>CM053276.1:97880486-98305486 GCA_028583415.1 Protea cynaroides | reverse complement strand
CGGTGTTGACAAGTCTTGCATCTCCTACCTAATGCAATTGACCGACCCGACATCTCTTTCGTTCAATAATGCCTTCGCTTCAAGACGAAGTTGTGAACTACGTTCTCCTTGACCATCTCGACTATCTGAAATTTCTCGTAAAAGGCGGCAAGGGTCCCATTTTTTCCAGGTAAGTATGGTTACCGGGTTCGTTTTACAATATTTCGTATGACGCAGACGAAACCTTAGGGGACTCGTCAGCTGTTCCCCAGCCCGTCCCAATTTTGAATTGCTCTGTGGTTCGGCGGCCCGGCTTTTACAGGTAAGCTCCCCAACAATTGAAAGAAGCGGCTTTCAGTGTCAGAAAAGAACGTCAAGTTAGCATTCCGGTTATAGTTAGTCATCAGGAACGACCGCCCCGTTGAACCGTATATGAGGCTCCGCCGGAGTGGACTTTAACAAAAAAAATGGAGCAGGTTTATATCTATATTGCACAGCTGTCCATCTGAACTCAAGCGCTCACCGTCCACTGAGAGTCTGTACCCATAGGTACAAGAGTCACGCTCCCAAGGAAGAAAAGTGAGAAAAATTCTCACTTTTTGCGATTTTAAAGCCAATTCTGGGCATACCGGTCGACTGTTTTGCCTATACCGGTCGACCGGTATCTCCCCAGGTGTGCGACCACTATGTCTCGGTCAGAATTCTAATTCTGACCGGTCGACTATACCGGTCGCAACCCTGTATACAGAGAGTCGACCGGTATGTTGCGACCGGTCAACACCTGAAAAGCCAGAAAAACCCTGAAAAATTTTAAAAAAATTGGTAGACTTAATTACTCCTTTTTATGACTGTTTCGCCTTATATTGTTCAAGACTAACACCCCTATTGCTTCATTCTCATATGTTAAGTCTTCTTCTCAGATTCAAATAGAATAGTCTGAGATGGTGGGCGGAAACGGTCGTAGGGGTCGGAAGCGTCTTCAGGCCAGGATGCGCCTCGAGGAAGAAGAACAAGTGGAACAAGACCATGTTAGAGAGCCAAGCCCGGAAGTTGAGGAAGAACAGGTTCCAGAAGTAACAACAAATTTGCCTGGGCCACCTCACAGGAATTCGGAGACCATTGTTACAAACCTAGTCTATCAGATGCAAGCTCAGCAGAAAGAGTTTTTGAGCGAGACACTGAAGATGCTCAAGCCACCGGGTTCTGTTCCCACGGGAGATACGCCTGAGTCGGGAGAGAAAAATACTTCACAGCTGATGCAGGGTAGCCCAAGGCCGATGGGCCAAGCACAGAATGTACCACCACCGCATCAGTTTTCGTCGCCTTCTGCATACCCGGGAGCCTACCCGTATCCACCACCATGGTACGAAATGAATACTCAGGGACAGCATGATCTGAGCAGGGCAGTGGACAGATTCCTAAAGTTGAAGCCTTCATCATTCACTGGTAGGACAGGGAAACCGTTGTGGCCAGCACAGTGGGTTGCAGAGATGGAGAAGAATTTCCGTCTAATGACATGTACAGAGGAGGAAAATGTTTTATTTGCCACTCACATGCTGAAAGAAGATGCAAATGCTTGGTGGAATTCTACACGGGCATATCTGGAGACTAAGTATACAATGGTGGATTGTGAAGTGTTTAAAGCTGCCTTCTTCGATAAATACTTTCCGAAGAGTTTCAGAGATAAAATGGAGAAGGAGTTCCTCAATCTACAGCAATCTCAGTCGACCGTGGATGCTTATCAGCAGAGGTACGAAGAGCTATTCTTCTTCGCACCGGCAAGTATGCAAGAGGAAGAGACCAAGACACGTAGGTTCACCATGGGACTACGTGGGAGCATCAGAGAGCACCTATTGGGTTTGGACAAGAAGATCTACAATGAGGTTGTGCAGGTTACGAGGGTGATAGAATCCAGTCAGAGGGACAGCTTCTTTGCTCAGAACAGGGGAGTGAAGAGACCTGCTAGTGAGAGTTCGGGTGGCGGTAACAATAGACCCTTCCGCCCATACAGGGCTCAGACCGCTACAGTGCCTGCAAGGAACAATGCGGCACCACTTGTGCCACAGAATGCCGGATTCAACCCGAATATCAAATGTTTCAACTGTCAGCAAGTGGGTCATATTGCAAGGACCTGCACTCTACCTAAGAAGCAACCTCCCCAGCAAGGAAGAGTTTATGCGGTTACCACTGAAGAGGCAACTGCATCACCTGATGTGGTCACTGGTATGACTCTATCCCTTACTATTTGGCTTACTATTTTCATTGTGTGTATGCGCATATAGAACTAAGGGATGATAAAAAAATTTCAGGAATTGTAAATGTAGCTGGTATACCTGCCAGAGTACTATTTGACTCTGGGGCCACGCACTCCTTTGTTTCGATTTCTTTTGGGAAGCGAATTGAGTTACCAATCAAGCACTTGAACCCAAGCTTGATAGTTCGCTCTCCACTAGGAGTCGAAGTGGCTTTGACCGAATATTATGGACCATGTACTGTATGTATTGAGGGCCGAGACTTAGAAGCAAGCCTAGTACTACTCGAGATGGCAGACTTAGATGTCATCTTGGGAATGGATTGGCTAGGCCATCATTCAACTGTCCTATTATGTGGAGAAAGGAAGCTTGTGCTTACTGACAAAAAGGGAAAGGAGTATAGCTTCACTGGGATCAGGCTATCTAGGAAGCGGAAGCTGATTCTCTCCGCCCTAAAAGCTAAGAGATGCTTAGAGAAGGGGGGAGTGGAGTACCTAGTATCGGTAGTTGATATCACGGCAGAGTCCCAAAAGATGGAGGATATAGACGTGGTGTGGGAGTTCCCAGATGTATTTCCAGAGGAGCTTCCAAGTCTATCATCGGATAGGGCTACAGAGTTTGTAATAGACCTTATGTCAGGTTCGGCGCCGGTGTCCAAAGCTCCATACAGGATGTCCCCTACCGAGTTAAAGGAGTTGAAGACCCAGTTACAAGAATTGTTGGATAAGGGTTTCATACGACCTAGCATATCGCCTTGGGGAGCACCGGTATTATTCGTCAAGAAGAAGGACGGAAGTGTAAGGCTATGCATTGACTACCGTGAACTGAACAAGTTGACTATCAAGTTTCGGTATCCTTTGCCTAGGATCGATGATTTGTTCGATCAGCTGCAGGGTGCAAAGGTTTTCTCGAAGATTGATCTCCGATCGGGGTATCACCAACTGAAGATCAAGGCCGGAGATATTCCGAAGACTGCTTTCAGGACGAGGTATGGGCATTATGAGTTTCTAGTTATGTCTTTCGGGTTGACCAATGCTCCAGCGTCGTTCATGGAACTGATAACCGAGTGTTTCATGATATGTTGGACACTTCGATCATCGTATTCATCGATGACATATTGATCTACTCTAAGGACATGGAGACTCATACAGCACATTTGGGGGCAGCCCTACAACGGCTGAGACAAGAAAAGCTTTATGCTAAGTTCAAGAAGTGCGAGTTTTGGCTGAAGGAAGTGGTTTTCTTGGGCCATGTTGTATCTGAAGACGGTATCAAGGTTGATCCAAGTAAGATAGCTGCTATAGTAGGATGGGAAGCACCAAAATCTGTTGCGGAAATTCGTAGTTTCCTTGGGTTGGCTAGTTATTATAGAAGATTCGTGGAAGATTACTCCAGGATCATTGTTCCACTCACCAGATTGACTAAGAAGGGAGAGAAATTCATATGGATAGATGAGTGTGAGAGGTGCTTTCAGACTTTGAAGTCAAGACTAGTCTCTGCACCTATCTTGACCATCCCAGAACCAAGCATACCGTTTACTTTATATACGGATGCTTCAGGGTTGGGTATTGGGTGTGTATTGATGCAAGGAGAACAGGTGATTGCTTTCGCATCAAGACAGTTAAAGGAGCATGAGAAGAACTATCCTACGCATGACTTGGAGCTAGCAGCGGTTATTCACGCAATCAAGACTTGGAGACACTACTTGTACGGCGAGAAGTTTCAGATTAAGTCAGATCACAAGAGCTTAACGTATCTTTTCACTCAGAAGGATCTGAATATGAGACAGAGGAGATGGCTGGAGTTGTTGAAAGATTATGATTATGACATCCAGTACCATCCGGGTAAAGCAAATGTGGTGGCTAACGCCTTAAGCAGGAAGTGGGCATCGAAACCTGAGGCAGGACCAAGTACAAGTGCTGCATTATGTGCCGCAGCTTCAAGTTCAATCGAAGGTGATGAAGAGTATATAATTGAAACTGCAGAAGATCCAATCGAGCAAGGCTTAATTCATAAGTTCACCATGATGTTCGCAGCTTTGAAGATCTCACCGGATCTAGTTGATGAAGTCAAGATAGCAATCCTATAGGATCCTCATCTCAAGACAGTGCAAGAAGACTTAGAAAAGGGTACGAGCAATCCTGATTTTACCTTGGATTCAGACAAGGTACTCAGGTATCGTGGACGGTTATGCATACCTGAGAGTGAAGACTGCAATATCAGAGATCGAGTTATGTCTGAAGCTCATTACACTCCATATTCGGTACATCCAGGAAGTACCAAAATGTACCATGATTTAAGAAGACTATATTGGTGGAGGGGTATGAAAGCTGATATAGCTCGTTTCGTGTTCCAGTGTCCCGAATTATCAACAAGTTAAAGCGAGAAGGCGAGACCCGCAGGTTTACTACAGCCATTACCGGAACCTGCATGGAAGTGGGATTGTATTACTATGGATTTCGTCACTGGCCTACCTTTGACACCAAGGTCAGTGGATGCAGTTTGGGTTATAGTAGATCGACTCACCAAGACAGCTCGATTTATTGCGGTCAGACCTCAGTATACCATGGAGAAACTGGCCAAGTTATATGTTGATAATATAGTCGGACTTCATGGGAGCTTGGGATGAGAAACTATCACTTATCGAGTTTGCTTATAACAACAGTTATCAGGCTACAATTCAGATGGCCCCATATGAAGCACTTTATGGGAAGAAGTGTCGTACACCTCTGTTATGGAACGAGGTGGGAGAAAGAAGAATTGTAGGACCGGAGTTTGTTGAAGAAACTTGCCGAGTGATTGATCAAATCAAGGAGAGAGTAAAGACAGCTGAAGTTTGACAGAAGCACTATGCGGATAATCGACGTCGAGATCTGGAGTTTACAGTGGGTGACAAAGTATTCTTGAAGGTGTCACCGGTGCGAGGCCTGAAACGGTTTGGTAAGAAGGGGAAGCTTTGCCCCAGGTATGTGGGACCGTATGAGATATTGACCCGACGTGGTAATGTAGCATATCAATTGGCTCTACCACCATCTATGTCCAGTGTTCATAATGTGTTCCACGTATCATTACTGAAGAAGTATGTCAGAGATCCATCGCACATCTTGACCGCTGATCCCCCAGACTTGACTGAAGACTTAACATTCGAAGTGGTGCCTGTGATGCTCTCAAGTCGAAAGGTACAGCATCTTCGAACCAAGGATATCCATTATGTGAATCAATCTTCTTACCCTGTGACCCTAAGTTAGTTGTGTGGGTGGATCAATACCATGCAAAGTAGGTATTGATCTAAAACCCTATTTTGGCCAATAAACCCTAAGTTGCCGTCAAACCCTAGATTCGAGTTTCGAGATGATATTCATCGGAACGAGACTTAAATGAGTTGGGGATAACTTTAACTCCAAGATTAGACTTAGAATGAATATGAGAAACCTTGGAAATCCATGGAGGATGATCGACGACAGTCGAAAAACCCATGTATGGTCTTCCAGAGACATACCGGTCGATTATACCGGTTGCACACAGTGCGACCGGTATGTTGCCACCGGTATCCCTCGGGAGGCTGGTCTATGGGGACCGGCTGACCATACCGGTCGCCAGTCTTCCCCACAGAGCTGCGACCGGTACATGCCACCGGTCAGCTCTGTGAGGGTATTTTGTAACCATGTTGGTTTCCGACCAACATGAAATCCTAAGCAATATATTCTAATGAAACCCTAATAATATTGTAGGACTTCGTGACTTTCCATTTGGATCTTGCGACGTGGAGCAAGCTAACAAACGAGCGTCAGATAAGGGAATCTGACCTAAACCTAATAATTAATGGACAGTAAGTTGTTGTTAATTACCTGAATATATATGATGTGATGTTTGTGCATATTCACATGCCATCCTTTACTTTCAGTTATTATTATTATTCATACATTGATAGGATGTGATTGTTAAGCATGTGATTGTTTTCGTTAGTGTGTGGAGTGGGGCATGGGCCTGGGATCGCTCCTCACACTAGCATCTTTTGTAGTATTCTGTCTTAACATGCTTGGTACGGGTGGGGCATCAGGGGAAGGTCATGGTACGGTGGTCTCCGATATTGATGTTGGCCTGGCCATGGTTATGTGGCATTGTGGTCTCCGAGTCGACGCTGGCTTGTCCACGATACTTTAGCTCTATCTCTATGCCGTAGGGAGTTATGTTGGGATGGGGTCTACCTGCGTATTGTTTCTATCCTAGTGGGTTAGTTGCGGATAGGGCATCAGGGGAGGTGTGGGAATGCCTTAGCTCTATCTCTATGCCATTGATGACATATAGGATTGGTTAGTTGCGAGCCCAGTTTGCGAGCCCTGGCCAGTAGGAGCTTAGGTACTGGTATGGGTAGAGTATCAGGGGAGGTACGGGGGTATCTTAGCTCTATCTCTATTCCATGATGGGTGCATGTGGGCCAATGGGAGTGTGATCCATGAGGTGCCACACACTCGTGTATAGAGGTGCAGGGGCCACCAAACCTTTCTATAGCACATTGCAAACTTAAAACCAGACCACAGCATAAAATGATTGTTACTCATGCATAATATTGTGAAACTGTCTGATTGCCTTACTGAGCTAAGTTGTGAGCTCACCCTTTGTGTACACATTATTTTAGATGTTGATGCAGGTTACACTGTTGACGACTATGTGAACGCTTTGGCGTATGGTGACGTTGCTACTTTGAGTGTACAGGCAGGAGAGGACGAGCATGACGCTTCATGCGAGTGCCCTTTCTGCGTGTACCTGTGATTGGATTTTGTTTATTTGTTTTAGTTATTTTCGTTTGATATTAAAGGGATGTAAAAGATATTTATTTTATGTTTGAATTTGAATAATTAGATACTTATTTAATTTATCATTAGATACTCAGTTCATTCTATTTTAAAGACTTCCGCTGTACTATTATACTCTGATTGTGGTTACGTGTGATGGTTTGTATGAGTGGACACGGCCTATTCGAGATCTTGGTGTGAACCGTTGGTTTAATGACGGTTCACTCACACCATTCTGGTTGGATCAGAATTGGGGTGTGACAATCACTGTACCCCAACACCTGTTAGCTATAACACAATGCCTACCACACAACAAGTCCCAGTAATGCACACCCCAGTGCAGAAGTTTGGTGCACAACAAGCAGTGTATCAAGGTGGTTAACCTTATCAGCCACCGATGTATGGGATAGTTGCATCATGACATAATGATCCGACAACGATTGAAGGAATATTTCTGAAGACGAAGCCTTAAACATTTTCAGCAGAGGATCAAATCTATTGTGGCCTTATAAATAGATAGGTTTATATAGGATGCGGTGCATTATTGACTTACTCTTATGATTATAGAGGATGCACATACTTGATTTTAATTCTCGTACCTGGACAGGGTACCTTCTTGATTTAACCTGTCAATTGGAGTTATAGATATTATTTCTTTAGTATTAGTCCTGATTATACCAATCTGAACCACTCTCATGATCGACAACATGAACAAAGATATGAACTGAATGAACAGTTAAATGTTTAATCATGTTGAGCGTACATCTTTCGATTTTACCTGATTTACTGATGTACGGAAATTTTCTCCAGATTTATTCCTATAGTGCCTTGACCAATGGCATTATGTATACTCAATAGAACCTGTAACCATGAGGTTAAGAGTAGTAAAACCTCTATTTTCATATATTTGGACCACCGTGCAACTTGATGATCTTTTAATGCCGGTTGGATTACCACAGATTTATTCCTGATCTTTTAAACCTAAGTTCACTAAATAAAGAAAGTATTTGTCATCATACTAAATTGAAAGAAGGAAATGAATTACTTTTGGATGAACATTCTGATATTCACATTCTAAAGATGTTTAGTGATAATGGAATTATTGAAAGAAAGATGATTGAATTCAGAATAATTTATATAACCAAGGAACCTCCGATGAAGTAATGGAGAATCTATTTTGAGATTGCTAAATGGATGGATATGAGTCATGTCTATAAAAGAGTGCATGAGCAAAAAGTGAGAACTATCAAGAGTAGCCAGTAAAGAAATAGATAGCACTTAAAGATGGCTATATCAGTATGAAATTTTGACAAGGTAGAAGATTCCTAAAGGTAAATTTTAAGAATATATACAAGGATAAAGTCAAAAATCATGGCATTGATAGTATTCAGATTAGTAGAAGGATTATTGAGTTAATCCTAATGTTAAGTGAGATGATTAACTAAAGACCAAAAGAGTTTGGTTGAATTAATGATATTATAAGCATATACCCTAATGCTTATAGATAGACTTGGGATATGAAGTAACAACCACAAGATATTTTTCGAGGTGTATGAAAGAGAGATCAAGATAGAACAAAAGTGATAAAGAAAATATAAGCTAATGGGTTTTTCAAGATATGAAATTTTGACGATAGTCTTTGAAAATCATAAGAGATGAGGGAACTAGACAAGCTCTTAAGACCATAACATCAGATTTTCTAGTTCAAGCCCTTTTTGGACTAGATGTTGTATGGGATGAGTGTTACGAACATGTCCAAATCATATGGATGGACAGAATTTGAATGCAACCTAAATCGACTTGAGATGGCAGACTTTGACATCATCTTGGGAATAGACTGGTTGTTTCAACACTCTACAAAGTTGTTATGTGCATAGAAGAGATTATCATTCAAGAATAAAGACGGCATATTATTTAGTATTATTGGAAGTATGTTGCCTAAGGAAAGAAAGCTGATCCTCTCTATGCTAAAGGCAAAGAGATGCTTTGAAGAGAAAGAAGTTAGATATATAGTATCTGTGGTATACGTTACCAAATAAGCACCACAGATGGAAGATATTGATCTGATGTATAAATTTCCAATGTGTTTCCAGGAGACTTACTTGGGTTACCATCTGATCATATGACCGAGTTCGTCATCGACTTGTTACCAAGGACGATACTTGTGTCAAAGGCACCTATAGAGTAGTTCCTGTGTAGTTGAAGGAACTGAGACTCAACTACAAGAGTTATTAAACTAAGGTCCTAATATGCTAAGTATTGCATCACGGGGAGTGCTAATGCAATTTGAGAAGAAGAAGGACGGTAGTATCCGATTATGTACAGATTACCGAGAATTTAACAAGCTCATGATCAAGAATCAATATCTACAACCTCAGATCAATGACTTGTTTAAATAGTTGCAAGGAGCAAAGGTATTTTCTAAGGTTGATCTTCGATCAAGATATCATCAGCTGAAGAATTTGGACAGCGATATCTCGAAGATACCTTTAGAATCGGGATTGGACATTATGAGTTCTCGATTATGACGTTTGGATTAACCAATGCCCTTACATCTTTTATGGAACGGATGAACTGGGTGTTTCATGACATGTTGGACACGTCGGTCAAGTTTTCATAGATGATATTTTGGTTTATTCCAAGAATGAAGCAATTCATACAATGGATTTTAGAACAGCTTCACAACAGTTGAAAAGAGAAAAGCTTTATGCCAAGTCCAATAAATATGAGACCCAATTAAACAAAGTGATCTGCTTAGATCACATAGCATCGTAAAAAGGGATTAAAGTGGACCCTATTAAGATAGAAGTAATCATATGGTGAGAAACACCTAAAGAATATTATGAAGATCAGAAGTTTTTTGGTTTAACTGGTTGTTACAGACGATTCATGGAGGACCACTCTAAGATTGCAAAACCTCTTACCAAGCTAACCAGGAAGGGAGAAGAGTTTAATTGGACTGACAAGTGTGAAGAAGGGTTGATATCAACTCTCACCTTTATCATTCAGATACCAGGGAAACCTTTTACCCTATACATCGAGGCTTTTGGATTGGATCTAGGATGCGGGTTGATGCATGGTAAATAAGTGATTGCATATGCTTTTAGAAAACTAAAGGAGCATGAGACGAGTTATCCTACTCATGACTTGGAATTAACGGTGATAAATTATGCAATCAAGACTTAGAGACATTATCTAAACGGAGGAGAATTTTAGACTGAATGGGAACACAAGAGTTTTATGTACCTCCTCATCAGAAAGAGTTAAACATGAGGATAAGAAAATGGTTGGAATTGCACAAGGATTTAGATATCTAGTATCATCCAGGGAAGGCTAATGTAGTAGCTAAGGCATTAAGCAAAAAGGGAATTACGAAGTCCGAGGAAGGAACCAGTATAGATACTGTCTTACGTTCCGCAGCAACAGATTTAAATTTGGAAGTAGAGTAACATACGATAGAAACTCGTGATGATCCAATAGAGCAAAAACTTATGAATGAACGTATGGAGCAATAATTCGACTGTGCTTGTGGCATTAATGATCATTTCTGAATTGATGGATGAAATAAAAGTAGCAATTTTATTAGATCTGTATATAAGAACAATGCAAGGAGATTTAGAGAAATAAAAACCCAATCTTGAATTACTTGGGATGCGGAGATGGTACTTAGATACCGAGATAGATTCTAAATACATGAAGATAAAGACTCAGATATTATGAAGAGGATAATGATAAGAGTCCATTGTACTCAATATTCAGTACATCCTGGAGTACCAATATGTATCATGACCTGAAGAGATTGTATTAGTAAAGAGGAATGATAACAAATGTGGTTAGTGCGTGTTCCAGTGTCTGAATTATCAGCAAGTAAAGGCTGAAAGACAAAGACCAACGTGGCTTACTACAACCACTATTGGAGCCAGTTTGAAAGTGGAACTGCAGTATTACAATGAACTATGTCACCGATTTGCCACTGACTCCTAGATCGGTTGACGCAGTATGGGTGATTGTTGATCGCCTTATGAAAATAGCTCATTCTATTGCTATACGACCTCGGTATGCTTTGGAGCCGACTATACAGATCCTAAGAGATATGCTTCGAGCATGTAAAATTGATTTCAAAGAACTTGAGTTGAGAAGTTACCATGAATTGAAGTTGCTACTAAGCTACCATGTAAATGTTACCTATGAAGCATGGTACGGTATAAATGTCAAATTCCTTTATTTTGGAATAAAGTCGGTGAATAAAGAATTTTGAGACCTAAGTCTAATGAAGAAAACTATCGAGTGGCAGACAAGATCAAAGAAAAGGGGCAGGATAGCTCAAGATGTCAGAAGAGACACCAAGACCTTGAGTTCGCCATAAGGGACAAAGTGTTCTTGAAGAAATCACTTATGCGTAGTTTGAAACGATTAAACAAGAAGAGAAAGTTGTATTCTATATATGTGTTGGATCTTATAAACTTTGGAGAGACGTAGAAAAGTTGCATATCAATTAGCGTTACCGCTATCCTTGTCTAGTGTACATGATGTATTTCGTGTGTCTCTATTGAAGAAGTACATTGGAGATCCATATCAAAGGTATTGACCACGGAATCACTGGATTAGATAGAATGTTTAACTATTGAAGTGGTACCAGCCTAGTTCACTAGTTGGAAGGTACAATGTTTCCAAAGCTGGGATAATTATTATATGAAGGTAACCTGGCAAAGACAAAACGTGGAGAAGATTGCACAGGAGGAAGAAGATGCAATGCGGAAATAGAATTCCCACCTATTGACTCCGAAGTAAATCCAAATTTTGAGGACAAAATTTATTTTAAGGATGGGGGAGTTGTAAGATCCGTACGTTCAAATTTCGAGGACGAAATTTCTTTAATGGTGGTGGAGTTATAAGACTCGCATGCCACGAACCCGGTCTAACCTTACATTTCGTGTCGTGACCCGTCTACATATCATGGTCGATCTAAGTGGACCAAGTGTGTGAAGAAATCCAAGACCCAATATGAAATTTTATTCAAAAACAGTCAAAATGAGGGTAGGGTCACATGCCTAAACAGGCAGGTCCGACCCCCCCATCGACCCCCACCATCGACCCGTGACCAGGGGTTGCAGGGGTCTCAAAATGTCCTACCTCCCCCATCGACCCCCGATAATCAGCAAAAACAGCACGAACCAAAAATTAGGAAACTTTCCTAATTTCGATTGGAACCTTTCCTAAACTCAATGGGACATATTTTGGGAGGTTTTACTCTATAAATAGGACGTCCCTAAGCCTCTTTCACTCCTTTTACAATCCTAATTGGATTGAGAGAAGGAGAAGAGAAGGAAGAGAAGGAGAAGAGAAGGAAAGTGGAGAAGAAGACTAAAGAGAAGGGATTCGGAGAAAGAAGCATACTTCTCAAGTATGGATACTATTTCCATGAATTTCTTAAGACCTTAGAGTAGACCATGAAGAGGGTATGATCTAGGAGAAACCCAAATCATCCATCCATAGTTAGGTTTCAATGGAAACCATGGAGGAGATCATTGAAACCATGTAGGTGAATAAAGAATAGTTCTAAACCATAGAACATGTATGGAATGGACTATAGAAGGAAGCCATAGGACCCAAACATGAAAGAATGGACGAAATTTGATATTTTCGACTCAAACCATGGGGGGTCGCACTTAGGGTCAATGGAACATCCGACCCTAACATCGACCCCCAGCATTCGGGAAGCCCAAGAAAGGGGTGGTCACACCCAGGGTCGATGGAACATCCGACCCTATCATCTACCCTACCCCTAGGGGTCGCAGAAAACTGCTACCCGTCCTGCTACCCCCAGTTAACAGCATGCTTTTAAAAATTAAAATTAATTCTAATTAAATTCTATCGACTTGATTAGGTCTTCTAGTGATATAATATTGATATTTAGTTGATTCTTAAAGCTTGAAAGAGGATCTACAATCAAGAAAAGGTGAGGGAACAAGACCTAAACTAATTGGTTAATAATAAACTATTTTATTCTTGAGTCCAATGTCATGATTGATTCTATGCGTGTATGCTTGTTATGTGCATTCAACATGTCATCCAATATTTCTATTATTACTGTTCATGCATATTTGATTATTGTGTATAACATGATGATGATGATGGTGATAGGAATAGGCATGTGGATGTATGTGTGTGGTTGGTGTGCTTGATGCGAGCGAGTATCAGGGGGAGGAGTCATAAGCGAGGCCTTAGCACTCTAGCTCTATCTCTAACTCAAGTCTTGTCCACTGACATCGTCGTATTGCCATTACCTTAGCAGAACTATTACGTCGTAGGGTATGAGGGGAGGTGGTCTCGGACCGTGTAGTTTCTGACTCTGCCGGGGGCCTTAGTCTTATCTCTATGGACGTATTGAGGGATGCTGGGGTGAGGCCTTGGATACACTGATTGGCATTAGGATTGGTTAGTTGCGAGCCCAGTTTGTGAGCCCTCCCCAGCAGGGGCTTACGTGTTGGTATGTTCAACGGGTACAACAATAAACGTAACCTTTGCGTGTACATTGTCCATGGTGGGTGCATGTGGGACGACAATAAACGTTAACTTTGGATGGCTTCACACACTCGTGTATAGAGGTGCGGCGTCAAAAAATTTGACCTTTGACCACCTATCCTTTCTATAGCACATTGCAAACTTATTTACCAGACCAAAGATATGAATTGAATGCATGCATATGTTTGTTGCATTGTTTTGTTTTCTCACTGAGCTCAAGTTGGAGAGCTGACCCTTAGTTTCTGATGTTGCAGGTACTATGATTGAAGATTATGTCTACACGCCAACATATGAACGAGTAAAGGCTATGAATGAGCAAGCTGTGGAGGACTATTGTGATTCGTTAAACGAGCGTTTCAACTGTGGATACGTTTAGCGTTTAATTTTCGTATTTGGATATTGTAATATGTATTAAGTTATGTTTTGGTTACTTGGAAATAAATGGGATATTAATTATTTATCATGATTAGAGCTCAGTTCATTATCTATAAGACTTTTGATATTTACTTTATTACCTCTGATTATTATGGAATGTGTTTTGGTTTATCATATGTGGGATAGCCTACTCGAGATCCTGGTTGAACCGTTGATTTATTGACGGTTCATCACACCATTCTGATTGTTGTAGAATTGGGGTGTGACATTAACTGTGTATCCTTATAGCCCAATCTCCGATAGATGTTGTAGTAGAGGATCTCACAAGCACTACCAATGTCGACCAATGTACGACTTACTTCCCATTCTTCTCCGATGGCCATCTTGATAACGAGGGGGTCTTCGTAAGGGGTAACAACATCAATAAGGTCAACATCACCAAAATAAATATACCCCTCGTACCTGACTTTTTTGGAGGACGACCCCCCCATGTCTTCTGTTCCTTTGCGGGTTTGCTTTCCTTTAGTTGCTTCTTCTTCCACAGACTCTACCATGATCAGGAATACTTCGCGCCGCATATGTTCGGGCCAGACAGTCACCGTCATACACTCTGGATGACTCAATGTCACATATTCATCATAGCTCAGTCCCAGATCTTGTTCCGGGCCCGCCTTTCCCAATAACCTCCGTGGGGGACTCTTTTCCCGAACAGTTCGAACCCCCCTGGTGGGGTACTCCTTCATCCTCTCTTGTTGATCTTCGAAGCATAGATCAATTTGGCCCATGAATCCCCTTGGGGGTGACCTTGGGGGTGGTAGAGGCCTATGTTCGACCCTCTCCCCCCCCCTGGGGCTCTCATGGGAGGAGGCGGGGGAAGCACCATCGTGGGTGTAGATGGAGGTAGTACTGGTCTTGGGCCTACAAACTCCGTCCATCACCCGTGTTAGATCAAATCTTCAACCAGGCTTTTTAAATGTCTACACGAGTTGGTGTCATGGCCATGATCATGTGATGCGCACAATATAGCCGCCTGTTGCGCTCCTCGGGCCGAGCCATCATCTTAGGTGGAGGGACCAGTAAGGCGTCGTCTCTTTTGATGTTTAGTATCTCAACCATGGTCCGGTTAAGAGGGGTATAGTCAGGTGCAGGGCGGGTCGGGTACAGTTCCTTGGCCACCTTAGTTTTCTTTCTTGTTTCTCCTTCTTTAGGAGCTTTCTCCAGAGCTTCGTTCTTATTTCTTTTTGTAGCTGGAGGAAACGGATTCACTTGTCCTGGTAACTCCTCTGCAGCCTCTGCTCCCGATGCGTATCGATCGCATCGACTGAAAATCTCCGCATGAGTTCTAGGACGTTTCTTGTTGAGAGAAAATACCAATTGAGGATCTTGACAAGCTTTGGACAGGGTCGACACGACCACATCTAATTGCAGGTTTTTAACTTCCCCCGCTACTCCCAAGAAATGGGTGATGAAGGGTCGAAGAGGCTCCCCCTCGCCTTGTTTGATTGCCATCAAATGGGATAAGTTCTTCTTCTGATCGCGATCCCCCTAAAAGTGGGAGAGGAATAAACTGCTGAGCTCCTTGAAAGTCCCCACCGATCAAGGGGGAAGGTTATTAAACCATGTCCTTCCTGCTTCTTGTAGAGTAGAGGGGAAACCTCTACAGCACAAAGCATTGTGGTGGCCGTAGATGACCATTCCCGCCTTAAAATTATTCAAGTATTTTTTTGGATCCGTCTTGCCATCATACCATCCAACATTTGGGAGGGCAAAGTTGATAGGTAGATGATGGTTCATAACCTTATCTGTCAGAGCAGTCTTTGTAACATACTCTTGGAGGGCTACCGAATCAACCCCTCTCTCAACATATTGTACCCGGTCCATCAAGTCTTTCATGAGACGTTCTAGTCGAGCCGTATTTTCATCGCCTGTAGGAGTGCTACCTGCTGAGGGAACGGTAGCCATTGGTACAACAAACGAAGGTGCTATAACGGAAGGCATAGCCGTTGCTCTCTCTCCTCTTGCAGCTTCGACCATTGCTTGGGTTTCTTCTTGGACTTGCCTAGCTTCTACGACCCTCTCTTGGGTATCCTCTCGGGCTTGTCGAGCTGCGTCGACCCTGGCCTGGGCATCTTCTCGGGCACGTCTGGCTTCGTCGACCCTCCTTTGTGTCCCGCGTCACATCCGCCTCCGTGTACATCCTGCCTCTGGCCCACCTGTCTCCCCATCTCGACCCCAACCTGTTTGAGATAGACGACTGGTGCGTGTCGAGCACAACCAAAAATAAATTACTCTACCTATAATGAATAGTAATGATAAGTAAAGGTCGATCCACAGAGACTAGTTAATCAAATTGCCTACTTACCTAGAAAAATGGGGGTTTCCTTTTGCAATTTAATTGACAACAAAATTAAGTAACAAAAATTCAATGGAAGATGATGTCGATTCAAGGAAATTTACTCACGGCTGCAAATTTATCACTGACCCCATATATATATATTTCTCTATTCAAATATTTAACCAAGGATTATCAAAAAGCCAGACAATCCTTACCTTCCTTAATTTCATTAATTTGAGCCCAGCACACAAATTAATTCTTATCAATAAACCAATTGGTATTAAACAATCCTCATGAATTTACTGATAGCATTACACTCTCGGAGGGAGTTAAAGATGAACAACAATCTAACAAGCATCAGATTATTTAATTCATTCTATGTCTCCTTTAAGCAAGTAACAAAAACTTGGATCATAATTGTTCTGCTCAATTGCTACTTTTCCTGAACACCATAACAATTACGGATTCAGGTTAGCAATAAACTACATAACTCAATCAATTAATAGGCCTCTTAACAAACTGAATCATGCAACCATTAACTTGAAAAAAAACCATGAAACACAGATATTTGAATAGAAAAATAATTAAAATTAAGAACAGAGTCTCACAATTTTACTAACCGGATTGAATTCTCTTGAATCGACTAAAGAACTTAGCTAGATATGATAGAAAAGAAAGACAAAAGAAATAAAACTATCTTCTCAATAATTTTTAGATGTTCTATTACGTAGCCTTTACATTGCTTAAATAGCCAGAGTAGAGAAGATTAAAACTGGTATGTCTAGAATTGACAACCTTATTACATGGAAATAAAGATTAAACAAAATCCTCTTGCCTGGATTAGATAGAGAATCATTCCATTATTAATCAAATGCCACCCCTAGACCTGCCAATCTTTGTAATATTCCATAGAGGTATATATGCTCCTCAAGATTTATGACAATCAATCAAATCCTTCCAATAGTAAACCTTTTATGTGTGGTAATCTTTCTTCTCTGGTTTTAATTCAAATCAGTTTTCCAGATCAGATTTTTAGATAACATTTAATTTATAGAATTCTTTCCACATTAAAAACTTGCATGAAATTCCGAAGGTCATTATTAAAAATATCAAAAAAAATTTATTTTAAACATAAATTATCAATATTTTCCACCAATGTCTTATATATAAAGAATCATCACAAATGAGTACCATAAGACATATAATATGTTAAATAAACAAAATATAAGGAAAATAAATATATAAAATTATGAATCCATCAACGACCGTCGAGAGACAGTCGGGGACTCATGGCTGCTTTTGATGATTTCAGTAGAGTCGACTTCTGGGACATACTGAGATTGAGGCTCTTCCCAATGATCGTTTCGACCCCTATTGTGATATGAATCTACCGAAGGACTATCCCTCCTTGGGCTGGGGGGCACAACTCATGGCGCAGAGGGTCTGAACTGCCGAGATCTCTAGGGGACTTCCTGGACATCAACTAGAGGTGCTGAAGTAGCCGGTACACCTGGGGGTCACTGCTGCAACAATTTTGCCAAGGCTACAACTACTGGGTCAGTCTATCAAATTGTACCCTGGTGACATACTGTGATGGGTCAGGGTTGGGACCACCTGCTTCTTCGGTGGTAGGCTCCTCCGGTAGAAAGCCTTGTGGGTCCGGACCCATAGGGATATCTACCCAATCCCGGGATATATTCGCTTCAGCATGACGGGCTTGGGTTTCCCGTAGGTTATAGAAACTTTCGGCTCTTCCTACTGGTGTCATCCGTAAGAATATGCCAAGGGGGAAAAGTATAAAGTAACTTGAAGGGAAGTAAAGTAGAAAAGGAATAAGAGAGTAGTAGAGGCTTTTTCTTTTTGAACTGGTTCATGGAAAAGGAAAGACTTCAAGAGACAAAGTATGTCGGGGCCCCATGGTGGGCGCTAAACTGTTATCGTTGGAATCCGTTAGACTAGATTTCTCAAGACATACAATATGAAATTCTCAGTGAAACACTGGAGTTCCTTCAGAAATAAAGGTTACCTGAGATACTACCAACTGTAACAATCTTCCCTTCAGCTGAGATAGGAACCAAAAGAAAAGAATAGAAGACAACAGGTATACCAAACTCAAAGATGAGAAGTTTTTCTTGGTGATTAGAGAAAATCCCGGTCCCCTTCATTCATGTCCTCTTGTTACATATATAGGTTCGATAGGAGACTTCCTCCGCAAGTTCCTCCATACCTATCACTATTTCAATCATCAGCTATCTAGAGAATAGTAGGTTCGTGCTGCTACGTCCCCCCAGGACAGCGCTAGGATGTCCTGTCAGCCGCTTACGACCCCCTTTGATCCTCTTCGACCCCCCTTTTTGAATTATATCTCCCATACCTTCTCATACATGTTTCTGTCCTGACACTTTTATCAAGTATGGGTCTGGCTTTCATGCTGATTCGGTCCATGCTAGGGTGACTTGGTTGGTCAAGTCAGCATGCCTTGCATTTATGGTTGTTGTCAGCATTTATGAGCATTAATGACAAACCATAAATGGCCCAACTACCCACATCAATCTGTCACATCTTATCTGAGTCAGCATAGGGGGTCGAACATAAGTTCCTTTTGACATTTTTCATCATTTCTTTATTCTCATATCTCATCCCTTGGATGTACACCACTTGTCCCTCTCCGGATGATCATCCTAAGTTCTATTCCTACAGCCAAATTTTGTATCTACTATTATTTTCCCCTAACAAGGATAAAATAAGGTGAAAAAGCGAGCAATGAAGTGAGTCCATATCAAAGGAATACTAATGTTTGTGAGTTGAAGAAAGACTAGCACAACAAAATCAAAGCAAAGTTTCAGTAAACTGTAATGGGTCTATGTATGTTCAAAACCCATTGAAATTGATTGTAAAATAGAATTGGATAGAATTTTACATGGGAATCAAAGTTTCCTAGGGAAGACAGTTCTTATCCAATGCAATAAGGAGAAGACTTTCTTCACAACCTTAGGAAACAGAAAGTTGGGATTCGAATAGTTGCATACCCGACTTGTTCCCTTTAGCTGTAAACTGTACAACAACGAAGCCATCGACGCCTCCGGGAAATGAAGAGAGGCTAATAGAGATGCAAAACCAAACGTTGGTTGGAGAACTCCAAGAAAGATGGCCAATTGATGAGCCGCAACCGCTCACCGAATCACGCTCCCAACAAAACCCTAGATCCAAAACAAATGAGAGGAGAGCAAAAGGGACTTAAACAGTCTCTTGTCGTTGGATGGCGTCTAGTCGGGATCTAACGACTGGAGTTCATTTAGTGCGCATACCACTACATTGATATGTGCACCCAGTGAACTCCAGCCATGGATCAAGACTGAACGAATTAGACAATATGAGATGATTTTTTTTCCCCAAACGGGGAGGGAAAGAGAAAATCTCATTCCTACCTCCTTTATTTAAAAGATATACCTTGTTTTATTGTCCAAAACCTTAAGCTACTAGAATGGTAAGACTGCCAAGAGGTGGGATCCCATTAGGTGATCCACCAAATTATCTATAAGAAATAATGTTTTTAATTTTTAATTTAGATTATTTACATCTAACACCACAATTAAGTGAGTATAATTTTTTTCCACAATTGTAGTAAGTTTATTACCATCAGGCCCCTCTACTTTATAATATCGCATAACGGACTAATAGGCATGGAAATAATTAATTATTGTCACCACCCTGCTTTCAAATCCTCTCCTCCTAGTGGTTTGAGAGGAGGGGCTGCAATCTTATTCCCGAAGGGCGACACGTGGAACTGAAGATATTCAACGGCCATGATATATTGGGATCGGGAAAGAATCTTAGACCCTCCGCCTCACCTGAAACATTTCACCATTTTGAAACCCAACGAATACAGTGTTCCCATAAAAATCCCAGAACCAAATAGTCCGACGAAAACACGAATCCTCTGCTTCATCTTCATCTTCATCTTCATCTTGGATTTCATCTTCCTCTCCTCTTTCTCACATCCCTGTATCATTCCACTTTTTTTAAGATGAAGCCGGAGCTCTTGAAACCAAACAGAGGAGAGGAGAGACAGCTCTGAAAGATCCGGAAGCTCTGCAACCTTTAAGATCCAAATTTCTGCTTCATCTTCATCTTCATCTCCTCTTTTTCCTTTTCTGGTTCTGGCGGTTAGAGGAATCCAGTCCGCCCGTGAAAGACTAAGCTTCCTCTGCTTCATCTTCATCTTCATCTCCTCATTTTCGTTCTTCATTCCAGGTATGTATATTATTTCTCTCTCTCCTCTCTCTCTCTATCTCATACCTTTGGTGTTTAGGGTTGCGAATCCTCTAAGCCTTGTTTTGATTCGTTGATTAGGGTTCAAGTTTGCGTTTCTTTCTAAAATAGGGTTAGGGTTTTGTTTTGTTTGTTTCTTGTTACCTGTGGACATATTTAAGGTTTTTCATGGTTCTGAACGTTCTCCTGCAGAATTTCGTTTTGGACCTTGTTATTCTTTTGTAACAGTGTGGTTGTTTCTGAGATTTTGAGGTGTGATTCTACCTATATATTTTGGATCCGACTGTACTGTGGTTGTTTATGAGTTCGTTGAAAAAAAGCAATTTGAACTATTTTGACCTTTGTGCTAGTATTTTCCTTTCCCTTTTTTTTTTCTCCCCTCACCCTTTATTTTCTTTTCAGCCCTCACCCTCACCGCCTATTTTCGTTCCTGGAAATAGTTTGGGGTTTTCTCATCATCCTAAGAATCTAATCTCCAATTTGCAATTGATATTAGGGACTTGATCGGTTGACATTTGCTACATATATGTTCAGATTTGCATAGTTTGTCCAACTGGTTTATTGTTTTGCTGACCGGTCAAAATCCACAGTCCATGTCCTTGGGATCTTGCAATCATCTTTATAGGGCCTTGCACTCACTTTTTACTGCCATTCTTGTGTGTTTGCCTGTTGCATGTAACTCAATTCCCTTGGATTCATTGATTGTGGTTTAATCCTTCCTAGTTGAAGCCAAAGAAGGATATAGTGAACTCGACAACTTGAGTTTGAAGCATAGAGGGTAATACATGTTGTTCTTTTGGTTTTCAGTGGTCTGGAGCTATTAGAGTTCCATGGCAGGACCAAGAATGAAAATTGGTCCAGAAATTAACTTCAACTAATTGAGATATTTGCTTCATGAGCAACATTACTTTCTCTGATACTTGTTTTACAAGTAGGACTTTTAGTTTCTGTAAGATCCATATGTTCATGAAGGAAATAGGTCAAAATTTTTATCCCTGTTACAAATCCCCATTTCGCCAATCTTTTTGCATAATTATAGTCGATAATAATATAGCAGAAAGGATGCAGGTCCAGTGGAGTAGATTGGAGGTGCAGTTCCTGCACCCTGATTTTTGCTATGTAGTATGCCAACTTTCCAAATCTGAATTGTTGAATGGGAAGAGGAGACTCTCTCTTGGTCAGGTGCTGAACTTAGGGGCTGTTTGATAAAACTTCAATTCTGGTTCAAATTTCTACTCCAACTTCAAAAGGATTCAGGAGTATGAGGGAGTAGAAACATGTTTATTAACCTAATTTAGTCATAAACTCCAGAGTGGTGTTGGTGGGTAGTGGATGGTGGCACTAGTGGTGAGTGGTGATGGTTGATGACGGTGGTGGTGGGTGGGAGGTGGTGGTGAAGGGTGGCAGTGGGTGGGTGGTGGTGGTGGCGGTGGGTGGTTAGTGGTGGCGGTGGTGGAGGGTGGTAGTGGATGGTGGTGGTGGGTGGTTGGTGGTGGTGGCGACCGGGGGGGGTGGTGGTGGCGGTGGTGGTGGGGGTGGTGGTGGTGGTGGGTAGTGGTGGCGATGGTGGTGGTCGTAGATTTGGGACGTGTGGTCGATGGATCTTGCGACCCCACGTGCGACCACACGATGGTATAATTGACTCCGAAATTATGAAACCTTCCTAATCTGAAGGGGGTTCTTTCTTAATCAAAGTAGGACTCTATATAGAGGGTTTTCCTCTATATATAGGACGTCCCTTAGTCTCTTTCATTCTTTTAGAACTCAAAATGAAAGAGAGAGAAAGAAAAGAGGAGGAAGAGAAGGAGAATTGAAGAGGAAGATTAAGAGGAGGAATTTCAGAGAGAGCTCTAATTCTTCAGCAAGTTTAAGGTATGAAAACATCTCATACATTAGTTGAATGCCTAGAATAGATCATGGAGGAAGTATTGATTCAAAGCAGGATCTCAACCATGAGACCCATAAATGAAAACTCAAAAGAAATCCATGAAGAGTAGGTTGGAGTAGATGATTGTGAAAAAAATACAAAATTAAAGCCATAGATCAATCATAGGAAGGACCCTAATGATAGTTCAAGGAATCAAATCATAAAGGGATTAGACTGATAATGAAAGTCGACCAAACACTCGTGTGGTCGCAGCTATGGTCGACCACATGAGGCACATGTGTCTACCACATGCCCTCGGGAAGTTTTCAGGGAGGGTGTGGTCGCATGATATGCGACCACACGTATCGACTACACACCCCTGTGGTCGCAGAAACTGAGACCACAGGTGCAACCACACCTGCAATCACTCAGCTTCTGGAAGTCTGATTGGATTTAGATGAGACATTTAAACACTGTAATTAATGAATATGAACTCTAACTTAGAATCCATAAATTTATTAGGTTTCCAAGTGGTCCAAAAGTGAATTACAAAGCTTGGAAGAGGAACAATCAATGATCAAAGGTGAGGGAAC
This sequence comes from Protea cynaroides, assembly GCA_028583415.1. Classification (NCBI taxonomy): domain Eukaryota; kingdom Viridiplantae; phylum Streptophyta; class Magnoliopsida; order Proteales; family Proteaceae; genus Protea; species Protea cynaroides. The sequence goes on along the minus strand of CM053276.1, from coordinate 98,282,492 downwards.
AAGACCTAAACTAAATGGATAATAATAAACTGTTTATTTTATTGATCCGATGCCATGATTGATTCTATGCTTATATGCTTGTAATGTGCATCTCACATGTCATCCAATATTCCTGCTATTACTGTTCATTCATATTTAATTCTGTTTCTTTATAACATGATGATGATGATGATGCTAGGAATAGGCATGTGAATGTATGTATATGGTTGGTGTGTTGGATGTGAGTGGAGCATCAGGGGGAGGACGTGGCATGGTGGTCCTTGACCTCGTCGCCAAATTCTAGCTCTATCTCTACTTAAGTCTTGCCCACTAACATCGTCGTATCGCCATTACCTTAGCAGAACTATTACGTCGTAGGGCATCAGGGGAAGTGGTCTCAGACCGTGTGGTCTCTAACTCTGCTGGGGGGCCTTAGCTCTATCTCTATGGATGTATTGAGGGATGCTGTGGTGAGGCCTTAGATACACTGTTTGGCATTAGGATTGGTTAGTTGCGAGCCCAGTTTACAAGCCCTCGTCAATAGGGCTTACGTGTTGGTATGGGTAGGGCATCAGGGGAAGTGTTGGCGATGTTTGATCCGGACACTTTAGCTCTATCTCTATTCCATGGTGGGTGCATGTGGGATGACAATGGTATTTGATTCATTGGGCGGATTCACACACTCGTGTATAGAGATGCGACGGCCACCAAACCTTTCTATAGCACATTGCAAACTTAAAAACCAGATCAAAGATATGAACTGAATGCATGCATATGTTTGTTGCATTGTTTTGTTTGCTCACTGAGTCGTGATGTGTGCTCACCCTTTCGACGTCGAATATTTTTAGTTCTTGATGCAGGACCTACTGTTGAAGAATATATGAATGTGCCGACGTATGGACACGTTGCTGTGTTGGACGTAGAAGTTGAAGAAGATGCGCATGATTTATCGTGCGAGTACAACTCATGTGTTTTTATTAGCTTAGTTGTTTAGTTATGGGAACATATAATTTATTATTTTACTTTATTTTATGTCTTGAGGTATATTGGAGATAATTTGATACTTAATTATGCTATCACTTTCAGATACTCAGTTCATTAGTATTAAAGACTTCTGCTATAGTTTATTTACTCTGATTTTGCTTGTGGAATGTATCTGATTTAATCAAATGGGCATGGCCTATATGAGATCCTGGTTGAACCATTGGTCTATGGATGGTTCATCACACCATTCTGGTCGGTTCAGAATTGAGGTGTGACAACGCATGTGTACGTGGCAAATAGATAAGTTGCTGTTATAATAAGAAGTTGTACGTGTCTAAAGAGTGGTGTTATAACCGTAGGGGATTTGTTAAAATGTTTGTCAGTTGTTACGAAGTTTTAGCCATGGTTTTCAGTTTCAGTCATGGGTGTTAGTTGTTGTACGTGTATTGGTTATGATCTGCTATTATATGTAGAAGAAAGATCAATAGAAAGGCAAGCAGAACTATTTCCTCAATTCTTTCTATCTTCTATCTTCCTTCTCATCTGGAGGTCGTTCCCTCGAAGTAGCAATTCAATCTCCTTAACCCAAATTCCTCTAACCGCCAGAATTAGAGAAGAAAAAAGAGGAGATGAAGATGAAGTAGAGATTTGGATCTTAAAGGTTGCAGAGCTTCCGATCTTTCAAAGCTGTCTCTCCTCTCCTCTATTTGGTTTCAAGAGCTCCAGCTTTATCTTTAAAATAGTGGAATGATATGGGGATGTGAGAATGAGGAGAGGAAGAAGAAATTCAAGATGAAGATGAAGTAGAGGATTCGTGTTTTCATCAGGACTATTTGGTTTTGGAATTTTTGTGGGATCACTGTATTCATTGGGTTTCAAAATGGTGAAATGTTTCAGTGAAGGGAGCGTCTAAGGATTCTTTCCTGATCCCAATATATCATGGCCGTTGGATGTCTTCAGTTCCACTTGTCGCCCATAGGAATAAGGTTGCCGCCCCTCCTCCCAAACCACTGGGAGGAGAGGATTTGGATTGCACCACCCTAGTCCTACGGATTGTTGTTTGTAGAGAATTTGTGCCATCAAATATTGGACACCAAAACAATTTCCAAAACACTTTGAAAATAATAATTGCATTTTAAAAATTATATTTTAACCCTTTTCGTAGGCTATTTACAGAATAAGCATTGGAGACATTCTCTTTCTAGATATTCACTTTGGTGTGGTAAGTTGATTCCATGTCAAGCATCTCATTAGTTTATAGTTAAACATCAGGACCCCAATACATCAATATATGGTCCAAGAGACATCAATCGTTGGTATACCATAGCCTATATAATGCCTAACCGCATCAATAAGGACCTCTTAGGTCAGAAGATCTGTTGCCATTAGGTTTTGCACCGACGTCCTTGAGTGCTGAGTAGACCTACACATGACAAGACAAGACAAAGGAGGTTGGGCTTATAGCCTTAGGGTCGCTTCGATGTTTAAGTCAAGAATCTATCGAACATATAATGAGGTTGGGAGGCCGACTGTAAGACCCGTGTCAATTTAACCCGGTCTTACCACCTTGAACCAGGTTTACCCATCATGGTCGAGTCAAATGGACCAAGGGCGTGAAGGAGATCGAGATCCCAGGTATCAAATCGACCCAAAAACACATAAATTAGGGGAAGGGTCGCATACCCAGCCAAGGAGGGTCGGACCTCCCAAAATAGAAAGTCAGACCCTCAGTTTTGAAGGGAGGGTCGGACAACTTAGAGAACATAGGGTCGACGGGATCATCGACCCTCCCATCGACCCTCAGTTGCCTCCGAAATTGAAATTAGGAAATTTCCTAATTTTCGATTTGGATTCTTTCCTAATCTCAAAGGGACTTATTTTAGGATGTTCCTATTCTATTTAAAGGACGTCTCTAAGCCTCTTTCACTCCTTTCACAACTCTAATTGAATTGAGAGAAAGAGAAGAGAAGGAAAAGAAGAAGAAGAGAAGCAAGGAAAAGAATTTAGCCAAAAGAGAAGAGTTGCAGAGAAGAAGTATTCTTCTCATGTATGGATACTAATTCCATGAGTTTCTACAGACCTTAGGTTAGATATTGATGAGAGTGTGATCTCGGGGAAACCCAAACCATCAACCCATGGTTAGGTTTTCATGGAAAACCATAGGAGAATGCATGAAATCTATTTAGGTGGATGATTCATGGTTCCAGACCATGGAATGAATGTTGAATGGAATGTAGGAGCAAGCCATAGGATCCCAAGCACGAAGAATGGACTAAAAAGAGGGAAATTAACCAAAGTACATCGAGGGTCGCACCGAGGGTCGATGACCATCCGACCCTAGGTGATCCTAACTATCGACCCTCAGTGTTCGAGAAGTTCAGAGTTTGGGGAGGGTCGCACCCAAGGTCGATCAGGACTCCGACCCTACCTCCGACCCTCAGTTAACAGCATGGTTTTTAAATTCAGAATTAATTCTAATTAAATTCTATCGACTTTGTTAGGTCTTCTAGCAATACAATAACAATATAAAGGTGATTATAAAGCTTAGAAAAGTATCTATTAGGAAGCTAAGGTGAGGAAACAGAACTCTAAACTAATTGGTTAATAACAAACTGTTTTTTATTTTCTTGAGTCCAATGCCATGCTTGATTTTATGCGAATATGTTTGTAATGTGCATACAATATGCCATCCAATATTTCTATTACTTGTTCATGCATATTTATTTTATTGTTTATAACATGATGATGATGATGATGATAGGTATAGACATGTGATTGTATGTGTGTGGTTGGTGTACTTGATGCGAGCGAGTATCAGGGGAGGTTTGATGAGAACGTCAATAAACGTTAACCTTTGGCGGGTCTCAGCACTTTAGCTCTATCTCTAACTCAAGTCTTGTGCATTAGCATCGTCGTATCGCCATTACTTTAGCAGAACTATTATGTCGTAGAGTATTAGGGGAGGTGGTCTCGGTCCTTGTAGTCTCTGACTCTACCGGGGGCCTTAGCTCTACCTCTATGGATATTCTGAGGGATGCTGGGGTGAGGCCTTGGATACACTGTTTGGCATTAGGATTGGTTAGTTGCGAGTTTAGTTTGCAAGCCCTCACTAATAGGGACTTACATGTTGGTATAGCACTATATAGCAATAAACGTTAACCTTTGTTATATAATGTTCATGATTAGGGTGGATGGGGACGACGATAAACGTTAACCTTCGGACGGACTTCCACACCCTGTGTATAGAGGCGGGGTCAATAAACGTTAACCTTTGACCACCCAACCTTTCTATTGCGCGTTGCAAACTATAAACCAGACCAAAGATATGAATTGATTGCAAGCATATGTATTGTTGCATTGTTTTGTCTACTCACTGAGCCGTGATGTGTGCTCACCCCTCGACGTCGAATATTTTTAGTTGATGATGCAGGTTTTACAGTTGAAGATTATATGAATGCTCCTGCGTACGGGAAGCGATGGAAGCTGAAGCTAAAGTAGATACACATGACTCCTCTTGCGAGTGCAACTCATGTGTATTCGATTAGATATTTTCTAGATTTCTTTATTTGGATTTAATAAAGACATGTATTTGATAATTATTTATGTCTCAGTTGATACAGAATAATTTACTATTTAAATATTAATATCACAGTAGATTCTCAGTTCATTTTATTATAAGACTTCTGCTATTGTGTATTTACTCTGATTATGATTATGGATGTATGGGAGTTTAGATAACATGGATATAGACTACTCGCGATCCTAGTTGAACCGTTGGTTTGCTAGCAGTTCATCACACCATTCTGAATAGTGCGGAATTGGGGTGTGACAACTTGGTATCAGAGCATCTCAGGCCTTGTCCGCTGAACTAACATACATTCGAGACAATTGTGAACTGAGATAGGATAAAAGTAAAAACCGTAATATTAACACACTATAAGCACCAGTGATGGTTGAGACCAAATTTAAAAAGAGAATAATGCATCTATTAAAGGGAAAACAAGTTACATACAATCAGAGAGAGAAGCAAAACGTATATACATAACTAAAGCAGAGTACAGTCCACAACCCGGACAGTTACTCTGTAGTACAAGGAAAATAAAGTACAATCAAGAAGCGGGAGGTGAAGGAGGAGGCGAGGCCTCACGATCTCTATCATAGTCCTCAACATAGACTCTAGTCAACCAGGCTATCTGAGTCTGGGTCGTCTGTAGACTAGCTGTGAGATTGGCTACCCTCCAACCAGTCGCACGCTGAACCTCTATGAGCTCTCCCATCCGTGTGTTTGATATGTGCTGGGCGGCTAACAGCTCATCCACTCTCACACGCAGAGCGTCTAGCAACTCCTCCATCCTCAGATCAGATCTGCGCTGAGTTTCCCTGATCTCCTGCAACATCTCCATCAGGTCAGGAGGTGGGTGTGAAGGACCAGCCGCATGAGAAGGACCAGTCTCAGGTACAGGATCCGCCGCAGAAGAAGTACCAACTCCAGCCGCATGCGTAGGTGAAGGCGGTGGTATCGAGTCGACATCCATATACATACGATCGTCATCATCGACAGGATCCACATGAGCTCTAGCAGCGGCAGCAGCAGCCTCAACGTCAGCCATTTCAATGCGAGTGTGAGGGCGTACCATCTCGTTCCTCTCCTCATCACTGACTTGGGCATCCCACATACCCATCTTGCAGATAGCCTCCCATTCTAGACGACGAGAAGGTCTTCTCCTGAATCTTCTCATCTACTAAGTCAACCCCCAGGTGGGTCAGTAGAACAGTAATCATACGTCCATAGGGTAGATTACCCCTATGACCGGACAATGTAGCACTAATCATGGTCTGCATGATGATGTATGAAAGATAGACTGGCTGTCTAGTGCAGATACTATAGATCAGAAACTGGGTCAGCTGAGACACCCTCTCATAGTGCCCACTCTACGGAATCAGATTATGCTGGGTAATCTTGCAGAAGACCCTTGGAGCTGGACGCAGGTAACAAGCTCTCATCTGCCAGCGATCAGGTCATAGCAGCTGATTGTCGATCTCTGCCCTCATCTCCATGAAAACAAACTGGGGCTCTCCAGGCACACAATAGACCATGGGGCCATCATAAGGAATGCCCAGTAGGTCGGCCAGTTGCCGATAGTCAAATGAGATATTCACCCCTTTGACATAGCTGGTAATGCGCAACTCTTGACCCCTCTCGACATCATTGTAATTCCCCACCACCTGGAGATTACAATAGAACTGGCGCACCAAATCCAGACATGTGCACGCGTCGTAAGTGATGACAGGGAGCCACCCCATGTCACCGAATGCTCTCTCTACGTTGAACAAGGCTAGCTCAGCCAAGTTCACCATACGACCACCCTCTACTTTCTTACGAGCATAGTCGGCATACTGTGCCTCGGCTTCATTGGAGCGGAAGCGAAGCGGATCACAAACTCTGGGTACCTTGGTACGAGCCATGGTATCTGCAGATAAGAAAGGAAAAGGGAGACAAGGAGTTAATAGGATAAAAATCCAGAATTTGACATTATAACGACGTAAATTGGCCAAAAGCCTCGCTTTTCACCCGTACACGTGGGCAGGAGGACTTACATAGGTTCCAACATATCCTACAACACTCACACAATGGGAAATTGGAACTAATGAAGTCCAATTTGAAGGAATTTCAAGAAATCAAAAAAATTTCGACAAATTAGGGCAAACGAGCAAAAATCCAAGTTTCTCGATAACCAACCGATGAAACTCAAAAATTTTTGAGGGCTTTCATTCCTTGAGACACCAATAACAAAAGCCCCCAATAAAAATCGAATTTTTACGGTTGAAAAAAGTTTAATTTGAAGAATACCAGTTAAATGGGCAAAAACCTAAAAATGGAAACCTAAAAACAGGTAAAAATGAGAAAACATACCAGTAGGGATGATGTGGACGTCAAAACCCGGACTCAAACTGACCAAAACTAGTGGAGTGGCACTGTAGCAACTCAGAAGGGAGAGACGAGTCGAAACGGGAGGGAAATAATAAAAAATGACCCAAAATTGGATCTTAAAAATATGATTTTTGGTCTGAGGGTCGGACAATTCGACCAGAACCATCGACCCTCGGCTCTCAGGAATCTGACAGAAAACTAAGGGTCGGAACTGAGGGTCGGACACCCATTGACCCTCACATCGACCCTCAGCTCTCGGGAAGAACAGGTCATTCCTAGGGTCGGATACTAAGGGTCGGACATACCATCGACCCTCACCATCGACCCTGCATAGAAAAGACAGTATTTTTTTCATAAAATGAATTGAAATTTGAAAGTTTACATCGGTTAACGTGCCTACATGGAGTATCAATGATTTTCTCACTTATTTTGATGATTTTCAGGCACCACCCATCTCAGAAGGAAAATATGTCTGGAAGAAGAGTAACCAGACAGAGCCGAAATGCAGTTCCACCACCACCACCTGTGGAGGAAACTAGCCAGGAGAATGTAAATGTCCCAGGAAATCCAGATCAGGCAAATCCTACAAATTTGCCACCTCCACCACCGGAACTAGCAACCGTAGTTATGAACCTAGCTTAGCAGCTGCAACAGATGCAACACGCACAGGCTCAGATGCAGATTGCAATGGGGATTATGTTCCAAGCTGCTCATGCTACACCCATGCAGACGGGACAAGCCAGTGCAGCACCGGTGGGTAACCACCCAGTACCTCAAACACCTCAACAACCTGCTGCATAGATTCCAGTACCAGGTCTGGAAGCAGCTCAGGTTAATTATCAGTATCCACCCCCTATGTTTGGGGCATACCCCCAAAATCAGATGGATCACTCTCGACTGGTTGAGAGATTTTTGAAGATGAAGCCCAGGGAATTTAACGGTAAACCGTCTGGTCCATTATGGCCAGCACACTGGATAGACGAGATGGAGAAAAATTTCCTCATGATGACTATTACAGAGGAAGAAAAAGTATTATGTGCCACCTTCATGCTAAAGGGTGACGCACATCATTGGTGGAAATCGGTTAGGGCTTACTTATTGACCAAGCACGCCCTACTGACTTGGGCTGTTTATAAAGAAGCTTTCTTTGAGAAATATTTTCCACGAAGCTTCAGAGATTCTATGGAGAAGGAGTTCCTGAGTCTATATCAGGGACAGATGTCAGTAGATGCATATCAACAGCGTTATGAAGAACTGTTTTTCTTCGCACCACTTAGTATGCAGAAAGAAGACACCAAAACCCGTATGTTCGTCACGGGACTGAGAAGAAGCATCAGAGAGCACGTTCTAGGCTTAGAAAAGAAGATTTATAATGAAGCTGTCCAAATCGCTCGAGTTATTGAATCGAGCCAGAAGGAGAGTTATTTCACACAGAATCGGGGTATCAAAAGGCCAGCTGGAAATTCAACGGAGGAAATAACTGGACATATAAGCCTTTCCGCCCTCAGAATTTTACTGCTGCAAACAAGACTACTCCAGTAGCTCAACCTCAGCCAAAGCCAAATTCTGAAAGCCTGAAGTGTTATAACTGCAACCAACCGGGACATATGGCAAGGGAGTGCCCTAAGCCCAAGAAGCAGTTACATCAGAGACGGGTATATGTTGTTACATCCGAGGATGCTGCTGCATCACCCGATGTGGTCACAGGTATGACTGAAACTTTTTAAAGTTGTAATTACATTGTATGAGCATGTAGACTAAGTAAAATAAATCACAGGTATCGTACCTATAAATGGCGTACCCGCTAGAGTACTCTTTGATTTAGGAGCTACTCATTCATTTATATCTGTGTCATTCGGAAAGAAGATAAACTTACCCATCAAAACATTAGACTACAAATTACTTGTACGGTCACCAATGGGGTTAGAAGTGGAATTAGAGAAAGGTTATGGACCATGTCCAGTTCTCATTGGCGAGAAAACCTTAGATGCAACCTTGATACAACTTGAGATGGCAGACTTTGACGTCATCTTGGGAATGGACTGGTTAGCTCGGCATTCTGTAAACCTATTATGCGCCGAAAAGAAGCTAACATTTAAGGAGGATAGAAGGAGCAGAATTTAGTTTTTTGGGAACCAAACTTCCCCGTAGATGCAAGCTCATACTCTCAGCACTAAAGGCTAAGTAGTGCCTTGAGAAAGGGGCAGTCGGGTATCTAGTATCAGTGGTCGACCTAACCAAGGAAGCACCACAAATGGAAGATATTGAAGTCGTGCGGGACTATCCCGACGTATTTCTGGAGGAACTACCAGGATTACCACCCGACCGAGCCACAGAGTTTGTGATAGATCTTGTACCTAGAGCCGCACCAGTATCAAAAGCACCTTACAGAATGGCTCCTACTGAACTGAAGGAACTGAAAGTGCAACTACAGGAACAGCTGGACAAGGGGTATATTCGACCCAGTATATCACCATGGGGTGCACCGGTGTTATTCGTGAAGAAGAAGGACGGTAGCGTTCGATTATGCATCGACTATCGGGAGTTGAATAAACTGACAATCAAGAATCGATATCCACTACCTCGGATCGATGACTTGTTCGATCAGTTGCAAGGAACAAAGGTATTCTCTAAGATCGATCTTCGATCAGGCTATCATCAATTGAAGATCAAAGATGATGATATTCCTAAGACAGCTTTCAGGACCAGATACGGACATTATGAGTTCTTGGTCATGTCTTTTGGATTAATAAACGCACCAGCAACTTTTATGGAGCTTATGAACCGGGTCTTCCATGATATGTTGGATACGTCGATTATAGTATTTATTGATGATATATTGGTATACTTCAAGGATGAAGAAACTCATATCAAGAACCTAAACGCCGCCCTACAGTGTTTAAGGAAAGAGAAGCTATATGCCAAATTTTCAAAGTGTGAGTTTTGGCTAAGTGAAGTCGCCTTCTGAGGCCATGTAGTATCCGCTGAAGGAATCAAAGTGGATCCCAGCAAGATCGAGGCTATTATAAAGTGGGAAGCACCAAAGAGCGTTTCAAAAATTAAAAGTTTTCTGGGTCTAGCTGGTTATTATCGGAGATTCGTAGAAGACTATTCTCGGATTGCCGTACCTCTCACCAGTTTGACTAAGAAAGGTGAAAAGTTTGTGTGGACCGATAAATGTGAGAAGAGTTTCCAAACGTTGAAGACCAGATTGATATCCGCTCCGATTTTGACTATTCCCGTTCCAGGACAGACATTTACTTTATACACTGATGCGTCGGGACTGTGATTAGGATGTGTGCTTATGCAAGGAGAGAAAGTAATTGCTTATGCCTCGAGACAATTGAAGATACATGAGAAAAATTACCCCACCCATGATTTGGAGTTAGCGGCAGTAGTACATGCTGTCAAGATATGGAGACATTACCTATACGGAGAGAAATTTCAGATTAAGTCGGACCATAAAAGTTTTACTTATTTATTTAATCAGAAGGAGTTGAATATGAGACAAAGAAGATGGTTGGAACTATTGAAAGACTATGATTGTGATATCCAGTATCATCCGGGAAAAGCGAACGTAGTAGCGGATGCGTTAAGCAGAAAAGCAATGATAAAATCGCAAGGAGAGGTTAGCACAACTGCAGCAATGTGTACTACCGGAATGGTATTCAATCACGGCAACGAGCAGTTGTGATAGACACAACGGATGGATCAGTCAACCAAGGGTTTATTCATCGGTTTTTGAACATGTTCGCTGCATTAAAGATTATACCGGATATAATGGATGAAGTGAAGACAGCTATCAAATCAGATCCTTATCTGAGAAGAGTACAAGAAGATATCGAAAAAGGTAGGACTAACCCTGAGTTCACCTTGGACGAAGAGAAAGTACTGAAATATAAAGGAAGAATATGTGTACCCGAGACAGAAAGTGTAGACATTCGACACCGACTGATGAAAGAAGCCCATACCACCATCTATTCGATACATCCTGGAAGTACAAAAATATATCATGATCTAAAGAAACTATATTGGTGGAGGGGAATGAAAGAAGATGTAGTCAAGTTCGTGTCTCAATGCCTAAATTGTCAGAAAGTAAAGGCTGAACGACAAAGACCCGCAGGACTATTACTATAAGACCCGCACTCTGAAAACCCGGTCTAACCTTGGTTTCGTGTCGTGACAGGTCTTCCGATCATCACCGAGCCAGACGGGGCAAGTGGATAACAAACAGGTACGAAATCAGACCGAAGTCGACCAATTATACCTGATGTTAGGTATACCGGTCGATGGTACCGGATGATGGTACCGGTCGACCGGTATGGCCTGCACAGCTATGTGCGGGAATTTGGAAATTGGTCTCTGCGGGTCCCACTTTCCTGATTTCGAATCCTAGAAGTTTCCTAATCCTAGTAGGGTTACTAAACCCTATTTCTAGCCTATAAATACACCCTTAAACCCCTCAAATCCTTTCCATTGTCTCTCACAAACCCTAGAGAAGAGAAAGAGCTTGGAAAGGAGAAGGAGCTAGGAAGAAGAAGGAGGTGCCGCCATTACCGTTTGACGAAGCTCACGCTACACCTGTCAACGGTAAGTGTTTGAATCCATCTTCTTACCCTATGAAAGTTGTGTGGGTGGATCAATACCATGCAAAGTAGGTATTGATCTAAAACCCTAAATTGGACAATAAACCCTAAGTTGCCGTCAAACCCTAAATTTGAGTTTCGAGATGATATTCATCGAAACGAGACTTGAATGAGTTGGGGATAACTCTAACTCAAAGCCTAGACTTAGAATTGATAGAGGAAACCCTGAAAATCCATGGAGGATGGTCGACGGCAGTCGAAGAACCCATGTATGGTCTTCCGGAGACATACCGGTCGACTATACCGGTTGCACATAGTGCGACCGGTATGTTGCGACCGCTACCTCTCGGGAGGTTATCTGTGGGGGACCGGCTGACCATACCAGTCGCCAGTCTTTCCCACAGAGCTGCGACCGGTATATGCCACCGGTCAGCTCTGTGAGGGTATTTGTGATCTCTGTTGGTTTTCGACCAACATGAAACCCTAAACAATATATTCTAATGAAACTCTAATATTATGTAGGACTTTGTGACTTATCGTTTGGATCTTGCGACGTGGAGCAAGTGATTTAACGAGCGTCAGGTAAGGGAATCTGACCTAAACCTAATAATTAATGGACAGTAAATCATTGTTAATCATTGAATATCTATGATGTGATGTTTGTACATGTTCACATGCCATCCTTTACTTTCAGTTATTATTATTGTTCATGCATTCATATGATGTGATTGTTAGGCATGTGATTGTTTTCGTTGGTGTGTGGAGTGGGGCATGGGCCTGGGATCGCTCTTTACACTAACACTTTTTGTAGTATTTTGTCTTAACATGCTTGGTACGGGTGGGGTATCAGGGGAAGATCGTGGTACGGTGGTCTCCGATATTGATGTTGTCCCGGCCATCGTTGGGTGGTACTGAGGATTCCGAGTCGACGCTGGCTTGTCCATGATGCTTTAGCTCTATCTCTATGCCGTAGGGAGTTATGTTGGGATAGGGTCTACCTGCGTATTGTTTCTATCCTAGTGGGTTAGTTGCGGATAGGGTATCAGGGGGAGGTGAGGTTTGGTGGTCTTCGACCCGGCCTGCACGCTCTAGCTCTATCTCTATGCCGTAGACGGCTGTGCTAGGATAGAGCATACATTGTTGACATATAGGATTGGTTAGTTGCGAGCCCAGTTTGCGAGCCCCGGCCGCAGGGGCTTAGGTACTGGTATGGGTAGAGTATCAGGGGAGGTGCGGGTATACCTTAGCTCTATCTCTATTCCATGATGGGTGCATGTGGGTTGGTGGTAGTGTGATTACTGTGCGACGCCACACACTCGTGTATAGAGGTGCGGGGGCCACCAAACCTTTCTATAGCACATTGCAAACTTAAAACCAGACCACATCATAAAATTGATTGTTACTCATGCATAATCTTGTGAAACTGTCTGATTGTCTTACTGAGCTGTGTTGTGTGCTCACCCTTTATACGTACATTGTTTTTAGATGTTGATGCAGGTTACACTGTGGATGACTATGTGAACGCTCCGGCGTATGGAGGTGTGGCTGCCCTAGATGTACAAGCAGGAGAGGACGAGCATGACGCTTCATGCGAGTGCCCTTTCTGCGTGTACCTGTGATTTGTTTTGTTTATTTATTTCAGTTATTTTGATTGGATTAAAGGGATGTAATGATATTATTTTTATGTGTTTTTAAATAATGAGATATTTATCTAAGTTATCAATAGATACTCAGTTCATTCTATTTAAAGTCTTCCGCTGTATATTTATATTCTGATTGTGGTTATGTGTAATTGGTTTGTATGGGTGGACACGGCCTATTCGAGATCCTGGTGTGAATCGTTGGTTCAATGACGGTTCACTCACACCTACTGGTTGGATCAGAATTGGGGTGTGACAATTACAGCCATTATCGAAACCAGCATGGAAATGGGACTGCATCACTATGGACTTCGTTACGGGACTACCACTGACTCCTCGAGTAGTTGACACAGTTTGGGTGATTGTGGATCGTCTGACTAAAACAGCTCGCTTCATACCTATACGACCTCAGTATACACTCGAAAGGTTAGCAAAGCTGTATGTGGATAATATTGTTCAATTACATGGTGTTCCAGAAAGCATTGTGTCTGATAGAGATCCACGATTTACTTCTAAGTTTTGGGAAGGATTGCAAAAGGCTATGGGTACAACGTTGAAGTTCAGTATTGGATTCCACCCACAGACAGACGGACAGTCAGAGCGTACAATCCAGATTCTAGAAGATATGCTACGAGCATGTGTAATTGATTTCAAAGGATCATGGGATGAAAAGTTACCATTGATCGAGTTCGCTTATAACAATAGCTATCAGGCTATTATACAGATGTCACCTTATGAAGCACTGTATGGCAGGAAGTGTCGAACTCCTTTGTTTTGAAATGAAGTTGGAGAATGTAGTATTGTTGGGCCAGAATTTGTTGAAGAGACTTGTCGAGTGGTCGACATTATCAAGGAAAGAGTGAGAACAACTCAGAATCATCAAAAGCAATATGCAGATACTCGACGCAGAGATCTGGAGTTTGCCGTAGGTGATAAAGTATTTTTGAAAATATCGCCTATACGAGGATTGAAAAGGTTCGGACAGAAAGGGAAACTAAGTCCAAGATATGTCGGGCCGTATGAAATTCTAGCTAAGTGTGGTAAAGTGGCTTATCAGTTAGCACTACCACCATCTATGTCGACTATGCATGACGTATTTCACATTTCCCTATTGAAGAAGTATGTCAAGGATCTAACGCATGTCTTGACAGTAGATTTACCAGATTTGACTGATGATTTGACATTTGAAGTAACACCAACAGAAATCACTAGCCGAAAGGTTCAACGTCTACGCAACCGAGATATCTATTATGTTAAGGTCACATGGAAAAGTAGAGACATGGAAGAAATTACATAGGAAGAAGAAAATGCTATGCGAAAGCAATACCCTCACTTATTTGAATCATAATGTACGTACAATTTCGAGGACAAAATTTTTATAAGTAGGGGGGAGTTGTAAGACCCGTGTCAATCTAACCCGGTCTTACCACCTTGAACCAGGTTTACCCATCATGGTTGAGTCAAATGGACCAAGGGCGTGAAGGAGATCGAGATCCCAGGTATCAAATTGACCCAAAAACACTTAAATTAGGGGAAGGGTCGCATACCCAGCCAAGGAGGGTCGGACCTCCCAAAACAGAAAGTCAGACCCTCAGTTTTGAAGGGAGGGTCGGACAACTTAGAGAACATAGGGTCGACGGGATCATCGACCCTCAGTTGCCTCTGAAACTGAAATTAGGAAATTTCCAAATTTTCGATTTGGATTATTTCCTAATCTCAAAGGGACTTATTTTAAGATGTTCCTACTCTATTTAAAGGACGTCCCTAAGCCTCTTTCACTCCTTTCACAACCCTAATTGAATTGAGAGAAAGAGAAGAGAAGGAAAAGAAGAAGAAGAGAAGCAAGGAAGAGAATTTAGCCAAAAGAGAAGAGTTGCAGAGAAGGAGTATTCTTCTCAGGTATGGATACTAATTCCATGAGTTTCTACAGACCTTAGGTTAGATATTGATGAGAGTGTGATCTCGGAGAAACCCAAACCATCAACCCATGGTTAGGTTGTCACACCCCAATTCTGCACTATTCAGAATGATGTGATGAACCGCTAATAAACCAACGGTTCAACCAGGATCTCAAATAGGCTATCCCCGCGTTATCTAAACTTACACACATCCGTAATCATAATCAGAGTAAATACACAATAGCGGAAGTCTTATAATAACATGAACTGAGAAACTAAAATGATATTAATAATTTAATAGCAAATTATTCTGTTTTCAACTGAAACATAAATATTAAAATACCAAATACATGTCTTAATAAATCCAATAAAGAAACCTATAAAATATCTAATCAAATACAAACGAGTTGCACTCTCAAGATGAGTCGTGTGTATCCACTTCAGCTTCAGCTTCCATCGCTGCCACGTTCCCGTACGCAGACGCATTCATATAGTCTTCAATGGTAGAACCTGCATCATCAACTAAAAATATTCGACGTCGAGGGGTGAGCACACATCACGGCTCAGTGAGTAGCCAAAACAATGCAACAATACATATGCATGCAAAAATCAATTTATATCTTTGGTCTGGTATATAAGTTTGCAGTATGCAATAGAAAGGTTTAGGTAGCCAAAGGTCGCGTTTATTGACCCCGCCTCTATACACGAGTGTGTAACGTTACCCGAAGATTACGTTTATCGTCAACTCACATGCACCCAATCATGAACATTATATAACAAAGGTTACGTTTATTGCTATATAGTGCCATACCAACACGTAAGCCCCTGTTAGCGAGGACTGCAAACTGGGCTCGCAACTAACCAATCCTAATGCCAAAAAGTGTATCCAAGGCCTCACCCCAGCATCCCTGAGAATGTCCATAGAGATAGAGCTAAGGCCCCCCGGTAGAATCAGAGACTACAAGGACCGAGACCACCTCCCCTGATACTCTACGACATAATAGTTCTGCTAAAGTAATGGCGATACGACGATGCTAATGCACCAGACTTGAGTTAGAGATAGAGCTAAAGTGCTGAGACCCGCCAAAGGTTAACGTTTATTGACGTTCTCATCACACCTCCCCTGATACTCGCTCGCATCAAGTACACCAACCACACACATACAAGCACATGCCTATTCCTATCATCATCATCATCATCATGTTATAAATAATAAAGTAAATATGCATGAACAAGTAATAGAAATATTGGATGGCATGCTGTATGCACATTACCAACATATTCGCATAGAATCAAGCATGGCATAGGATTCAAGAGAATAGAAAACAGTTTGTTATTAACCAATTTAGTTTGGAGTTCTGGTTCCTCACCTTAGCTTGCTAATAGATACTTTTCCAAGCTTTAGAATCACCTTTACAGTGTTATTGTATTGCTAGAAGACCTAACAAAGTCGATAGAATTTAATTAGAATTAATTCCAGATTTAAAAACCATTCTGTTAACTGAGGGTCAGAGGTAGGGTCGGAGTCAGGATCGACCCTGGGTGCGACCCTCCCTTAACTCTGAACTTCCCGAACACTGAGGGTCGATGGTCAGGAACACCTAGGGTCGGATAGTCATCGACCCTCGGTGCGACCCTCGGTGCACTTTGGTCCAATTCCCTCTTTTAATCTATTCTTCGTGTTTAGAATCCTATGGCTTGCTCCTACATTCCATTCTACATTCATCCCATGGTCTGAAACCTTGTATAATCCATCTAAATAGTTTTCATGCATTCTCCTATGGTTTTCCATGAAAACTTAACCATAGATTGATGGTTTGGGTTTCTCCGAAATCACACTCTCAACATTAACTAGCCTAAGGTCTGTAGAAACTCATGAAATTAGTATCCATACCTGAGAAGAATAATCTTTCTTTGCAACTCTTCTCTTTTGGCTTAATTTCTCTTCCTTCCCTTCCTTCTTCCTCTTTCCTTCTCCTCTCTTTCTCTCAATTCGATTAGGGTTGTGAAAGGAGTGAAAGTGGCTTAGGGACGTGCTTTAAATAGGTTAGGAACATCCTAAATAAGTCCCTCTGAGATTAGGAAAGAATCCCAATTGAAAAATATAGAAATTTCCTAATTTCTATATTCGGCAGAATCCGAGGGTCGATGGGAGGGTCGATGATCCCGTCGATCCTAGGGTCTTAAGCTGTCCGACCCTCCCTTCAAAATTGAGGGTCTGACTTTCTGCTTTGGGAGGTCCGACCTTGCTTAGCTGGGTATGTGACCCTTCCCCTATTTTAAGTGTTTTTTGGTCGATTTGATACCTGGGATCTTGATCTCCTTCACGCCCTTGGTCCATTTGACTCGACCATAACGGGTAAACCTGGTTCAAGGTGGTAAGACCGGGTTAGATTGACACGGGTCTTACAACTCCCCCCAACTTAAAAAAATTTCGTCCTCGAAATTGTACATACCTTCTGAATCAAATAAATGAGGGTATTGCTTTCGCATAGCATTCTCTTCTTCCCATGTAACCTCTTCCATGTCTCTACTTTTCCATGTGACCTTAACATAGTAGATATCTCTGTTGCGTAGACGTTGAACCTTTCGACTAGTGATTTCTGTTGGTGTTACTTCAAATGTCAAATCATCAGTCAATTCCGGCAAATCCACTGTCAAAACATGCGTTGGGTCTTTGACATACTTCTTCAATAAGGAAATGTGAAATACATCATGCACACTTGACATAGATGGTGGTAGTGCTAACTGATAAGCTACTTTTTCACGCTTAGCTAGAATTTTATATGGCCCGACATATCTTGGACTTAGTTTCCCTTTCTGTCCGAACCTCTTCAATCCTCGCATAGGCGATACCTTCAAAAATACTTTATCACCTACAGCGAACTCTAGATCTCTTCGTCGAGTATCGGCATATTGCTTCTGACGGTTCTGAGCTGTTTTCACTCTTTCCTTGATGATGTCGACCACTCGGTAAGTCTCTTCCACAAATTCTGGTCCAACAATACTACGTTCTCCAACTTCATTCCAAACAAGGGAGTTCGACACTTCCTGCCATACAGTGCCTCATAAGGTGACATCTGTATAGTAGCCTGATAGCTATTGTTATAAGCAAACTCGATCAGTGGTAGTCTTTCATCCCATGATCCCTTGAAATCAATTACACATGCTCGTAGCATATCTTCTAGAATCTGAATTGTACGCTCCGACTGTCCATCTGTCTGTGGGTGGAATGCAGTACTAAACTTTAACGTTATTCCCATAGCCTTTTGCAATCCTTCTCAAAATTTGGAAGTAAATCGTGGATCTCTATCCGACACAATGCTTTCTGGAACACCATGAAATCGAACAATATTATCCACATACAGTTTCGCTAATCTTTCCAGTGTATACTGAGGTCGTATAGGTATGAATCGAGCTGTTTTAGTCAGACGGTCCACAATCACCCAAACTGCGTCAACTACTCGAGGAGTCAATGGTAGTCCCGTGACGAAGTCCATAGTGATACAGTCCCATTTCCATGCTGGTTCCGGTAATGGCTGTAACAGTCCTGCGGGTCTTTGTCGTTTGGCCTTTACTTTCTGACAATTTAGGCATTGAGACACGAACTTGGCTACATCTACTTTCATTCCCCTCCACCAATATAGTTTCTTTAGATCATGATACATTTTTGTACTTCCAAGATGTATCGAATAGATGGTGGTATGAGCTTCTTTCATCAGTCGGTGTCTAATGTCCATACTTTCTGTTTCCGGTACACATACTCTTCCTTTGTATTTCAGTACTTTCTCTTCGTCCAAGGTGAACTCAGGGTTAGTCCTACCTTTCTCGATATCTTCTTGTACTGTTCTCAAATAAGGATCTGATTTGATAGCTGTCTTCACTTCATCCATTATATCCGGTATAATCTTCAATGCAGTGAACATATTTGAAAACCGATGAATAAACCCTTGGTTGGCTGATTCATCCGTTGTATCTATCACATACTACTTGTTGTCGTGATTGAATACCATTCTGGTGGTACACATTGCTGCGGTCGTGCTAACTTCTCCTTGAGATTTTATCATTGTTTTTCTGCTTAATGCATCCGCTACTACGTTCGCTTTTCCCGGATGATACTGGATATCACAATCATAGTCTTTCAATAGTTCCAACCATCTTCGTTGTCTCATATTCAACTCCTTCTGATTAAATAAATAAGTAAGACTTTTATGGTCCGACTTAATCTGAAATTTCTCTCCGTATAGGTAATGTCTCCATATCTTGACAGCATGTACTACTGTCGCTAGCTCCAGATCATGAGTGGGATAATTTTTCTCATGTACCTTTAACTGTCTTGAAGCATAAGCAATCACTTGCTCTCCTTGCATAAGCACACATCCTAGTCCCAATCCCGACGCATCAGTGTATAAAGTAAATGTCTGTCCTGGAATAGGAATAGTCAAAATCAGGGCGGATATCAATCTGGTCTTCAGTGTTTGGAAACTCTTCTCACATTTATCGGTCCATACAAACTTTTCACCTTTCTTAGTCAAACTGGTGAGAGGTACGGCAATCCGAGAATAGTCTTCTACGAATCTCCGATAATAACCAGCTAGACCCAGAAAACTTCTGATTTTCGAAACGCTCTTTGGTGCTTCCCACTTCACAATAGCCTCGATCTTGCTGGGGTCCACTTTGATTCCTTCAGCGGATACTACATGGCCTAGGAATGCGACTTCACTTAGCCAAAACTCTCACTTTGAAAATTTGGCATATAGCTTCTCTTTCCTTAAACGCTGTAGGGCTGCGTTTAGGTTCTTGATATGGGTTTCCTTGTCCTTGGAATATACCAATATGTCATCAATAAATACTATAACCGACGTATCCAACATATCATGGAAAACTCGGTTCATAAGTTCCATAAACGTTGCCGGTGCATTAGTTAATCCGAAAGACATAACCAAAAATTCATAATGTTCGTATCTGGTCCTGAAAGCTGTCTTCGGAATATCACTTTCTTTAATCTTCAACTGATAATAGCCCGATCGAAGATCGATCTTAGAAAATACTTTCGCTCCTTGTAACTGATCGAATACGTCATCGATCCGAGGTAGTGGATATCGATTCTTGATTTTCAGTTTATTCAACTCCCGATAGTCGATGCATAATCAAACGCTACCATCCTTCTTCTTTACGAACAACACCGGTGCACCCCATGGAGATATACTGGGTCGAATATAACCCTTGTCCAGTAGTTCTTGTAGTTGCACCTTCAGTTCCTTCAGTTCCGTAGGAGTCATTCTATAGGGTGTTTTTGATACGGGTACGGCTCCCGGTATAAGGTCTATCACAAACTTCGTGGCTCGGTCGGGTGGTAATCCAGGTAGTTCCTCTGGAAATACGTCAGGATAGTCCCGCACGACATCAATATCTTCCATTCGTGGCGCATCCTTGGTTAGGTCGACCACGGATACTAGATACCCGATTGCCCCCTTCTCAAGGCACTTCTTAGCCTTTAGTGCTGAAAGTATGAGCTTGCGCCTCCGGGGAAGTTTGGTTCCCAAGAAACTTAATTCTGCTCCTTCTTTGTCTTTGAACGTTAGCTTCTTTTCGGCGCATAATAGATTTGCAGAATGCCGAGCTAACCAGTCCATTCCCAAGATGACATCAAAGTCTGCCATCTCAAGTTGTATCAAGGTTGCATCTAAAGTCTTCTCTCCAATGAGAACTGGACATGGTCCATAACCTTTCTCTAGTTCCACTTCTAACCCCATCGGTGATCGTACAGGTAATTTTTAGTCTAATGTTTTGATGGGTAATTTCGTCTTCTTTCCAAATGACACAGACATAAATGAATGAGTAGCTCTGGAATCGAAGAGAACTCTGGCGGGTACGCCATTTATAGGTACAATACCTGTGACCACATCGGGTGATGCGGCCGCATCCTCGGACGTAACAGCATATACACGTCCCTGATGGAATTGCTTCTTGGGCTTAGGGCACTCCCTTGCCATATGTCCCGGCTGATTGCAGTTAAAACACTTCAGGACTTCAGAGTTTGGCTTTGGCTGTGGTTGAGCTGCTAGAGTTGTCTTGGTTGCAGCAGTAAAATTCTGAGGACGGAAAGGCTTATATGTCTTGTTATTGCCTCCGTTGTAAGAATTTCCGACTGGCCTTTTGATGCCTCTGTTCTGAGTAAAGTAACTCTCCTTCTGGCTCGATTCTATAACTCGAGCGATCTGGACAGCTTCATTATGATTTCTCTTTTCTAAGCCCAGAACATGTTCACTGATGCTTCCTCTTAGTCCCGTGACGAACTACGGGTTTTGGTATCTTCTTCTTGCATGCTAGCCGGTGCAAAGAAAAACAGCTCTTCGTAGCGCTGTTGATATGAGTCCACAGTCATCTGCCCCTGATATAGGCTCAGAAACTCCTTCTCCATCGAATCTCTGAAGCTCCATGGAAAATATTTCTCAAAGAAGGCTTCTTTATATATAGCCCATGTCAGTAGGGCGTGCTTGGTCAGTAAATATGCCTTCGTGGATTTCCACCAATGATGTGCGTCGCCCTTGAGCATGAAGGTGGCGCATAGTACTTTCTCTTCCTCTGTGATAGTCATCATGAGGAAATTTCTCTCCATCTCGTCTATCCAGTGGGCTGGCCACAACGGATCAGACGGTTTACCGTTGAATTCTTTGGGTTTCATCTTCAAAAATCTCTCCACTAGTCGGGAGTGGTCCAGCTGATTTTGGGGGTTTGCCCCAAACATATGGTGTGGATACTGGTAATCACCCTGAGTTGCTTCTGGAACTTGCACTGGAATCGGTGCAGCAGGTTGTGGAGGTGTCTGATGAGCTGGGTGGTTACCCACTGGTCCTGCACTGGCTTGTCCTGTGTGCATGGGTGCAGCCTAAGTGGCTTGAAACATAATTCCCATGGCAACCTGCATCTGAGCCTGCGCGTGTTGCATCTACTGCAGCTGTTGTGCCAAGTTCATCACCACGGTTGTTAGCTCTGGTGGTGGAGGTGGCAAATTTGTAGGGTTTGTCAGTTCTGGATTACCCGGTGCATAGTTATTTTCTTGACTAGTCTCCTCCACGGGTGGTGGTGGTGGGACTACATTTCAGGTCTGTCAGGTTACTCTACGTCCAGACATGATTCCTTTCGGTGATTGGTGGTGCCTGAAAATTATCAAAATAGGTGAGAAGTCATTCATATTTCATGTAGGCATGCTAACCGATAATCAATTCCAATTCTAGCTCATTTTATAAAAAAAAATACTGTCTTTTCTATGCAGGGTCGATAGTGAGGGTCGATGGTATGCCCGACCCTTGGTATCCGACCCTGGGAATGACCTATTCTTCCCGAGAGCTGAGGGTCGATGGGTGTCCGACCCTCAGTTCCGACCCTTGATTTTCTGTCAGATTCCCGAGAGCCGAGGGTCGATGGGAGGGTCGATTCGAGGGTCGATTGTGCTAGTCGAATTGTCCGACCCTCGGACCAAAAATCAGATTTTTAAGGTCCGATTTTGGGTCATTTCTCACTATTCCTCCTCCGTTTCGACTCGTCTCTCCTCTCTGAGTTGCTACAGTGCTACTCTACCGTTCTTGATCGGTTTGACTCCGGGTTTCAACGTCCACTTCATCCCTATAGGTATGTATTCCCATTTTTACCTGTTTTTAGGTTTCTATTTCTAGGTTTTC
The DNA here is from genome assembly GCA_028583415.1 of Protea cynaroides. Taxonomy (NCBI): domain Eukaryota; kingdom Viridiplantae; phylum Streptophyta; class Magnoliopsida; order Proteales; family Proteaceae; genus Protea; species Protea cynaroides. Next base: position 98,259,788 of record CM053276.1, on the reverse strand, counting down.
GCACGTTTAACTTGTATTTTCCAAATTAAACTTTTTCCAATCGTAAAAACTCGATCTTTATTGGGGGCTTTTGTTATTGGTGTCTTGAGGAACGAAAGCCCTCAAAAAATTTTGAGTTTCATCGGTTGGTTATCGAGAAACTTGAAATTTTCCCTTTTTGCCCTAATTTGTCGACATTTTTTATTTTTCTTGAATCTCTTCAAATTGGACATCGTCAGTTAAAATTTCCTACTGTATGTGGGTTGTAGGATGTATTTTAACCTACTTAAGTTCTCATGCCCACTTGTATGGTGAGAATTGGGGCTTTATGGTCACTTACGTCGTTATTAAATCAAGTTTTAGGTTTTTTATCCTATTAACTCCTTGTTTTCCTTTTCTTTCTTATTTTGCAGATACCATGGCTCGTACTAAGGTACCCAGAGTTCGTGATCCCCTTCGCTTCCATTCCAATGAAGCCGAGGCACGGTATGCTGACTATGCCCGTAAGAAGGTTGAGGGTGGTCGTATGGTGAACTTGGCTGAGTTAGCCGTGTTCAACGTAGAGGGAGCCTTTGGTGACATGGGGTGGCTTCCTGTCATCACCTACGATGCGTGCACATGTCCGGATTTGGTGCGCCAGTTCTATTGTAATCTCCAGGTGGTGGGGAATTACAATGACGTTGAGCATGGTTAGGAGTTGCGCATCACCAGCTACGTCAAAGGGGTAGATATCTCCTTCGACTATCGGCAGCTGGCCGACTTATTGGGCAATCCTTATGATGGCCCCATGGTGTACTGTGCGCCTGGAGAGCCACAGTTTGTTGAGATGGAGATGAGGCAGAGATCGATAATCAGTTACTCCATCCTGATCGTTGGCAGATGAGAGCTTATTATCTGCGTCCAGCTCCACGGGTCTTCTGCAAGATTATCCAGCATAATCTGATCCCGCAGAGTGGACACTATGAGAGGGTTTCTCAGCTGACCCAATTTTTGATTTATAGTATCTGCACTCGCCAGCCCGTCTGCCTTCTATACATTATCATGCGGACTATGATTAGTGCTACATTGTCCGGTCATAGGGGTAATCTACCCTATGGACACATGATTACAGTCCTACTGACCCGTCTGGGGGTTGACCTGGTAGATGAGAAGATCCAGGAGAAGACCTTCTCGTCGCCTCTAGATTGGGAGGCAATCTGCAAGATGGGTATGCGGGATGCCCAGGTTAGTGATGAGGAGAGGAACGCGATGGTGTGTCATCACACTCGTATCGAGGTGATTGATGCCGAGGCTGCTGCTGTCGCTGCTAGAGCTCGCGTGGATCCTGTCGACGCTGATGGCCATATGTATATGGATGTCGACTCGATACCACCGCCTTCACCTACACATGCGGCTGGTGTTGGCACTTCTTCTGCGGCGGACCCTGTACCTGAGGCTGGTCCTTCGCATGCGACTGGTCCTTCACTTCCACCTTCTGACATGATGGAGATGCTGCAGGAGATCAGGGAGACTCAGCGCAGATCTGATCTGAGGATGGAGGAGTTGCTAGACGCCCAGCGCATGAGGGTGGATGAGCTGTTATCGGTCCAGCGGGCGACTGATAGGAGGGTAGTCGATCTTGCAGCTAGTCTCCAGACGACCCAGACCCAGGTGGCTTGGTTGACTAGGGTCTATGCTGAGGACTATGACCGAGATCGTGAGGCCCCGCCTCCTCCTTCACCTCCAGCTTCATGATTGTATTTATTTTCTTGTACTATAGAGTAACTGTCCGGGTTGTGGATTGTACTCTGCTTTAGTTATGTAGATACGTTTTATTTCTCTCACTCATTGTATGTAACTTGTTTTCTCTTTAATAGATGCATTATTCTCTTTTTTAAATTTGGTCTCAATCATCACTTGTGCTTACAGTGTGTTTATATTAAAGCTTTTAATTTATTCTATCTCAGTTCACTATTGTCTTGAATGTATGCTAGTTCAGCGGACAAGGCCTGAGATGCTCTGATACCAAGTTGTCACACCCCAATTCTGCACTATTCAGAATGATGTGATGAATCGCTAATAAACCAACGGTTCAACCAGGATCTCAAATAGGCTATCCCCGCGTTATCTAAACTTACACACATCCGTAGTCATAATCAGAGTAAATACACAATAGCGGAAGTCTTATAATAACATGAACTGAGAAACTAAAATGATATTAATAATTTAATAGCAAATTATTCTGTTTTCAACTGAGACATAAATATTAAAATACCAAATACATGTCTTAATAAATCCAATAAAGAAACCTATAAAATATCTAATCAAATACACACGAGTTGCACTCGCAAGAGGAGTCGTGTGTATCCACTTCAGCTTCAACTTCCATCGCTGCCACATTCCCGTACGCAGACGCATTCATATAGTCTTCAACTGTATAACCTGCATCATCAACTAAAAATATTCGACGTCGAGGGGTGAGCACACATCACGGCTCAGTGAGTAGCCAAAACAATGCAACAATACATATGCATGCAAAAATCAATTTATATCTTTGGTCTGGTATATAAGTTTGCAGTATGCAATAGAAAGGTTTAGGTAGCCAAAGGTCGCGTTTATTGACCCCGCCTCTATACACGAGTGTGTGACGTTACCCGAAGATCACGTTTATCGTCAACTCACATGCACCCAATCATGAACATTATATAACAAAGGTTACGTTTATTGCTATATAGTGCCATACCAACACAAAAGCCCCTGTTAGCGAAGGCTGCAAACTAGGCTCGCAACTAACCAATCCTAATGCCAAAAAGTGTATCCAAGGCCTCACCCCAGCATCCCTCAGAATTTCCATAGAGATAGAGCTAAGGCCCCCCGGTAGAGTCAGAGACTACAAGGACCGAGACCACCTCCCCTGATATCTACGACATAATAGTTCTGCTAAAGTAATGGCGATACGACGATGCTAATGCACCAGACTTTAGTTAGAGATAGAGCTAAAGTGCTAAGACCCGCCAAAGGTTAACGTTTATTGACGTTCTCATCACACCTCCCCTGATACTCGCTCGCATCAAGTACACCAACCACACACATACAAGCACATGCTTATTCCTATCATCATCATCATCATCATGTTATAAACAATAAAGTAAATATGCATGAACAAGTAATAGAAATATTGGATGGCATGATGTATGCACATTACAAACATATTCGCATAGAATCAAGCATGGCATAGGACTCAAGAGAATAGAAAACAGTTTGTTATTAACCAATTTAGTTTGGAGTTCTGGTTCCTCACCTTAGCTTGCTAATAGATACTTTTCCAAACTTTAGAATCACCTTTACAGTGTTATTGTATTGCTAGAAGACCTAACAAAGTCGATAGAATTTAATTAGAATTAATTCCATATTTAAAAACCATTCTGTTAACTGAAGGTCGGAGGTAGGGTCGGAGTCAGGATCGACTCTGGCTGCGACCCTCCCTTAACTCTGAACTTTCCGAACACTGAGGGTCGATGGTCAGGAACACCTAGGGTCGGATGGTCATCGACCCTCGGTGCGACCCTCGGTGCACTTTGGTCTAATTCCCTTAATCCATTCTTCGTGTTTAGAATCCTATGGCTTGCTCCTACATTCCATTCTACATTTATCCCATGGTCTGAAACCTTGTATAATCCATCTAAATAGTTTTCATGCATTCTCCTATGGTTTTCCATGAAAACCTAACCATAGATTGATGGTTTGGATTTCTCCGGAATCACACTCTCAACATTAACTAGCCTAAGGTCTGTAGAAACTCATGGAATTAGTATTCATACCTGAGAAGAATAATCTTTCTCTGCAACTCTTCTCTTTTGGCTTAATTTCTCTTCCTTTCCTTCCTTCTTCCTCTTTCCTTCTCCTCTCTTTCTCTCAATTCGATTAGGGTTGTGAAAGGAGTGAAAGTGGCTTAGGGACGTCCTTTAAATAGGTTAGGAACATCCTAAATAAGTCCCTCTGAGATTAAGAAAGAATCTCAATCAAAAAATATAGAAATTTCCTAATTTCTATATTCGGCAGAATCCGAGGGTCGATGGGAGGGTCGATGATCCCGTCGACCCTAGGGTCTTAAGCTGTCCGACCCTCCCTTCAAAATTGAGGGTCTGACTTTCTGCTTTGGGAGGTCCGACCCTGCTTAGCTGGGTATGCGACCCTTCCCCTATTTTAAGTGTTTTTGGGTCGATTTGATACCTGGGATCTTGATCTCCTTCACGCCCTTGGTCCATTTGACTCGACCATAACGGGTAAACCTGGTTCAAGGTGGTAAGACCAGGTTAGATTGACACGGGTCTTACATAGGTTTTCATGAAAAATCATAGGAGAATGCATGAAAGCTATTTAGGTGGATAATTCATGGTTCCAGACCATGGAATGAATGTTGAATGAAATGTAGGAGCAAGCCATAGGATCCCAAGCACGAAGAATGGACTAAAAAGAGGAAAATTGACCAAAGTACACTGAGGGCCGCACCGAGGGTCGATGACCATCCGACCCTAGGTGATCCTAACTATCGACCCTCAATGTTCGGAAAGTTCAGAGTTTGGGGAGGGTCGCACCCAGGGTCGATCAGAACTCCGACCCTACCTCCGACCCTCAGTTAACAGCATGATTTTTAAATTCATAATTAATTCTAATTAAATTCTATCGACTTTGTTAGGTCTTCTAGCAATACAATAACAATATAAATGTGATTATAAAGTTTAGAAAAGTATCTATTAGCAAGCTAAGGTGAGGAAACAGAACTCTAAACTAATTGGTTAATAACAAACTGTTTTTTATTTTCTTGAGTCCAATGCCATGCTTGATTTTATGCGAATATGTTTGTAATGTGCATACAATATGCCATCCAATATTTCTATTACTTGTTCATGCATATTTATTTTATTGTTTATAACATGATGATGATGATGATGATAGGTATAGACATGTGATTGTATGTGTGTGGTTGGTGTACTTGATGCGAGCGAGTATCAGGGGAGGTTTGATGAGAACGTCAATAAACGTTAACCTTTGGCGGGTCTCAGCACTTTAGCTCTATCTCTAACTCAAGTCTTGTGCATTAGCATCGTCGTATCGCAATTACTTTAGCAGAACTATTATGTCGTAGAGTATCAGGGGAGGTGGTCTCGGTCCTTGTAGTCTCTGACTCTACCGGGGGGCCTTAGCTCTATCTCTATGGATATTCTGAGGGATGCTGGGGTGAGGCCTTGGATACACTGTTTAGCATTAGGATTGGTTAGTTGCGAGCCCAGTTTGCAAGCCCTCGCTAATAGGGGCATACGTATTGGTATGCACTATATAGCAATAAACGTTAACCTTTGTTATATAATGTTCATGATTAGGGTGGATGGGGACGACGATAAACGTTAACCTTCGGACGGACTTCCACACCCTGTGTATAGAGGCGAGGTCAATAAACGTTAACCTTTGACCACCCAACCTTTCTATTGCGCATTGCAAACTATAAACCAGACCAAAGATATGAATTGATTGCATGCATATGTATTGTTGCATTGTTTTGTCTACTCACTGAGCCGTGATGTGTGCTCACCCCTCGACGTCGAATATTTTTAGTTGATGATGCAGGTTTTACAGTTGAAGATTATATGAATGCTCCTGCGTACGGGAACGTAGCGGCGATGGAAGCTGAAGCTGAAGTAGATACACATGACTCCTCTTGCGAGTGCAACTCATGTGTATTCGATTAGATATTTTCTAGATTTCTTTATTTGGATTTAATAAAGACATGTATTTGATAATTATTTATGTCTCAGTTGATACAGAATAATTTGCTATTTAAATATTAATATCACAGTAGATTCTCAGTTCATTTTATTATAAGACTTCCGCTATTGTGTATTTACTCTGATTATGATTATGGATGTATGGGAGTTTAGATAACACGGATATAGCCTACTCGCGATCCTGGTTGAACCGTTGGTTTGCTAGCGGTTCATCACACCATTCTGAATAGTGCGGAATTGGGGTGTGACACCGACCTAGTAAATAAAGTGAAATGGGGGGCAAGAGAGGGATTTCGAGTTCGAGGTTTCAGAGCATTAGGTGAAATAGTAAAAAATATTGATTGTGAAGTGATATGACTTTGCTTTTTCAGGCCTATTTATAAAGAATGGTGAGCAGTGGAACTCGTGTGTCTTTGGAGTACAATGTGGTATTTTGGTGGATGATTCTTTACTTGACTTATGCTGGTCATGGCAGATGTGCCCTTGAAAGTGGTTTTTGGGTATAATGATGATTTTATCCTTAAAATTTGTGGGTACTTTTTGTGGTGTCTAGATATCGCAATTCTATTGGCTTCCTGATATTTGAGCCCAATAGGACCGATCATAACTCACTAAAGAGAATCTTGCCCTTAAAATAACTTACAACTAGGGACATAATTGGACAACTTGTTTACATGGTTGTCACATTATGTATTTTCTCGATGGTGATTTCAAATACAAGTGGGAGTATACATATCAATGTATATTGAAGTAGATCATATGAGAATACTTGAATGATTAATGTCAATTTTTTTAACAAGATTCTTATTAATAGTTTGCAATTTGTCCCCAGACCTATGAGGCTATGAGGTCCTTCTCATTGCCATTCAGGATGTGTTTGGTTGCAAGGGGTATTGAAGGAAAAGGAAAAGAAATTTTTAAAATTTTATAGTTGCAACACAAAATGATTGTATAAACTACCTAAATTTCTTAACATATTTGTTACCAAAAAAAAAATTCTTAACATATTTAGTAATGAGAGTAATAAGATGTAAAATTTATTTTACTTTTTAAATACAAAGTGAAATGTAAGTTAATAACTAAAAATGGAATGATTTGAAATTAGTTACATATCAATGTGATAGTAGATGTTGTAATCATTACAGTAGTTTCCTTTTAAAGTTAAAATTTTTCACTTCCCTTCCCTTCAATTCCCCTTACAACCAAACACAGCCTTAGTATTATGGGTTTTAGTGTTCGAATGGTTGATGCTTCTTTGATTATGTGTTAGTGCACTAGATTTATAGTATTTACTGGTAAACGAAAGAGATGCTCAATAAGGAATCCTGAAATTTCAAGCGATTTGGATTGAAATCGAACGAGAAATTGAAGACTCAAGTTCATGAGCAAAAGATGACTACTTTTGCAGTGTATTTTTATTGGATTGGTTGGACCCAATCCGGATCATCCAATTCAAAGGGGATTCGAATCAGGGGGAATTGGGATTGAAGATGTCAATTCTGATTCAAAATAAGTTGATTACACTAATTTGATTGTGATTTCTTTAACCATGAAAGCTGAGAGGTAAAGTAGGTGAACAGATTAGATTACTAGTCCTATGCTCCTCATGCTTATTCTCTTGACACTTTTGGTTCCTTCACTTGTGCTTTAGTTCCCATGTTTAAGTCTACCAAATACATGTTGCTACTAGAATCCGTGTAGAGATCATCCAAGGTGGGAGCTATTTTCAGATGACAAAGGCAAAGGAGGTTAGGCTTTTAGCCCTAGGATAGCTCCGATGCTTAAATCAAAACTCTTGACAGCAAGCAATAAATGAGGTCGATACTTTTGCAAGTCCAACCTGATAAATACTAAATGCAGGGCGGTAGAAAGTGAAATGAACAATAAGTGAAACCTTGAGATTTGGACACTTTTATAGAGATTTGGGAATGGGTCAGAAGTGGATGTTGCACGCCTTTAGAGAACAATGTTGGAATTCTGGAGGTTGGATTTGCCCCGGACTTAAGCTAGTAATGAGTCTAATGACGGGTGTACCCCTGAGAATGATCTTTTGGTGAAAAAACGATTTTGCCTCCAATGACTTAGGGACTTTGAGGATGACCACGTAACATTGTCTTGGTAGATGGTATTTATACCCAACAATAAATTTCAAAACCATAGATTCTCCATGTTGTCAAATCCAATGTAGCAAAAGTATATGGAATCTTATTTATGAGCCACAAGGTCCTCGTGCGTGTGTGGGGTGGGGTAGGGGAGCATTATCACAATTTCACAGCAGAAGTTTCAGATGAGCAAGTACTGGATCATAACTTTTCAGGGCTTGAGATGGAGGCAGGGCTATCGAACCCTAAACATGATGTAGAGAAGTAAAAACAAAATAAAAAGAACCAATCACACAACGGAAAGATATATGTAGTTCAATAGGGATTTCCTACCTACGTCCACGGTGAGATAAGATCTACTTCACTATCAATGGAAAATAGGGTTACAACACTCGTCGTCACGCCTCTAGTCCTGTATAGAGAAAGCCATTGCTATATATTTATAGTGAATTTTACACAGATATATTTATTGAAATACCCATATAACCCACAAACTCATACGACAAAATACAAGACATCCAACTCCCAACATAGCTAACATAGAATCAGGGAGGTTCTTTGGATACATGACGCACAACAGTTCATAATTACCTCTTTGCCTTCAGCTTGTTCTGCACCAAGTACCCTTTATTCCTCTTCGATGAAATAAACCTTGAAGAATTTGTTCATCAGCCTCCCACTCCCACTAGAACTAGTTCTCATTATCATCAAGAAAATCTCCCCATTGTTAAACACAAATCCATTTTGTAATGCCTATCTTAGGCCCTATTTTATTTTGTATTGAGCCTTTACTGTGTGGTTTGTATGGACTTTTTCCTTAACATAAAAAGATCAACTGTTTTCTTCCAAAGAACATTCCATCTATATCATAACAGACATACCTGCAGGCAGGCCTACAGAGCATTTAAAGCAATGCCAAAATTCCATCCCTTGAGCATGCTATTTTAAAACCATTATCAATACGAGTCCTTGAAGTGCCATAACCTGCAGCCATGGTTCAAGAAGCGGACCGGTTAAAATCGGATTGGCAGCAACCAATCCTGATCCTGGCCCAGTAATTCTAGTTTTTTTTTTTAACCTATTCCGGTTGGATCAGTTCTTCCGATTCCATTGCTAATTCTGCTTACTTGGACTGGCAGAGTACAAGCAATTATCTGAACTATGTGATCTAGATGCAATCAGTATCATGACTGTCTTTAACAGATCCAGGCAACCAGATGAAAGAAAAGGAAAACAAGAAACTAACAGATGCATTATAGGACTATCAGATCCAGGCAAGAATAAGTGGCTATAAACAATCAAAATATCTAAAATGGCTTTTGTACATAGAACCAGTAGCATTACAAAAAATCCCCCTCCCCCTCTTTGGGACTCCTTATTCCATCTACATTTACTAAGTTAAATGTCAACTCTAGAGGATTATGGCTGGGAAAAGAAACAAAATGTAGTAGTAAAAATATAATGGAATGAAACTTAATTTATATGAAAGAGCTTTTTTTTTTTTTTTTTTTTTTTTGGGGAGAGGAATCAAGTAAGAATTTGTGATTTCTGTGGAATATGCCGAAGAAAAATCTTGCACCAGTTGCCGTTTTACATCTGCAGTCATTGACGTAGGGGAAGTATAGACATTTGTACCCTCACTTGTTAAATGACAATTATTTATGGATGTTGCACCGTTGCAAGTAAGGGTCATCATAATTGAGATACTTGGTCCAGTAGCCCTTGAACCTCGCAATGGCAATATCCAACCAGGGCTTCATGTTTCCATCATAGTGGATTACGGCTGCCCTTCCAACCTCACTCCTCTCTACACCTGAGTCACTCCCAAGCCCAAGGGTGTGCCATCTTCGGTCTAGCGCCACTGTTCTGTTGTAGAAGGTAACTAAACCCAGAGGCAAACTCCCATCTTTCCACAACTGTCTGCTGTTTCCCTGCAATGCAATTTCCAGTCACAAAACAAACACTCAATCCCGAAGTACATGCATATATGCGTCATAAATGCATAGACCCAAGGAACCACCCAAAAAAAAAAAAAAAAAAAAAAAGAAGAAGAAGAATGAAAGAAAGAAAGAAAAAGAAGCAATGCAGGGTTAATTAGCACACAAAGTCATGTGAATAGATGCACACCAGAGAATTTTGAACTGAAGTGAAAAAGATCTGCATGCACAAACTTATAGAGGAAATCATTTATCAGGAACCATCAGATACATGACTCAAATTGAAATGTGGGGTATACATTCATGCAATGGATAAAGAATCGAAACAGAAAATGATATGAGATTCTAAGAATGAGATTAGACTTACATAAACCAAACTCGTAAGGATGTGATTAAACTCTAAAACTAGCTACCTCATCATATGTGCATAAGAATTATATGGTTTTTCCCCTTTCGCCTCTTCTTACTCTCTCTTCAATATTACCTCTCCCACATGGCCCCATAGACCTATTGAAAACATGTAGATAGGTATCCTGAGCAATTGCAATAATTGGGTTCATTGATATTCCTGATATAGTAGATGCTATCACACATACAATCATACTCAATTCGATGGAATTGTTTGATCTTAAAGGAGATCTTCTATAATTTCACACGTTCGATAGTTAATACCATTTCATTTGTGAACTTTCATTCATCAACTAACCTGCAATTTTCCTGAACATCTGAGTTAACTTGACAGCTTGAGCTGAAAGGAACATCTAAGTTGGTCCATAAGTTTTTCTAGGTAGTCATTCATGTTTACTGAAAAGTCACAGAGATCAGTCTACCCAACACACATTTGGAGGCAAGTAACCATTCATTGAACAACAAAGTTAAATATGACTTCAAAGACGAACCAAATAGCAATTATTTAATAAACAAGAATCTATTTTTAAATAAAATAGAATGGAAAAAATCACAGCTCAAAGAGGGACAAACTTTACTCTAGGGAGGGGGAAAAGAAGGAAAAGAAAACTACAATCTACAAGAACGAGAAGTAAACAATAGCGGTTCAACTTCAGCAGATAGAATCATAGAAGTACTAAGATAATTTTAACTCAGAAAGACTAAACAATTTCATGAGGCTGCATTCAGCTGGCCAGAGATGGGGGGAGGAAGAGAATGTGAGAAGGAAACTTAGTGGCACCCACCAGAAAATTGGTTCTTCTCTCTCTCTCTCTCTCTCTCTCTCTCTCTCTCTCTCTCTCTCTCTCTCTATATATATATATATATATATATATATATATATATATTTTTTTTTTTTTTTTGTGTGTGTGTGTGTGTGTGTGTGAATATAATATAATACATAACAGGAATATATAGAACGGAATATTTCCATAACTCCCAAGAACACGCATTTGACTTTATTAAGAATCCCTGTCAGATCGGATTGTAACGAATCCTTCAGGCTTTGTTTGGTTGCAAGGGGAATTGAAAGGAAGAGAAGTGAAATTTTTAAACTTCAAATGGAAACTTCTGTAATGATTACAGCACAAGCTATCACATTACTATGTAACTAATTCCAAATTTTTCCATATTAAGTTATAAACTTACACTTTACTTTGCATCAAAATCCCTCCCATTTGAAAAGGAAAATAAATTTTACATCTTATTAGTATCATTACTAAATATGTTAAGAAATTTAGGTAATTTATACAATCATGTTGTGTTACAACCATAAAAGTTTCCATTTAAAGTTAAAAAATTTCACTTCCCCTCCCTTCAATTCCCCTTGCAACCAAACAAAGCCTTAGGAATTCATAAGAAGCTTTCATGTAAAAATCATTTCCTTTACGAGTACATTCACCTCGCTTTGGCAATGTTGTTGATCAATTCCATAATGAGTACTGTTCTAAACACCCTATATATACACACACACAGATAAGTCTTTGGAATCTGAAGAAGATCTATTCCATATAGCCACCATAGAAGATGAAGGTTCTGTCTCTAGTTCTGACTCAGAAAGTTCACAGTTAGGATCCATTAAGGTGATTCATATAATATAAAGCCATCCTAAATGTGAATGGCCTAAGTATTAATGTACTTACAACAGAAGAAACCTCATTTTATAATTCATTGATGAAATAGTTCTCAGAAAAGGAAACAAGCATTGGAACTATATATTCAGATAGCCAAAGCAGATCTGGAACCCAATGCGAGGCACTCTCAACAGCCTAAAAGACCCTTACAGTTTTAAGAATGTTATGGAAAGAATCAAAAGGAGCTGGGTCCAAGAGTACCTACTATCCAGGAATTAAGGCAAGAACTGAATGAAGTATAAACTGATTTAAGAACTTTTAATACTAGAGGTCAGACCTTTGAGTTACTAAATATGTATTCAGAAAAAGGAGGAGAGAGAGAAGATAGCATTAGTGACTCTTTGCTGAAATGATGGAAAACTACAAAAATACCATTACAAACTCTAAAAGGGAAAGAAATAGAGAACAAGGATAACAATGCTGAAGACAGTAGGAAAAAGAGTGTTAATGTCCTAAATAAAACCCAATTGGCAAGCATGAAGTAGCATGTCAATCTTATAGAAAATTACAACCCAAAGATGGTTCATTTATGTTATTATTGTAGCAATTAAATAATTCATTTCTAAAAAAATTGCTCTTATCGACTCAGGAGCAGATTTGAATTGCATTAATGAAGGAATGGTTCCTACTAAATATTTTAACAAGACCACCCAAGTCTTAAAATAGAGCAAATGGTAAGAAGATGATTATCAATTATAAATTATCCAATGCTGCTCTTTCCAAATAATGAAGCTTGTTTCATCCTGCCTTTTATCATGGTTAAAAATTTTATTCAGGAAGTTCCATTGGGAACCCCTTCATATTATGTTATATCCAATCGAACGCTTAGATGAAAACGGGATAGAATCAACAGTCAATGGACATAAGTTAAAATTTAAATATATAGAAGAACCCCAACTCCAGGAAATAAATCAAATAAAGAATATACGAACCAACATATACAAGGTTTCTAGACCTCATTAGAGAGAGGTTTGTGTTGATGCTCCTAACGCTTTTTGGAATCGGAAACAACACGTAGAGTTATCTTACGAGTCTGATTTCAGTGAGAAATTAATTCTTACTGAGGCTAGAACAATTCAAATGAATAATAGGAATTCAAAAGTTTGTAAAAAAGAAATTCAGGAGTTGTTAGAGAAAATCCTAATAAGAAAAAGTTATTCCCCTTGGGGTTGTCCCGCTTTTTATGTCAAAAAGTCTGCTGAATTAGAACGAGGAGCTCCACGGCTTGTTATTAACTACAAACCCTCAAACAAGGCCATACGATGGATCAGGTATCCAATTCCTAATAGAAAGGATTTATTAAACAGGATTTATAATGAAACAATATTATTAGAAGGCGAGCCTTGGTGTGACGGTAAGGTTGTCATACTGCAACCTGGTGATCATAGGTTCAAAACACGGAAACAATCTCTCCGTGTTGCAGGGGTAAGGCTGTGTACATTCTGCCCCTCCCCAGACCCTGCAGTGGCGGGAGCCTTGTTGCACTGGCACAGCCTTATGATGCAACAATGTTCTCTACATTTGATACAAAATCAAGATACTGCCAAATCCAGATTTTTGAAAAGATGAATATAAGACTGCTTTTACTGTTCCTTTTACAAGTTATGAACAGAATGTTATGTTGTTTAGGCTAAAAAAAATCCGTTTAAAATTTCAAAATATTGTGAATGACTTCTTTAACCCTTATAAAAGATTCATAATGTTTTTATTGATTAGTGATAGAACACAATCAAACTTGACAACATTGCAGAGCAAGTTGTGATCGGATGGACGGCTAAGAAAGAACTGTATGAGCATATGCATGGCGCTTTTCCTTTCTCTTCACACAGAGAACGAAAAGCTCAAACCCTCTCTTCAGACATGCAGATGCAGAAGATGATGTCATTTATTTAATTATCTTCATTCTGTTGATTTTTCTTTATTTCCTTTTATTTCTTTCACAAAAAAAAAAAAAAAGGATGAGGAAGTTCTAGATATTCTTCCAAAATTTTCCTTTCTTCTCTTCTCCTTTCTTTTCTATTTCTCCCTTCACTCTCATGTCAACTGGACAGCCTGAGGGGGAAAACCCCCAGCTATAGGAGAAATGAAAGCACAATGGTATTTTCCAGAAACATGAATGAATTCACTTACCAATAGCAGATAGTCATGATAGAGAGCTGTCAAGTCTTGCCTCCTCCACTCTTGTAGGTCAAACACGTTCATACCAAACGCCCATGTACATGCTGTGGCATTAAACTTATTTGAAATGGTTGGATCCGAAAAATTAATGAGCAGATCCATCGGGAGAAATGATGGTTCACCCTCGTGACAAGTCGTCACTGCAGCATTTACTTTCCCTTTCATTTTGACCCCCCACAATCCACTCAAATCCTTCTGTACCACCACATCATGGTCAAGATGCACAACTTTGTTCAGCTCAGGGAAGACCTCTGGCAGATAGAAACGGAGATGGTTCAGTGCTGAAGAGTATCTTGGATCCGGAGAGTATTGATTTCTCAATGTCAAATTGTATTTAGCGGAGAGCCATTCAAAGTCGTCCATGTTCTGAATCTCAATGGTGGCTTCACCAGGGGGGTTTAACAAGAACCACATTGTAATTGCTGGGAGGCTGAGGGCATCGGTCACCACATGAAAAACGATTTTCGTTGGTACCTGGAAATGAATCAAGCAGGATTAGTTCTCCCTTTGTTTTTTTTTTTTTTTTTTTTTTTTTCAGGGTGGGGGGGGGGGGGGTGGGGGGGGGGGGGGGGGGAATAGTTCTCTGTTCATTGCTAAGTACCAATGAGACTTAAACATCTCTGTTCATTGCTAAGTACCAATGAGACAAAAACATAGCATGGCATTTAATCCTGTCATAACTACCAGGATCTGGCTCATCCTGCTAAAACATGACAGCCATAGAGCATAATGGCACAGTCCAGGCAATTTCTGCTGTCCTTTCAGGCTTTCCATTTCATGTATTTACATACGAAGCCACAAGCAAAGCCATTCAAAGACAGAAGCAAGAAAGAGGGAAAAAAAACAACTATGACAAGAAATTACTTCATAACAGAGTCAAGATAATAAAGCATGCAACTTTACCACAGATGATGATATGGTGGAGTTCACAACCACTGCGCATGCAAGGACATTGTCAGAGAAAATGGAAAAATGATAGAGATCCGGGTCATGCAATTTTTGTCTGTTGGGGAGCTCTCGTTCCTTGGGCTGTAGGGCAAAGTAATCAGCAGTGAGTTGCATGGAGAGGCAATGAAGACCCTTCGGGGTAGTCCTGGAAGCAAGCTCAACAAGATATGTTGCCTGATGCTTATGTGCCCGGACTTGTTCCTCAGTATTATAGGTCATAGCACGAAGCTTTGTTGCCATGGCAGAGCAGTCAGTGTAAATACGACCGGCTTTGGATAAGGAAGTCTCCATGGATTTCATCTTCTGCAAATCACTGCACAGTTTTATAATCTAAGATTAGAAGTTGCTCAGATCCTAGTTTGTCCAGAATAATCTTTCTTCAGTTCTATAGTTTGGCCAAACCCAATCAGTCAGGATTAGGCTTCACTAAGTTGAGCCGTTCGGTTTTACAATTTTCAACTAGCCTTTTCGTGTCCTTAACAAATATGCTGACCCACGGTTCATGCCAGTTTAAGATACAAAGAATTACCTCCTAGATAGATCTGAATCTTTGGTTGCTTCACCCACTGCTCTCTCTACCTCTTTTATTCGCAATTTCATTTCTTTCACAAAATGAGAATTGCTGGTTGGTGGTGCAAAGTTCAAGTAAGCCTTGGCCCTGATAACCTGATCATTCATCTCTCTGATCTTCTCATCAGTTGCTCTCCAAGTCTGGGGAGGCATTTCTCGTCTGACAGTTGTCCGGGCAGACTTTCCCTGCTTATAAAGGACCACAGCCGAACAAAATTTGTAAGCTGACTGCACAATATCATTTTGAAAGAGCTTTAGAAAGATCCTTTCAACTACTACTACGAACTTATTGGATAGATGTTATATGCAATTTCCATTAAGGCCTTACCAAGAGCTTCACAAGACAACCATTCAAAGTCATGTAAATACAAAACAAAGAACTTCCAGAGTCATTTATAAGAAATATTATACAATGTACATTCACCTTAAATCCCGAGTTGGAATCTTAAAACCTGCATCTAAAGATTCCAAAGTTGCAATTTATCTCTACTCACCTTTATTGTGGACCCAGAAAAAGAAACACAGCCAGAATATATTACAAATTTACCACCATCTGCTGAGAATGGTGAGATTTTAAGGAAAAAGGAAAGAAAAAGGTACTAAGCAACCATGGAGGGGTTTTATTCCTGCATAGTCTCTTCAACATGTTTGTCATGACTAATCCACGAAGGATTTTGAGGTTTCAGTTTTGGATAGCCTCATTAAGGGGTTAAGAAACTACAGCTCCAGCAGAAACAAAACAGCGGAAGACAAAGGTTTTAGAAGAATAATCACCTTTTTTACATCAAAATTCACTTATGCTAGTAAATCCTTTCGGCAACTTATCAACCCCTTTTTCGTGATAGATGGTAATGGATTTCATAATGAGAAATAAAGTTCACAGAAAGCATCAAAAGAACAGCCCTACAAGTTGCCTCTAGTTTGGTATGGAATCCCGACAGAGTCCTCTTCAGCCCCTACGAGGCCCAACCTTTTCTGTGAAAGTCCACTAATCTAGGTGTCTAGAAAAGGTATAGACCAAGCTATTCATCAAGAAAATGAAAGATCAGATATCTTAATCTCCATGGAGCTGTAAAGCAAGATGAAAACCAAAGGACTGCAGCGGCCGAGTAACATCACCCAACAAATTATCAACATCTAGCGATACAGTGATTCTAAGACCAAATAAAGCTATCAAATTTTAGTGCTTTGGGTTTTGAAAGATAGCTTTCCCTGCACATCTGAAATCCATTTCCTCCCACCTTATCCAAGTGCACTTTCACCGGCACATATTCTCACTACACGGGGCACCAGTTTGTTAGATTTGTGTGATCAATATGTTGAGGATCATTGGGTCCCAAAGAGCCCACTTCTATAAAACCGAAGCAGCAGCAAACAACTAACAACTCTAACGAAACAGCACACATGGTTACCACAACAATCAATACCACCAATAAAATATCTTCTACTTTAACAAGGTGACTTAAAGGGAAAACATTAAAAACAAGATTCAAGAAGAAGATAGGCATTCAAAATTATGAGTTCAGACCAATGCATAGACACTAGAAATATACGAAAAGAAAATTTTTAATATAAAACACGGTCACATCTTTTCTGGTAGGCAGACATTCCCCAGACTGGTTAGATAAAACTCACCTAAGTAACACGTGTATATTTTCCATTGGCTAGGAGGCCTACCTAATTATTATGTACATAATTCCAATCCTCTTTGTAGGCCTTGCTAATATAAGTAGCTAGTTATTTTCATAAAATTGCCTAAAGTACAGTTAGAGGGTTAGAGATATATTTTTTATGTTAATTGGGAAGAGAATGAGGAGTCTACTCAATGAAACCGACAAATTAATATCCCAAATAACTTCCATTTTGGTTCTCACCACAACCTTTCCACATCCTAAATTTTGTGTTTCTTGCATTATTATTATTATTACGGTTTTTTTTTTTTTTTTTTTTTTTTTGGGTGTTGGGGGGGAGGGGGTGTCTTCCAAGGCTTCACTATCTGCCACTTGACAGATAATGTAGCATACAACTTTACCATGCTTAGTGAAGTGTAGTTTTTCTATAGGATCCTCGTAGGCTTCACTAATCGTGGTGAAGCGTAATGCTCCACTATCTACTATATGGCACCAGCCATGAACTGCCATGCCACAGATAGTTTTTTTTTTTTTTTTTTTTTTTTTGGAAAATGTGGCAGATCACTGTCTAATGAAGTGTAATTTTTTATTTTTTTTTATGGGATGGAATTTAGTAAGTGTTTATATTTAATAAAAGAGAAAGAGGGAAATCATGGATTATGAGAACCTACAATGCACCATGAAGTAAGTGTATTCAGTATTTTCAGAAGAAAGCAAGCAATAAGAAAAAATTGCATTTGAACTTTCTTGGTGATCACTTCACTAGAAACTAATTCATTCTGAAAAGCTCCTTCTTTCCTTTTTTTCAATTTCTAAGAAAAGAACCCCAGCAAGAAAAAGCCTACCACTATATAAACGGGCTAACGCACCCATGCAACCAAGCAACGGCTAGCTGATCTACGAGCACCGTTGCGCTAACGCAGCAAGAAAAGTGCTAACGCAGCAAGAAAAGCGCTAACGCCCCAACTATAAACGGGCGTGCTACCGCGTCAAAGCATGCTAACGCGTCTTAGTAATAGGTTTGTGAGCTGATCTACGAGCACCCTTGCTTCTTTGGTCTACGATCAGCTAGCGCTCAGGAGTTTTTTATTTGCTGGGTGTCGCGAAGAAATAGAATCGGAGTGCTATTTACATGTACATATACAAGAATTTACATGTCAAAGCATTCCTCAAATATTGAATTTTACAGAAAAATTACTGTACTGTCAGATACAGAGAGATTGATTATATGGTTGAGTATCATGCGAGATAGACCAAAAAGGAGGGAATAGGACAGAAAAACCTCCACTGAGAAAGAGCAAGTAGCATAAGATGATGAACTGAAATTATCATCTGTCTAAAGGCTTAATCAGAATGTTCTGTAGATCATCTTGGCTCTTCGGAATAAAAATGGATGCCTTAAACCTTCATTATACATTGGGAAAAGAGATATTCCACTAATTTCTTTCATAGTTTTTAACAAATGCATGAAAGAAATTAAGGCACCCTTGCTTCGTAGAGTTTCTTCCATGTTGCACATAACACCAAGTCCTATAATCATTGAAAGAACAAGAACAAGAATTCCTCAAAGAAAAAGGGAATAATTTTAAGAATCCTTCTGACTCTGAATAAAGATACAATTATGGAATGAAATTGTATGGTAAAAAGATAGTACATTCACATGTAGCCAAATCAGCATACGTTAATTGTATTTGTGTATTTGATAAATTCTTTGGGCTTATAAAAAGCAATCTCCTTAAGTTTATATCCTATGCCAACTTCAAAACTAATTTCAATAAAGTGTGGTTTCTATCAGATCCATCAATATACCTTTCCCTTCATCCTAAGTTAACACTGATCTTCTTATTTGAACATTTTAGTCCTTTTACCAACCTTTTCAAACATAAGGAATGAAACCATTCAATAAAAACCCATAAATTTCACCAAGAACGTACCAATCCTCGATGAGGAGCTGAAACATTCTTCTGTTGACTGCGCTGATTTTCTTGATCATGATCGTCAGTTCCTAAAATTTTGGACAAAGAGAAAAAAAGAGGGGAATTTACATAAAAAAATTCTCAACAACCACGCAATTATTTAGAGTGACAATTACTAATACCAACAAACACAACATCAACAACAGTTAGTAACACCAACCATGTCTTTCCAACAAACTGGCACTTCCACTGTTCCCCAGCTTCGGACTCTCTTCAGAAGAAGGATTCTCATCAGAAGATTTCTCACTAATTACAGAATCATGTTCTCCATCTTTGTACACAACTAACGTGGGCTCTTTCAATCCTTGGTCAGTTTCCTAAATAACAAAGCAGACCCAATTCCACCAACCATAAGCAGTTACAGAAACAGATCAAAACATTATAAGCTACACCCAACTCAGCAATCAATATTTCAAAACAATAATTTTCAAAAAAAATTAAACCTGATTGATCGAGTTTAATTTCAAAACATCTGCCCTGTATTTCTGCATCCATCAACAAAACCAGTCTTCAATCTCCTCAAATATCAATTAAACACCCCCCAAAAAAATATATTTCTGAAGGAACAGATACTTACAATGCTGGATAAATCCTCAAAAAATTCCTTATGTGCTGCAATGGCAGATTCACAAAGGATCAGAGGAAGATCGATAACAAACTAAATACAGAATATTAAAGTTGAGAGACACCAGAAAGAGAAAGTAAATATAAAAAATAAAAAAAAAATAAAAAAAATAAAAAAAATTACCAGCAGAAGGATTGAGTTTCTTTAGCCTAATAGAGACTAAAACGATTGGAGCAACAACACAGACGGAAAGCAATGAGAGGATAAGAATCCTTTGGCATCTGAGAGCCTGCTTCATCAAGAACTAGCAAATGATCAATATTTTGGTCCTCTCGATTAGTTGCACAAAAAGCATTTGCAAAATCTTCTCAGGCTTCTTCGCTCTCCTTCATCAAAGAAGGAAGGAACAATGTACCAGTTATAGGGTTTTATTTCCTTTCTCTCGTCTCTACCCTGATTCAAAAAAAGTATTCTGGTCGATTCTGGTAAAGAAGTAAAGATTGAAACTCCTTCTGTATTATATAATAGGACAGATAGAAGAGAGAGAGAGAGAGAGAGAGAGGGAGATCTGGCTTTTATTTCCGTGTCTGTGAAAACCAGGTTTTTAAAATGTTTTCTGGAATTCTATGTAGTACTTGAGGAGGAGATCTGCAGAAGAGATTTATTAGAAGCCAGAGAATTGACAGTGACGATGATCCATGTTATCGATGAATAAAATATAATGCTCATCATCGTGATGTGAATATGCAATCATGCGGTTCTTCTCGCTGTTCACTTCATATTTGCAAAAGTTTCAGATCCCTGAAGTGTTGGGCCTTTGGCCCATTATTCTTTCATTGGCTGAGCAAGCCCAGATTTATACTGACAGATGTTCTCCAATCTCTATCCTTCCCTTTATTTTGGTGTGCTGAGTTTAAAATCCAATATCAGTCTTACACGTTTTAAAATAAAGAAAAAGTTGAGAAGTTTTTTTTTTTTTTTTTGACATGTTGTCCATATCATCATTTTTTTATTCAAATAATAATTAAAGTAATTGATAAAATTAGTGGATCGAAATCGATCTAATTTCCATATGGATTGGTCAGGATTGTTCTACTTTATCTGACACTAACATTGTTTTAGAATCGACCCAATTCAAGACTAGATCGGTTTTTAAATTATTAACAAATATTTTTATATTATTAGTAATCGTGGATGAACGATATGTGCAACCTTATCTATTGGATGGTTGATACGTAATGGAGTGTTTTTTTTAAGGGTATCAGATCAATAGATTCCATTCTAGATCTGATACTTTGGCTGATCCTTGAAAACGGGAGAATACTGGGATTGATTAAGACCCGAACTGATACGAAATGATCGATGGACTAGAATCCAATTCCAAATTCGTGCTTCACATTTCCAAATTCATGCTTCACATTTAAAGATCATTTCAAGACCCGACAGACCTGTCCAGGGCTCGAGGGCAAGCCATACCCATTAGGGTCCTCCACAATATCTTGAAAGAAAATTTTGATAATTTTTGCTTCACCAAATATTACTCTCCAACCTAATCATGACTCATGAGAATCACAAAAACATTAATGAGCTTTCCAAATACAACTCTAGAATTCATTCATTTGAGCCAAGATTCCTATAATTCCAAAATTAGAATCCCAACCAAACATAGCTTAAGTACAGCCTTACAAAGGCTAGCATGATGTCATCATTGGTCATAACAACTAAAAGCCAAACTTTTTTTATAGGTAAACCTGATCAAAGCCCAACTACAAGTCCACAACTGAAGGATCATGGAATTGAAATAAGTCCAAATAAATCCTCTAGAAACATGGATCGGTCCGGGACCACCACCTCATTGTAGATAAAAAGGAATGAAAGCAGGCATCTGTAAACAGTTAGTGGGGCAGTTGTAATGCTCCTTAAAAATCATGTCACTAATTAATGTCACTAATGATTAGATACTCATTTTATATTAAATTATTTTATATTACATGTTACATCAACAATAGTTTTTTTTTTTTTTTAAAGATTAAGTTGCTAAAAAAACATCATGACTTTTGATTGGATGAGAGGGAATGGATCCGCATCGTCTCCTCCCAGTGGTTTGGGAGGACAGTGGCAACCTATCCCGGATGATTGCCACGTGGTTCTCGGTGAATCCGAGACCCACATCCGAGCCAACACCCAGCCGACAAGCCAAGCTGACAGAGGATGTCGACTCAGACGTGGGTCTCAGATTCACCAAGAGCCACGTGGCAACCATCCGAGATAGGTTGCCACTGTCCTCCCAGAACCACTGGGAGGAGACGATGTAAATCCGAGAGGGAACTTAAGATACTGGGGGTTAGGAATTTGTGTTTTTTCGATGGTGAGATACTCTCGATCATGAAATTCATCTCTAAAGGATAGACAGATAAACTTTTCCTATAAAAACTATTATCAATTGATAATTTGAGAGCCTTTTTATCTGAATATTTTTTTTCTGTTTGGTGCAATCAATTTTCTTTTGTTGAAAGAATTCGACATTTCTCTTTTTTTAAAACAAACAGTCAAACCTTATACTTTGTGTTAATTTTTTACAAATTTTCGATATATGTCTTATAGTTTACCTATATACTAAGGTAAATTATCATTGTTATAGGGTGTTATCTTTTCAAATGTCACAAGACATTTATTCTGACACATAGACAAATGATGTGTCCATTCTAATCATTGGATAGAGGGAACATGGTCTGATTAGCTACATGTTGAATTTCACGTTCTATTCAATTAAATACCTCATTTGTATTGGCATACATCAAGTGTATGTCCATATGTACCCCTAATACTCTAAACAATATTACATAATTTCCAACTTTGAATGCTTTTTTTTTTCTAAAAGAAAAATCTATTTGTAATCAAAGTGGTTATAACAGAAGTTTTAACCAATCTTTTATGCCCTTTAAACAAATACTGTATGCGGATGATAGAAACTAGATTGGGTTGTTTTTGTAATTTAATCTCAATTTTGTGAACCATTAATCTATTTTACTCAATTTTAGGGGCAGTATCCATTGGGGTAGGGATGTAACCGGATCGAATCCGAATCAGATACTCCACTATTTGAATCTGAATCCATTTACCAACTATCCTATCCGAATCCGATCTGAAATCTGACGGATGTATAAAAACCAAATTCGAATCTGAATTCAAAATTTAACTGGATATCCGGTTAAAATCCAATTCGAATAAAAAAAATGGAATTAGAATACAAATTGCAAGGAAAATGAGAGAAAACCATAGTTTAAAGCAAATGTGTAGCATACCATAAGAAAATAATAGACGAAATCTTAAATGGCTATATAAACATAAAGCTTATATGCTTCTTTGACACTCTAAAACCTAAGGTTATATGCTTTTTTTTTTTTTTTGGGTAAGTAAGGTTATATGCTTCTTAACACTAGGGTAAACGTAGCAGATATAATCTTATTCGTTTGACTGATATCTGAATCTGACCCATGCTATCCGAATTCAAATCCGAATCCGATTGTTCAAATTCGGATTCCCCTAAATGGATACGGATCTGGATTTTTGGCTATCCATTTACATCCTTAATTAGGGCTTCTCCAGAATCTCTGTGAGATTGATCTCAACAACCTCTAATAATGAAGATTCTTGAACTTTCTCTTACCTCAAAAACTTTCCATCAGTGCAGCCAATCATGTAGCCGACTTTGATAGCTTGGAGAGACCAAACTCAACTTACTCTAGAGCTTCTTTAGAAACCAGAAACAGGAAGAAAATAGGTATGGAATCATCAGCTATTGCCAGATATCCAGAGGTTTTCTTGCATAGATTGGAGAGAAGAACTATTCCAGGCGCTTGGTACTTGGAGTTTGATAGCAGGTCTATTTAAGAAGGATTATCTCAGATTTAGGGTTCAGAAAAAGGAAAACATGGACAGATTGGGAGGAAACAAGGAACTAAAAATCCAGAACTCAAAAGCTCCAAACCTAGAGGGTTATCGATTTCGAAGAACTGAAAACCATGTAAACGAGAGAGATTACCAATTCTTCTGGGCATTCAAGGTAGTGAAGATTGTCGAAAGGAGGAAGTGGTGACTATGGAAATTCAATTCCATTTTGACCTCATTTTATCTCCTTTTGTGTGTGGATTTCACAAGATCAATTGGTGAAGCATGAAATATGAAGGAGATGAGATACGTTTGTTAGAATATATGTGTTTAGGGTTTCAATAAAACCCATTCCAATCCCATACAGTTGCCCTAGAACACAATAGAGAAGCCATAAACAATGAATATAAAGACATACCTGTCTGTGAAGAGATCGATTTTCATATACTCCAAGTCGCTACAAGCTTTGATCGAAATCCCTCGGTCACAGTCTTCCACAGCCTCCAGAGGATATCCTGACGTCTCTTGCTAATGGGTGCAGAGAGAACTAATTAACTGTGGCTGTGGGGACTCTAATCCAGTATTTATAGAATACTGTTGTAATCCTAAAATCCTTCCCACTATAGAATTAGGGTTACCAAACCTATCTCATACCATATGACAAATCAAACCAAACCGGTTCTACCGTGTTCATTGGACTTCCACTGAATTGACTAGTTTCGGTAGTTAATTAAGCCCACATAAATCTAACAATCTCCCACTTGGGGTATATTAATTACAAAACCATCGTCAACTAGTGTGGCCATGGAACCCAACACACTAAAATGTCACTAATTTTGAAACATCCATAAAGCTTTCCAATGTGAGCAACAGCGAATAATACACCTCAACATATGGTGTACAAACTTCTGTCAGCCACAACAGAGGTTTACTCAATACATGAATCGCATGTGATAATGCATGAAAGTAAACTCCCATGCAAGTCCAAACTTGATTAAAGAACCTTAATCAAAGTGTCCCAAAACCTTTATGAGCAACTAAAACATGGTATTTAAATAATTCAAAAATATAATACCATACCTTGGCTAGACACTGCCTTTATTCTTTGATATTATCCTCTCATGGTAAACCATCTCTAGATTGGATTGATACCGCACTTTGACTTACCGTCATTATTTGTATGGCTGAATAACGCCTCTTATCTTGGCTAAATACTACCTTATATATCTGGCTGAATACTGCCTTGTTCGTCCTTTGGCTAAATACTGTCTGGTATTCGACTAATTGTCTGATTTATCTTTGGCTAAATACAGCCTGGTTTATCTTTGACATGTCAAACACATAACTATGTATGTAAAATAGCAATAGCACAAATCTAATGTAAACAAAATCATAGTTACAAAAATTGTATCCATCAAACCATGAGCAATACAATCAAACACAGTAAGCAATGTGAAAATACAAGTATAAACATAAAGAGTCTCCCATTGCTTAAGCATATCTAGAGACTCCCACTGATTCCCAGATCTTTGGCCACTTAAGCCTCTGATAAAATTAATTGTTTTCAACCATTCTTATATTAGATGTACCATCCCTTAAATACTCCCATTGACAAATCTTCGTCCGAGAATCTACAACGATATAAAATCTTTTGACATCTTCCTTACTTGAAGAGATTTGATCTCTATTATGCTGTGAAATACTATATTTCTTATTATTCTTTAGAAGAACATAGCTAAACCACTGTCACAACATATCTCAATAATCTAGAAGTAGAGTCTACAACCTCCAAATCATAAAAGAAACTCTTACACCAGATACCTTATTTGTTATTTTCACATAGAGTTACAAAATCCTACCACCATAATATTGAACCTTGAGGTTGATTTTCTGTCATCAATGTAAACATTAAAATTGCATCAAAATAGCCTAGAGTGTCACTACTTTCATAAATGAACATGTAATCTTTGGTCCTCTGCATATACCGCATGAACTTCATTTTCCCCATTGTCTAATAAGCTATACCAGCATCCAACTGAAAACATCCCATAACACTCAATGAAAATGCTATATGAAATTATTACAACCTTAAGCATATATCAAGCTCTCTACTGCATTGTAGATGCTAACACTCAGTATCATTTTTTGTCTACAATTCTGTCAATTTATCTCCTTTACTGACTTTAGCATTCGCAACTTACTAGTTATACATGCATACTGAACCATTCGAAAACACGAACAGTATTTATACTTTGAGATAAATCCAGAATTTTATTTTTTCTATCATGAGCAAACTCAATACCAAGTACAAAGGTACTTGCTCATACAGTTTTACATGTCGAAGTTATCAGACAGAAAAACATTGATTTCAACTAGTAAACCATGTCACTACATGTCACACCCCAATTCTGATCCAACCAGAACGGTATGAGTGAACCGTCATTGAACCAACGGTTCACACCAGGATCTCGAATAGGCCGTGTCCACCCATACAAACCAATTACACATAACCACAATCAGAATATAAATATACAGCGGAAGACTTTAAATAGAATGAACTGAGTATCTAATGATAATTTAAATAAATATCCCATTATTCAAATTCAAACACATAGGATAATAATCTTTTACATCCCTTTAATCCAATAAAAAATAACTAAAATAAATAAATAAAATAAATCAAAGGTACACGCAGAAAGGCCACTCGCATGAAGCGTCATGCTCGTCCTCTCCTGCTTGCACATCTAGAGCAGCCACACCTCCATACGCCAGAGCATTCACATAGTCATCCACAGTGTAACCTGCATCAACATCTAAAATAATGTACGTACAAAGGGTGAGCACACAACACAGCTCAGTAAGGCAATCAGACAGTTTCACAAGATTATGCATGAGTAACAATCAATTTTATGCTGTGGTCTGGTTTTAAGTTTGCAATGTGCTATAGAAAGGTTTGGTGGCCCCCGCACCTCTATACACGAGTGTGTGGCGTCACACAGTAATCACACTACCACCAACCCACATGCACCCATCATGGAATAGAGATATAGCTAAGGTATACCCGTACCTCCCCTGATACTCTACCCATACCAGTACTTAAGCCCCTACTGGCCAGGGCTCGCAAACTGGGCTCGCAACTAACCAATCCTATATGTCAACAATGTATGCTCTATCCCAGCACAGCCGTCTACGGCATATAGATAGAGCTAGAGCGTGCAGGCCGGGTCGGAGACCACCACACCTCACCTCCCCCTGATACCCTATCCGCAACTAACCCACTAGGATAGAAACAATACGTAGGTAGACCCTATCCCAACATAACTCCCTACGGCATAGAGATAGAGCTAAAGCATCGTGGACAAGCCAGCGTCGACTCAGAATCCTCAGTACCACACAACGATGGCCGGGACAACATCAATATCGGAGACC
This sequence comes from Protea cynaroides, assembly GCA_028583415.1. Lineage (NCBI taxonomy): Eukaryota > Viridiplantae > Streptophyta > Magnoliopsida > Proteales > Proteaceae > Protea > Protea cynaroides. Next base: position 98,232,736 of record CM053276.1, on the reverse strand, counting down.
ACCGTACCACGACCTTCCCCTGATACCCCACCCGTACCAAGCATGTTAAGATAGAATACTATAAAAGGTGCCAGTGTGAAGAGCGATCCCAGGCCCATGCCCCACTCCACACACCAACGAAAATAATCACATGCCTAACAATCACATCCTATGAATGCATGAACAATAATAATAACTGAAAGTAAAGGATGGCATGTGAATATGCACAAACATCACATCATAGATATCCAATGATTAACAACGATTTACTGTCCATTAATTATTAGGTTTAGGTCAGATTCCCTTACCTGACGCTCGTTCAATAACTTGCTCCACGTCGCAAGATCCAAACGATAAGTCACAAAGTCCTACAATATTATTAGGGTTTCATTAGAATACATTGCATAGGGTTTCATGTTGGTCGGAAACCAACAGAGATCACAAAATACCCTCACAGAGCTGACCGGTGGCATGTACCGGTCGCAGCTTTATGGAAAGACTGGTGACCGGTATGGTCAGCCGGTCCCCCACAAACAACCTCCCGAGAGGTAGCGGTCGCAACATACCGGTCGCACTATGTGCAATCGGTATAGTCGACCGGTATGTCTCCGGAAGACCATACATGGGTTCTTCGACTGCCGTCGACCATCCTCCATGGATTTTCAGGGTTTCCTCTATCCATTCTAAGTCTAGGCTTTGAGTTAGAGTTATCCCCAACTCATTCAAGTCTCGTTTCGATGAATATCATCTCGAAACTCAAATCTAGGGTTTGACGGCAACTTAGGGTTTATTGGCCAATTTAGGGTTTTAGATCAATACCTACTTTGCATGGCATTGATCCACCCACACAACTATCATAGGGTAAGAAGATGGATTCAAGCACTTACCGTTGACAGGCGTAGCGTGAGCTTCGTCAAACGATAATGGCGGCACCTCCTTCTTCTTCCTAGCTCCTTCTCCTTTCCAAGCTCTTTCTCTTCTCTAGGGTTTGTGAGAGACAATGGAAAGGATTTGAGGGGTTTAAGGGTGTATTTATAGGCTAGAAATAGGGTTTAGTAACCCTACTAGGATTAGGAAACTTCTAGGATTCGAAATCAGGAAAGCGGGACCCGCAGAGACCAATTTCCAAATTCTCGCACATAGCTGTGCAGGCCATACCGGTCGACCGGTACCATCATCCGGTACCATCAACCGGTATCTAAAATCAGGCATAATTGGTCGACTTTGGTTCGATTTTGTACCTGTTTGTTATCCTCTTGCCCCGTCTGGCTCGGTGATGATCGGAAGACCTGTTACGATACAAAACCAAGGTTAGACCGGGTTTTCAGAGTGCGGGTCTTACAACTCCACCACCCTTAAAAGAAATTTCGTCCTGAAATTTACATGTAGGTACTACAACTCCCCCACCCTTAAAAGAAATTTCGGCCTCGAAATTTGAACGTACCTTGATCGTCAAAAAGGTTAGGGTACTCCTTCCTCATCGCGCTCTATTCTTCCCAAGTAATTTCCTCCACATTTTGGCTTCTCCAATGCACCTTCACATAATGGATATCCTTGGTTCGAAGTTGCTAAACTTTTCGGCTCGAGAGCATTACAGGCACCACTTCAAAAGTTAAGTCTTCAGTCAAGTCTGGAGGATCAGCGCTCAAGATATGCGATGGATCTCTGACATACTTCTTCAGTAATGATACATGGAACACATTATGAACGCTAGACATAGATGGTGGTAGAGCCAATTGATATGCTACATTACCACGTCGATTCAATATCTCATATGGTCCCACATACCTGGGGCATAGCTTCCCCTTCTTACCAAACCGTTTCAGACCTCGCACCGGTGACACCTTCAAGAACACTTTGTCACCCACCGCAAACTCCAGATCTCGACGTCGATTATCCGCATGATGCTTCTGTCGAACCTGAGCTGTCTTTACTCTCTCTTTGATCTGTTCAATCACTCGGCAAGTTTCTTCAACAAACTCCGGTCCTACAATTCTTCTTTCCCCCACTTCATTCCATAACAGAGGTGTACGACATTTTCTCCCATAGAGAGCTTCATATGGGGCCACCCCGAATTGTAGCCCGATAACTATTGTTGTAAGCAAACTCAATAAGTGATAGCTTCTCATCCCAAGCTCCTTTGAAATCTAATGCACAAGCTCGAAGCATATCTTCCAAAATTTGAATGGTTCGTTCTGACTGTCCGTCCGTCTGAGGATGGAAAGCTGTACTGAACTTCAACTTTGTTCCCATAGCTTTCTGTAATCCTTCCCAGAACTTTGATGTAAAACGGGGGTCTCTGTCAGATACTATACTTTCTGGGACGCCATGAAGTCTGACTATATTATCAACATATAACTTGGCCAACTTCTCCATGGTATACTGAGGTCTGACCGCAATAAATCGAGCTGTCTTGGTGAGCCGATCTACTATAACCCAAACTGCATCCACTGACCTTGGTGTCAAAGGTAAGCCAGTGGCGAAATCCATAGTGATACAATCCCATTTCCATGCGGGTTCCGTAACGGCTGTAGTAAACCCGCGGGTCTTTGCCTTTCCGCTTTAACTTGTTGACAATTCAGACATTGGAACACGAAACGAGCTATATCTGCTTTCATACCCCTCCACCAATATAGTCTTCTTAGATCATGGTACATCTTGGTACTTCTTGGATGTACCAAATATGGAGTGTAATGAGCTTTAGTCATAACTCGGCCTCTGATATCGCAGTCTTCGCTCTCATGTATACATAATCGTCTGCGATACTTGAGTACTTTGTCTGATTCCAAGGTAAAGTCAAGATTGCACGAACCCTTCTCTAAGTCTTCCTGCACTGTCTTGAGATATGGATCCTGTAGGATTTCTACCTTGACTTCATCAATTAGACTCGGCGAGATCTTCAGTGCGGCGAACATCATAGTGAACTTATGAATCAAGCCTTGCTCAACTGGATCTTCTGCAGTTTCGATAATATGTTCTTCATCAATTTCCATCGAACTCGAGGCTGTAGCACACAATGCAGCGTTTGTACTCGGTCCTGCCTCAGGTTTCGATGCCCACTTTCTGCTTAAGGCGTCAGCCACCACATTTGTTTTACCTGGATGGTACTGGATGTCGCAATCATAATCTTTTAACAATTCCAGCCATCTCCTCTGTCTCATATTCAGATCCTTCTGAGTGAAGAGATAAGTTAAGCTCTTATGATCTGACTTGATCTGAAACTTCTCACCGTACAAAAAGTGTCTCCAAGTCTTGATTGCATGAATAACCGCTGCTAGCTCCAAGTCATGCGTAGGATAGTTCTTCTCATGCTCTTTTAACTGTCTTGATGCGTAAGCGATCACCTGTTCTCCTTGCATCAGAACACACCCAATACCCAACCCTGAAGCATCCGTATATAGAGAAAACGGTACGCTTGGTTCGGGGATGGTCAGGATAGGTGCAGAGACAAGTCTTGACTTCAAAGTCTGGAAGCACTTCTCACACTCATCTGTCCATATAAATTTCTCTCCCTTCTTGGTCAATCTGGTGAGTGGGACCGCGATCCTGGAGTAATCTTCCACGAATCTTCTATAATAGCCAGCCAACCCAAGGAAACTATGAATCTCTGCAACAGATTTTGGTGCTTCCCATCCTACTATAGCAGCTATCTTGCTTGGATCAACCTTGATACCGTCTCCGGATACAACATGGCCCAAGAAAGCCACTTCCTTCAGCCAAAACTCGCACTTCTTGAATTTTGCATAAAGCCTCACATCCCTCAGCCGTTGTAGGGCTGCCCTCAAATGCGATGTATGAGTCTCCATGTCCTTAGAGTAAATCAATATGTCATCGATGAATACGATGACCGAAGTGTCCAACATGTCATGGAACACTCGGTTCATCAGTTCCATAAACGACGCTGGAGCGTTGGTCAACCCGAAAGACATTACCAGAAACTCATAATGCCCATACCTCGTTCTGAAAGCTGTCTTCGGAATATCTCCGGCCTTGATCTTCAATTGGTGATACCCCGATCGGAGATAGATCTTCGAGAAAACCTTTGCACCCTGCAGCTGATCGAATAGATCATCGATCCTAGGCAAAGGATACCGATTCTTGATCGTCAACTTGTTCAGCTCACGATAGTCAATACATAGCCGTACACTTCCATCTTTCTTCTTGACGAACAACACAGGTGCTCCCCAAGGCAAAATACTAGGTCGTATGAAGCCCTTATCCAGCAATTCTTGTAATTGGGTCTTCAACTCCTTTAACTCGGTCGGGGCCATCCCCGTATGGTGCTTTAGACACCGGAGCCGAACCCGGTATAAGGTCTATCACAAATTCCGTAGCCCCGTCTGGTGGTAAGCCTGGAAGATCTTCTGGAAATACATCTGCAACTCCCGAACCACCTCTATATCTTCCATCTTGAGTGACTCTGCTGTGAGGTCGACTACAGATACGAGATAACCCACTCCCCCTTTCTCCAAGCATCTCTTAGTCTTTAGGGCGGAGAGGATCAACTTCCGCTTCCTAGATAGCTTAATCCCAGTGAAACTATATTCCTTTCCCTCTTTGTCAGTAAGCATAAGCTTCCTTTCACCACATAAAAGGACGGCCGAATGATGGCCTAGCCAATCCATCCCTAAAATGACATCAAAATCTGCCATCTCAAGTATTACTAGGCTTGCTTCAAAGTCTCGGCCCTCGATACTTACAGTACATGGTCCATAATACTTGGTCAAAGCCACTTCGACTCCTAGTGGAGAGCGAACTATCAAGCTTGGGTTCAATTGCTTGATTGGTAACTCCATTCGCTTCCCAAAAGAAACAGAAACAAAGGAGTGCGTGGCCCCAGAGTCAAATAATACTCTGGCGGGTAAACCAGCTACATTTACAATTCCTAGAATATATTGCCCCTTAGTTCTACATGCTCATGCAACTGAAAGAATAAACTAAATAGTAAGGGATAAAGTCGTACCAGTTACCACATCAGGTGATGCGGCTGCCTCTTCAGTGGTGACTGCATAAACTCTGGCTTGCTGGGGAGCTTGCTTCTTAGGTAGCGTGCAGTTCCTTGCAACATGTCCCAGCTGTTGACAGTTATAACACTTAATATTTGGGTTGGGTCTGGCTAATTGTGGCACAGGTGGTGCCAGGTTGTTTCTCGCAGGTGTTGTAGCAGTCTGCCCCCTGTATGGGCGGAATGGTCTAGTATTACCGCCACCCGAGCTCTCTCCAGCAGATCTCTTCACTCCCCTGTTCTGAGCGAAGAAGTTGTCCCTATGACGGGACTCTATCACCTTCGCAACCTGCACTGCCTCATTGTAAGTCTTCTTGTCCAGACCCAAAAGGTGCTCTCTGATGCTCCCACGTAGTCCCATGGTGAACCTACGTATCTTTGTCTCCTCTTCCTGCATACTGGCTGGTGCGAAGAAGAACAGCTCTTCGTACCTCTGCTGATATGCATCTACGGTCGACTGACCCTACTGCAGGTTGAGAAACTCTCTCTCCATTTGATCTCTGAAGCTCTTTGGGAAGTATTTGTCGAAGAAAGCCAGTTTAAACACTTCCCAGTCAACTAGTGTGTATTTGTTCTCCAGATATGCCCGTGTGGAATTCCACCAAGCATTTACGTCCTCTCTCAGCATGTGAGTGGCAAACAGAACCTTCTCCTCCTCAGTGCAAGTCATCAATCGAAAGTTCTTTTCCATTTCAGAAACCCACTGTGCTGGCCACAATGGTTTCCCTGTCCTGCCTGTGAACGATGAAGATTTCAACTTCAAGAATCTGTCCACAGACCTGCTGAGATCGTGTTGTCCCTGTGTATCTGCTCTGTACCATGGTGGTGGATACGGATACGCCCCTGGATACGCAGAAGGCGACGGAAACCGATGCGGTGGTGGTACATTCTGTGCTTGGCCCCTCGGCCTTGGGCTACTCTGCACCGGTTGGGTAGTGTTAATTCCTCCTGACTCGAGCGTCTTTCCAGCGGAAACAGAACTGCTTGCCTGAGCATCTTTAGTACTTTGCTCAGAAATTCCTTCTGTTGAGCCTGCATCTGATAGACCAAGTTCGTAACTATGGTCTCGGAATTCCTGTGGGGTGGTCCCGGTAATTCTGTCGGTACTTCCGGGACCTGTTCCTCCTCCACTTCAGGGCTGGTTTCTCTAACCTGGTCTTGCTCAGCTTGCTCTTCTTCTAGGCGCATCCTGGCCTGATGACGCTTCCGACCCCTTCGACCGTTTCCACCTGCCATCTCAGACTATTTATTTGGATCTGAGAAGAAGACATAACACGTGAGAATCATCAATATTAGTAGTGTTAGTCTTGAATAATACAGGGAAAAATAGTCGAGAAGTAACATTTCAATTACAAAATTTTAGAAATTTTTTTTTTTTGGCTCTTTGAGGCGTACCGGTCGCAACATACCGGTCGCACACCTGTGGAAATATGCTGCGACCGGTATAGTCGACCGGTTTGTCTCCGGAAGACCATACATGGGTTCTTCGACTGCCGTCGACCATCCTCCATGGATTTTCAGGGTTTCCTCTACCCATTCTAAGTCTAGGCTTTGAGTTAGAGTTATCCCCAACTCATTCAAGTCTCGTTTCGATGAATATCATCTCGAAACTCAAATCTAGGGTTTGACGGCAACTTAGGGTTTATTGGCCAATTTAGGGTTTTAGATCAATACCTACTTTGCATGGTATTGATCCACCCACACAACTATCATAGGGTAAGAAGATGGATTCAAGCACTTACCGTTGACAGGCGTAGCGTGAGCTTCGTCAAACGGTAATGGCGGCACCTCCTTCTTCTTCCTAGCTCCTTCTCCTTTCCAAGCTCTTTCTCTTCTCTAGGGTTTGTGAGAGACAATGGAAAGGATTTGAGGGGTTTAAGGGTGTATTTATAGGCTAGAAATAGGGTTTAGTAACCCTACTAGGATTAGGAAACTTTTAGGATTCGAAATCAAGAAAGCGGGACCCGTAGAGACCAATTTCCAAATTCCCGCACATAGCTGTGCAGGCCATACCGGTCAACCGGTACCATCATCCGGTACCATCAATCGGTATCTAAAATCAGGCATAATTGGTCGACTTTGGTCCGATTTTGTACCTGTTTGTTATCCGCTTGCCCCGTCTGGCTCGGTGATGATCGGAAGACCTGTTACGATACAAAACCAAGGTTAGACTGGGTTTTCAGAGTGCGGGTCTTACACTACAGGCCAATGAAAAACATCAACACACATGACAAGGAAGTGAATCCACTCCCACTGACCTATAGATATATACAATGGTCAATGACAATCTCAACAAAATTGAAAGAAAATACAACCCTATCAAACTTCAAATACCATTATCTAGTGCAACTTCAAAACAAAATGCGCAACTAAGACCTCAAAAATTTGAAGTTATCTTTCTCTTCTCTTTGTGTGATTTCACTTTGCTAAAAGTCTTACTTTGTAGCAATCAATTCTCCCACTGAAATCACATATTTTCTTTGTATACCCATTTTTAACCTATGAGTACACCACTCATTGATAAAAGCATAAAATCCCAAGTCTCATTATTATTAGTAGACAATAACACATCCTTTATGATCATTAAATATTTAAAAATAATTTCATTACTAACAACTTGCTCAAAATCATTGGGATCTTTATTTTTATCCATCACCAAAAATATCTATTTTGAAGTACAACATATGATTGGATGAAATCACAGATCTACATGGTCTAGTATATCTCTTCATTGCCTCATCTGGCTCTGCTACTATGGCTGAAACATCGATCTTAATGAATATTTCTATAATCATTTCGTTACACTCTAGTAACATTTCTGGTATCTCAACTGGTTGCTTCACACCCATTTCCAGGTGGTCTTATCAAACTTTAAGTTTCTTGGGTTTATTTTGACATCCCATAATATGACAACTCAATGTCCTAAAATAATCACTTTCCTACAATAATTATGAAACCATGTCAGTTCTACAGTCTTAAACAAGAAGATAACTTAAACTGAAACTGAAACTGAAACTGAGTAAGCACTTTAAGCACTTTATTAACAATATAGGCTACAATATCAATTCTTTCCTTACAGGATCAAATACATTCTTAGGCTTTTGCAAACACTTGCTTAAATTTATCAGGGAATAGACCAGTATCACATGGTCTCCCAAAACTCTCTCATTCAGATACAATAGTTTCAATTCTTTTAATAAAAGTTTTTCCATCTTAATTTTCATTATTTGGAAAAACACTCATAGACTAAACTGTGACAAAAAGTTCTAGATGAAATCTCGATGTCTACCAAGTCCAATAAATCCTTGTTGTGAATAATCTTTACTTACTTTAATCTTGTCATCTTCTCTTTTAATTAATTCTCACATATATACATGTAATAAACCTTGGAAGGAGAATTTTAGAATATTATTCTTTCTAATCTTTCTTTGGACAACAGTCCTAAACCCTTATGACCAGGGTGAAAAATTACAATATACAGTTTAACTTCTAAAAATAGAATAAATTAGAGATTTTTATACTTCTATTGGTTGAGACTACGATCAATGCTTAAGTATCCAATATATTGCACCTTCTTGCTCAGAAGTTTTATAATCCTTATTCCTTTTTCACTTAAGTTGTCCAGCTCTATAAATTTTTCTTTACATGTCCCTTCTGAGTCACTCTACAAGAATTTTATTCTACTTAGATCCATTTTATCTTGTAGTTTCTTAATGTCTAATTCTTTGTCATAAAGTTTCTGACTATTCCATGAAAAAAATATTTTTCTTTCTATGGGTTTCTCTACCCCTTTTACAACTTGCCTTTGTCTAGGTATATATTATGCACTATGACATTGGCATTCATATTTTTCTCTTTTCTTTGAACTTTTATCCTTAGTTCTTTCACTTTAGGGTTCACTATATTTTTAAGTACTATATGTCACCAGGATCTGACTATACAATTCTTGTGAGAAAGTTAAAAGTCAAAAAATATCACCTATATAGGTTTTAATGAACCTACAAATATTCATTTATCCTTGAGCTTGTCATTAATACTTAACAGCTCTACCTTGTACTTCCTCACATTCCTAATACCATCTCTTATCATCAAAAACTGATACTGTAAGACCCGTATCAAACTAACCCGGTCTTACCACCTTGAACCAGGTTTACCCATCATGGACAAGATGAATGGACCAAGGGCGTGAAGGAGATCGTGATCACAGGTATCAAATCGACCCAAAAATACTTAATTTAAAGGGAGGGTCGCATACCCAGCAAGGGAGGGTCGGACCCCCCAAGACAGAAAGTCAGACCCCCTGTTTTACAGAGGGGGTTGGACATTTTAGGAAACCAGGGGTCGACGGGATCATCGACCCCCTCATCGACCCCCAGTTGCCGCTAGAAACTGAAATTAGGAAAGTTTCCAAATTTCGATTGGATTCCTTCCAAATCTCAATGGGACTTAGTTTAGGAGTTTCCACCCTATAAATAGGACGTCCCTAAGCCTCTTTTACTCCTTTTACAACCCTAATTGAATTGAGAGAAAGAGAAGAGAAGGAAGAGAAGAAGAAGAGAAGCAAGGGAGAGAAGAAAAAGCAAAAAGGAGAAGAGTTGCAAAGAATGAGTATTCTTCTCAGAATGGATACTAATTCCATGAATTTCTACAGACCTTAGGTTAGATAAGGATGAGAGTGTAATCTCGGAGAAACCCAAACCATCAACCCATGGCTAGGTTTCCATGGAAAACCATGGGAGAATACATAAAAGCTATATAAGTAGATGATTTATGGCTCTAGACCATGGAATGTATGTTGAATGGACTGTAGGAGCAAGCCATAGGACCCCAAACACGAAGAATGGACTAAAAGGAGGAAAATTGACCAAAACCCACAGGGGGTCGCACAGGGGGTCGATGACCATCCGACCCTATGTGACCCTGAGTATCGATCCCCAGGGTTCTGGAAGTCCAGATTAGGGGGGGTCGCACCAGGGGTCGGTCATAACTCAGACCCTACCTCCGACCCCCAGTTAACAGAATGGTTTTAAAAATTAGAATAAATTCTAATTAAATTTTATCGACTTTGTTAGGTCTTCTAGTAATATAATAGCAATATAAAAGTGATTCTAAAGCTTGGAAGAGTATCTATTAGCAAGCTAAGGTGAGGGAACAAGACCTAAACTACTTGGTTAATAATAAACTACTTTTATTTACTTGAGTCCAATGCCATGCTTGATTCTATGCGAATATGCTTGTAATGTGCATTCAACATGTCATCCAATATTCCTGCTATTATTGCTCATGCATATTTAATTTTGTTTATTTATAACATGGTGATGGTGATTGATGCTAGGAATAGGCATGTGGGTGTTTGTGTGTGGTTAGTGTGCTTGATGCGAGTAGTGCATCAGGGGAGGTGTTATGCGGTGTTTGATCCGGGCACTTTAGCTCTATCTCTATCTCAAGTCTTGTGCATTAGCATAGTTGTATCGCTATTACCTTAGCAGAACTATTGCGACGTAGGGCATCAAGGAGGGTCTCAGTCCTTGAGTCCTATACTCTACCGAGGGGCCTTAGCTCTATCTCTACGGGTGCTCTGAGGGATGCTGGGGTGAGGCCTTGGATACATTGGTTGACATTAGGATTGGTTAGTAGCGAGCCCCGTTTGCAGCCCTAGCCATCAGGGGTTAATTTGTTGGTATGTAGTTGTGCATCGATAAACGTGACCTTCATTGTATAATGTTCATTATGGGTGTTGTGGGCGACGGTGAGAGTCATCGGGCGTATCCACACTCTTGTTGCATTATTTTGTTTGCTCACTGAGCCATGATATGTGCTCACCGTTCGACGTCGAATATTTTTAGTTGATGATGCAGGTACAACCGTTGAAGATTATATAAATGCTCCAGAATACGGAAACATTGCAGCGATGGTAGCTGAAGATGAAGTGGATACACATGACATCTCTTGCGAGTGCAACTCATGTGTATTCGATTAGATTTTTAGTTTTATCTATTTGGATTTATTAAAGACATGTATTTGATATTTATTTATTTATGTCTTAGTTGATACAGAATAATTTGTTATTTAAATATTGATATCACAATAGATTCTCAGTTCATTTTATTATAAGACTTCCGCTATTGTGTATTTACTCTGATTATGATTATGGATGTATGGGGTTCAGATAACACGGATATAGCCTATTCGAGATCCTAGTTGAATCATTGGTTTGTTAGCGGTTCATCACACCATTCTGAATAGTGCGGAATTGGGGTGTGACAACTTGGTATCAGAGCCTTTCAGGCCTTGTCCGTTGAACTAGCATACATTCAAGACAATTGTGAACTGAGATAGGATAAAAGTAAAAACAGTAATATTAACACACTATAAGCACAAGTGATGTTTGAGACCAAATTTGAAAAGAAAATAATGCATCTATTAAAGGGGGAACAATTTTAATACAATGTGAAAGAAACAAACGTATATACATAACTAAAAGCAGAGTACAGTCCACAACTCGGACAGTTACTCTGTAGTACAAGAAGAAGGAAAAGATACACTCATGAAGCCGGAGGTGAAGGAGGAGGCGGTGCCTCACGATCTCTGTCATAATCCTCAGCGTAGACTCTAGTTAACCAGGCTACCTGAGTCTGGGTCGTCTGAAGACTAGCTGTGAGACTAGCCAACCGCTGATCAGTCACGTGCTGAGCACCCAAAAGCTCCTCCATATGCATATCTGACTGGCGCTGAGCATCTATGAGCTCTCCCATCCGCGTGTCTAATATGCGTTGGGCGACTAGCAGCTCATCCACTCTCACACGCTGAGCATCCAGCAACTCCTCCATCCTCAGATCAGATCTGCGCTAAGCCTCTCTGATCTCATGCAACATCTCCATCATATCAGAAGATGGGTGTGAAGGACCAGCCGCATGAGAAGGACCAGTCTCAGGTGCAGGACCCGCCGCAGATGAAGTATCAGCTCCAGCAGCATGCGTGGGTGAAGACGGTGTATCGAGTCTACATCCATGTACATGCGGTCATCGTCATCGATAGGATCCGCATGAACTCTAGCGGCGGCAGCTGCCTCAGCGTCAGCAATCTTGATGCGAGTGTGAGGGCACACCATCTCGTTCCTCTCCTCGTCACTGACTTGGGCATCCCACAAGCCCATCTTGCAGATAGCCTCCCAATCTAGAGGCGACGAGAAGGTTTTCTCCTGAATCTTCTCATCCACTAAATCACCTCCCAGGCGAGTAAGCAGAACAGTGATCATATGTCCGTACGGAAGGTTGCCAGTGTGACTGGGCAACGTAGCAGTGATCATGGTACGCATGATGATGTACGAAAGGCAAACGGGCTGTCTAGTGCAAATGCTGTACAGCAGATACTGGGTCAGCTGGGAAACCCTCTCGTTATGGCCACTTTGCGGGATCAAGTTATGCTGAATAATCTTGCAATATACCCGTGGAGCTGGACGCATATAGCATGCCCTCATCTGCCAGTGATCAGGTCGTAGCAACTGACTATCAATCTCAGTCCTCATCTCCGTGGAGACGAACTGGTGCTCTCCAGGAGCACAGTAAACCATGGGGCCATCATAGGGAATGCCCAGTAGGTCGGCCAGTTGTCGATAATCAAAAGAGATGTCCACCCCTTTGACGTAACTAGTGATACGCAACTCCTGACCCCTCTCAACATCATTGTAATCCCCCACCACCTGGAGGTTACAATAAAACTGGCGTACCAAATCCGGACAGGTGCATGCGTCGTAAGTGATCACTGGGAGCCATCCCATATCACCAAATGCCCTCTTCACATTGAACAGGGCCAACTCAGCTAAGTTCACCATACGACCACCCTCCACTTTCTTGCAAACAAAGTGGGCATATTGTGCCTCGACTTCGTTGGAACGGAAGCGAACAGGATCACGAACTCTGGGTACCTTGGTACGAGCCATGGTATCTGCAAATAAGAAAGAAAAACAGATAATATGTTAATAAGATAGAAAATCCAAAATTTTGACATTATAACGACGTAAGTTGGCCAAAAGCCTCACTTGTCACCCAGACACGTGGGCAGGAGGACTTACGTAGGTTCCAACATGTCCTACAACACTCAGACAGTAGGAAATTCTAGCTAATGAAGTCCAATTTGAAGAAATTGCGAGAAATGAAAAATTTCGACAAATTAGGGCAAAAAGAGCAAAAAATCCAAGTTTCTCGATAACCAACCGATGAAACTCAAAAAAATTTGAGGGCTTTCGTTCCTCGAGACACCAATAACAAAAGCCCCCAATAAAAATCAAATTTTTACGGTTGGAAAAAGTTTAATTTGAAAAATACAAGTTAAATGGACAAAAACCTAGAAATGAAAACCTAAAAACAGGTAAAAATGAGAAAGCATACCTGTAGGGATGAAGTGGACGTCGAAACACGGATCCAAACTGACTAAAATAGCGGAGTGGCACTGTAGCAACTCAGAGGTGGGAGACGAGTCGAAACGGGAGAGAAATGATGGGGAATGAACCCAGAATCGGATCTTAAAGGTCTGATTTTTTGTCTGGGGGTCGGATAATTCGACCAGGATCATCGACCCCCAGATCGACCCCCAGCTCTCGGGAATCTGACAGAAAACCAGGGGTCGGACCAGGGGGTCGGACATCCATCGACCCCCAGTTCTCGGGAACTTGGCAGGGAACCAGGGGTCGGACAGGGGGTCGGATACCCATCGACCCCCACATCGACCCCCAGCTCTCGGGAAGAACAGGTCATTCCCAGGGTCGGATACTGAGGGTCGGACATACCATCAACCCCCACTATCGACCCTACATAGAAAAGATAGTATTTTTCATAAAATGAGCTGAAAATTTTGGAATTTTACATCGATTAGCATGCCTACATGCAGTATAAATGATTGACTCACCTATTTTGATGATTTTCAGGCACCACCAATCTCAGAAGAAAACATGTCTGACGTAGAGTAACCAGGCAGAGTCGAAATACAGTTCCACCACCACCTGTGGAGGAAACTAGCCAGGAGAATATATATGCACAGGGAAATCCATAGGTTGTACCCCCAGGAAATCCAGATCAGGCAAATCCTACCAACTTGACACCTCCACCACCGGAGTTAGCAACCGTGGTAATGAATCTAGCACAACAGCTACAACAGATGCAACATGCACAGGCTCAAATGCAAGTTGCAATGGGGATTATGTTCCAGGCCGCACATGCTACACCCATGCAGATTGGACAAGCCAGTGCAGCACCGGTGGGTAACCACCCAACACCTCAAACACCTCAACCACCAGCTGCACAGATCCCAGTACCTGGTTCGGAAGCAGCTCAGGTTCAGTATCAGTATCCACAACCTATGTTTGGGGCATACCCCCAAAATCAGATGGATCACTCGACCGGGTTGAGAGATTTCTGAAGATGAAGCCCAAGGAATTTAACCGTAAACCGTCGGATCCGTTATGGCCAGCACATTGGATCGACGAGATGGAGAGAAACTTTCTCATGATGACCATTACTGAAGAAGAAAAGGTGTTATGTGCCACCTTCATGCTGAAAGGCGATGCACATCATTGGTGGAAATCTACCAGGGCATATCTACTGACCAAGCACATCCTATTGACTCGGGCTATTTATAAAGAAGCGTTCTTTGAGAAGTATTATCCCCGAAGCTTCAGAGATGCTATGGAGAAGGAGTTCCTGAGTTTATATCAGGGCCAGATGTCTGTGGATGCGTATCAACAGCGCTATGAGGAGCTGTTTTTCTTTGCACCACTTAGTATGCAAGAGGAAGACACTAAGACCCGTAGGTTTGTCACGGGACTTAGAGGAAGCATCAGAGAGCACATCCTGGGTTTAGAGAAGAAGATATATAATGAAGCTGTCCAAATCGCTCGAGTTATCGAATCGAGCCAGAAGGAAAGTTATTTTACACAAAATAGAAGCATAAAAAGATCAGCCGGAAATGCTTATAATTCAGGGAACAACAAAACATTTAAACCTTTCCGTGCCCAAGGCTTTACCGCTGCACCCAAGACCACTCAAGCAGCTCAGCAGCAACCAAAGCCAAATACTGAAAGCCCAAGATGTTATAACTGCAATCAAGTGGGACATATGATGAGAAAGTGTCCCAAACCCAGGAAGCAACAACATTACGGACGAGTTTATGTTGTTACGTCTGAGGAAGCTGCCGCATCACCCGATGTGG
The DNA here is from genome assembly GCA_028583415.1 of Protea cynaroides. NCBI lineage: Eukaryota > Viridiplantae > Streptophyta > Magnoliopsida > Proteales > Proteaceae > Protea > Protea cynaroides. Next base: position 98,217,546 of record CM053276.1, on the reverse strand, counting down.
TCACAGGTATGACCTAAACCTTTAAGTTGTATTACAATGAGTAAGCATGTAGACTAAGTTTAAACAAATCACAAGTATCGTACCTATAAATGGCATACCCGCCAGAGTACTCTTTGATTCAGGAGCTACTCATTCCTTTATATCTGTGTCGTTTGGAAAGAAGCTGAACTTACCCATCAAAACATTGGACTACAAACTACTTGTACGGTCACCGATGGGGTTAAAAGTGGAATTAGATAAAGGTTATGGGCCATGTCCAGTTCTCATTGGCGAGAAAACCTTAGATGCAACCTTGATCCAACTTGGGATGGCAGACTTTGATGTCATCTTGGGAATGGACTGGTTAGCTCGGCATTCTGCAAACCTATTATGCCCCGAAAAGAAGCTAACATTTAAAGACAAAGAAGGAGCAAAATTCAGTTTTGCGGGAACCAAACTGCCCCATAAACGCAAGCTCATACTCTCAGCACTAAAGGCTAAGAAGTGCCTTGAGAAGGGGGCAGTTGGGTATCTAGTATCAGTGGTCGACCTAACCAAGGAAGCACCACGAATGGAAGATATTGATGTCGTGCGGGACTATCCCAACGTATTTCCAGAGGAACTACCAGGATTACCACCAGACAGAGCCACCGAGTTTATGATAGACCTTATACTTGGAGCCGCACCAGTATCAAAAGTATCTTATAGAATGGCTCCTACTGAACTGAAGGAATTGAAAGTGCAACTACAGGAACTGCTGGACAAGGGTTATATTCGACCCAGTATATCACCATGGGGAGCACCGGTATTATTCGTAAAGAAGAAGGACAGTAGCGTTCGATTATGTATCGACTATCGGGAGCTGAACAAACTGACAATCAAGAATCGATATCTACTACCTCGGATCGATGACTTGTTCGATCAGTTGCAAGGAGCGAAAGTATTTTCTAAGATCGACCTTCGGTCAAGTTATCATCAGCTGAAGATTAAAGAGGGTGATATTCCTAAAACAGCTTTCAGGACCAGATATGGACATTATGAATTCTTGGTCATGTCTTTTGGATTAACAAACGCACCAGCAACTTTCATGGAACTTATGAACCGGGTTTTCCACGATATGTTGGATGTCAGTTATTGTATTTATTGATGATATATTGGTATATTCCAAGGACAAAGAAACCCATATCAAGAACCTAAACGCCGCCCTACAACGTTTAAGGAAAGAGAAGCTATATGCCAAATTTACCAAGTATGAGTTTTGGCTAAGTGAAGTCGCCTTCCTAGGCCATGTAGTATCAGCTGAAGGAATCAAAGTGGACCCCAGTAAGATCGAGGCTATTGTAAAGTGGGAAGCACCAAAAAGCGTTGCAGAAATAAGAAGTTTTCTGGGTCTCGCTGGTTATTATCGGAGATTTGTAGAAGATTATTCCTGGATTGCCGTACCTCTCACCAGTTAGACTAAGAAAGGTAAAAAGTTCGTGTGGACGGATAAATGTGAGAAGAGTTTCCAGACATTGAAGACCAGGTTGATATACGCTCCGATTTTGACTATTCCTGTTCCAGGACAGCCATTTACCCTATACACTGATGCGTCAGGAATGGGATTAGGATGTGTGCTTATGCAAGGAGAACAAGTAATTACTTATGCCTCAAGACAGTTGAAGACACATGAGAAAAACTATCCCACTCATGATTTGGAGTTAGCAGTAGTTGTACATGCTGTCAAGATATGGAGACATTACCTATGCGGAGAGAAGTTCCAGATTAAGTCGGACCATAAAAGTCTTACTTATTTTTTTAATCAGAAGGAGTTGAATATGAGACAAAGAAGATGGTTGGAACTATTGAAAGACTATGATTGTGATATCCAGTATCATCCGGGAAAAGCTAATGTAGTAGCGGATGCGTTGAGCAGAAAGGCGATGATAAAATCTCAAGGGGAGGTTAGTACAACTGCAGCTATATGTACTACCGGAATGGTATTCAATCATGGCAATGAGCAATATGTGATAGATACAACGGATGGATCAGCCAACCAAGGGTTTATTCATCGGTTTTCAAATATGTTCGTGGCATTGAAGATTATACCGGATATAACGGATGAAGTAAAGACAGCTATCAAATCAGATCCTTATCTGAGAACAGTACAAGAAGATATCAAAAAAGGTAGGACTAACCCTGAGTTCACCTTGGATGAAGAGAAAGTACTGAAATACAAAGGAAGAATATGTGTACCCGAAACAGAAAATGTAGACATTAGACACCGACTGATGAAAGAAGCCCATACCACTATTTATTCGATACATCCTAGAAGCACAAAAATGTATCATGATCTAAAGAAACTATATTGGTGGAGAGGAATGAAAGCAGATGTAGCTAAGTTCGTGTCTCAATGCCTAAATTGTCAGAAAGTAAAGGTTGAATGACAAAGACCCGCAGGACTGTTACAGCCGTTACCGGAACCAGCATGGAAATGGGACTGCATCACTATGGACTTCGTCACGGGATTACCACTGACTCCTCGAGTAATTGACGCAGTTTGGGTGATTGTAGACCGTCTGACTAAGACAGCTCGCTTCATACCGATACGACCTCAGTATACACTGGAAAGGTTAGCAAAGCTGTATGTGGATAATATTGTTCGGTTACACGGTGTACCAGAGAGCATTGTATCCGATAGAGATCCCCGATTTACTTCTAAGTTTTGGGAAAGATTGCAAGAGGCTATGGGTACAATATTGAAGTTCAGTACTGCATTCCACCCACAGACAGATGGACAGTCAGAGCGTACAATCCAGATTCTAGAAGATATGCTACGCGCATGTGTAATTGATTTCAAAGGATCATGGGATGAAAAGTTACCACTGATCGAGTTCGCTTATAACAATAGCTATCAGGTATACACATGTCACCATATGAAGCACTGTATGGTAGAAAGTGTTGAACTCCATTGTTTTGGAATGAAGTTGGAGAACGTAGTATTGTTGGGCCAGAATTTGTTGAAGAGACTTGTCGAGTGGTAGACATTATCAAGGAAAGGGTAAAAATAGCTCAGAACCGTCAGAAGCAATATGCGGATACTCGACGCAGAGATCTTGAGTTCGTTGTAGGTGATAAAGTATTCTTGAAGGTATCGCCTATGCGAGGATTGAAACGGTTCGGACAGAAAGGAAAACTCAGTCCAAGATATGTCGGGCCATAAGAGATTCTAGCTAAGCGTAGAAAAGTGGCTTATCAGTTAGCACTACCACCATCTATGTCAAGTGTGCATGACATATTTCATATTTCCCTATTGAAGAAGTATGTCAAGGATCCAACGCACGTTTTGACAATAGATTTACCGGATTTGACTGATGATTTGACATTTGAAGTAACACCAACAGAAATCACCAGCCGAAAGGTTCAACGACTACGCAACCAAGATACCTATTATGTTAAGGTCACTTGGAAAAGTAAAGACATGGAAGAAATTACTTGGGAGGAAGAGAATGCTATGCGGAAGCAATACCCTCACTTATTTGATTCAGAAGGTACGTACAATTTCGGGGACGAAATTTTTATAAGTAGGGGGGAGTTGTAAGACCCGTATCAAACTAATCCGGTCTTACCACCTTGAACCAGGTTTACCCATCATGGACGAGATGAATGGACCAAGGGTGTGAAGGAGATCGTGATCCCAGGTATCAAATCGACGCAAAAACACTTAATTTAGAGGGAGGGTCGCATACCCAGCAAGGGAGGGTCGGACCCCCCAAGACAGAAAGTCAGACCTCCTATTTTACAGAGGGGGTCGAACACTTTAGGAAACTACGGGTCGATGGGATCATCGACCCCCAGTTGTCGCCAGAAACTGAAATTAGGAAAGTTTCCAAATTTCGATTGGATTCCTTCCAAATCTCAATGGGACTTAGTTTAGAAGTTTCCACCCTATAAATAGGACGTCCCTAAGCCTCTTTCACTGCTTTTACAACCCTAATTGAATTGAGAGAAAGAGAAGAGAAGGAAGAGAAGAAGAAGAGAAGCAAGGGAGAGAAGAAAAAGCAAAAAGGAGAAGAGTTGCAGAGAATGAGTATTCTTCTCAGGTATGGATACTAATTCCATGAATTTTACAGACCTTAGGTTAGATAAGGATGAGAGTGTGATATCGGAGAAACCCAAACCATCAACCCATGGTTAGGTTTCCATGGAAAACCATGGGAGAATACATAAAAGCTATATAGGTGGATGATTCATGGTTCTAGACCATGGAATGTATGTTGAATGGGCTGTAGGAGTAAGTCATAGGACCCCAAACACGAAGAATGGACTAAAAGGAGGAAAAATGACCAAAACCACAGGGGGTCGCACAGGGGGTCGATGACCATCCGACCCTATCTGACCCTGAGTATCGACCCCCAGGGTTCTGGAAGTCCAGATTAGGGGTGGTCGCACCAGGGGTTGGTCATAACTCAGACCCTACCTCCGACCCCCAGTTAACAGAATGGTTTTAAAAATTAGAATAAATTCTAATTAAATTTTATCGACTTTGTTAGGTCTTCTAGCAATATAATAGCAATATAAAAGTGATTCTAAAGCTTGGAAGAATATCTATTAGCAAGCTAAGGTGAGGGAACAAGACCTAAACTAATTGGTTAATAATAAACTACTTTTATTTACTTGAGTCCAATGCCATGCTTGATTCTATGCGAATATGCTTGTAATGTGCATTCAACTTGTCATCCAAGATTCCTGCTATTATTGCTCATGCATATTTAATTTTGTTTATTTATAACATGGTGATGGTGATTGATGCTAGGAATAGGCATGTGGGTGTTTATGTGTGGTTAGTGTGCTTGATGCGAGTAGTGCATCAGGGGAGGTGTTATGCGGTGTTTGATCCGGGCACTTTAGCTTTATCTCTATCTCAAGTCTTGTGCATTAGCAGCGTCGTATCGCCGTTACCTTAGCAGAACTATTGCGGCGTAGGGCATCAAGGAGGGTCTCGGTCCTTGAGTCCTATACTCTACCGAGGGGCCTTAGCTCTATCTCTACGGGTGCTCTGAGGGATGCTGGGGTGAGGCCTTGGATACATTGGTTGACATTAGGATTGGTTAGTAGCGAGCCCCGTTTGCAGCCCTAGCCATCAAGGGTTAATTTGTTGGTATGGAGTTGTGCATCGATAAACGTGACCTTCGTTGTACAATGTTCATTATGGGTGCTATAGGCGACGGTGAGAGTCATCGGGCATATCCACACTCTCGTGCATAGAGGTGCGGTGGCCACCTATCCTTTCTATAGCACTGTGCAAACGTAAAACCAGACCAAAGATATGAATTAATTGCATGCGTATGTATTGTTGCATTGTTTTGTTTGCTCACTGAGCCATGATGTGTGCTCACCCTTCGACGTCGAATATTTTTAGTTGATGATGCAGGTACAACCGTTGAAGATTATATAAATGCTCCAGAATACGGGAACGTTGCAGCGATGGTAGCTAAAGATGAAGTGGATACACATGACATCTCTTGCGAGTGCAACTCATGTGTATTCGATTAGAGTTTTAGTTTTATCTATTTGGATTTATTAGAGACATGTATTTGATATTTATTTATTTATGTCTAAGTTGATATAGAATAATTTATTATTTAAATATTGATATCACAATAGATTCTCAGTTCATTTTATTATAAGACTTCCGCTATTGTGTATTTACTCTGATTATGATTATGGATGTATGGGGTTCAAATAACACGGATATAGCCTACTCGAGATCCTGGTTGAACCGTTGGTTTGTTAGCGATTCATCACACCATTCTGAATAGTGCGAAATTGGGGTGTGACAGATACTGATGGACTTGAGTAATAAAACATATCTCTGTCCCTTCTTGAAATATCAAATCTTTCTTTAGATTTTATAAGAAATATCCTTTTCCAATGTTCTTCATCTGAACATTGCTTTACTTGATCTTAAGGACTGAACACCCTAAGGATCATAATATAATTTTTCTGTTGAGTACATCTAGGTTAAACAGTCTTAGACAAGTTTTCAATTTTCATGCCAATTCATAGAACTGGCTGTCAAAGATAGGCATCTTAAGGTATTTAATCATTACATGTCCACAACTATATTACAATGTAAATAATTATAAGTCTACGATTAATACCAAATAAAATTAGCTAGTAAGAATATATATACATAACATGTGCAAGCTAATTAATATCTTTGAAAAGTCAACCGAACTACATACACATCCTTTGGGATAATATGTACACTGGTCCTCTCAATATCTGTGCAATAACTGCGATGACTTTCGAAAATCTCACCACCTTTGGGTGGATGAAGACCCCTAAAGCCACAATCCTTCAACCATGTGCATGAGTTCCTTGTAATCTTTGACAACACCACCTTTGGGTGGACAGTGCCGTTCCTTATAATCTTAGACAACACCACCTTTGGGTGGACAGTGTCATTCTTTACTGCATCCATAAAAGTGAGAGTTTATGTCAGTGTCACTTTTGTGTGAACACTATACTTCCTTTACTGTAGTTTGTAAATGCATAAATGCTAGATTTGAGCATATTATGATAGAACTAAGGTTGTCACTTTGGTGATCACACCATAATCCTTACACAATAACTATAAATCATAATTTGAATAAACTTGAACAATGTCACCTTTGGGTGAACATTATCAAAACTGAAGCATTTACAAACACATACCCTTGAATTTGAACACATCATAATAAAACAAGGTTGCCACTTTGGTGGTCACACCAAGTTCCACCATGATATGAACAAATCCTAAACTGCAGCTCATGTGAGATATTTATTTAACCATGAATACTTTAAAATACAATTGTACAAGTATAAACATTCATATAAACATGCACATTAGCTCAATCAATCAATTTTGTATAATAATTTTAAGAAAAATCAGCAAAAACATTGCAAATCGAGATCCCATGGGGCATTTTTCCATAATAACATGTCTTTAAATGCACCAAAATGTACCAAAATTTATATCAAATTGAAGAGCATTAAAAATAAAGTCCAACAAAACAAATCGGAGGTCAATCCGACCTTCCTAGCTCCCAGAATCATTGTTTAATGTCCTTTTATCAAAACCAGAAGCCAAACAGGCCTTAGGATTCCTGTCAGGGTCGGTCCGGCTCGGTTAGCTCGATCTGCCCAGGATCGATTTTGGTTCGGTTTGAATCGAACCGAATATTCCAATTTTCTTATCCTCTTTTTTTTTTTAATTACTTTTACTTTGGCTCAGACGGAAACCGAATGGTCCGAGTTACTTTTGAGCCACCGATCTGGTCTCTGGTTCAAACGATCCGACCACTGGTCCAATAATATGGGTATTTGGGTCAAAATTTTGGGTTACCGGACCGAAAAAGTGTGTATTGGGTCGGGTTATCGAGGCAAGATTTTGGGTCAGAATACCGGGTTTTTGGGTCGATTACTCGGATCGAATATTGTGTTATCTGGTCGGGTCACGGTTCGCAAGGGTTAGCCACACGTATGCCAGCAACCTGGTCTTTGGTCTGGCTCGAGCTTGGGCCTGGGCTGGGCTGGCTCTGGCTGGCTCGGCTTAGCCTAGCTCGGACCGAGTTTGTCTAGGGTTTTCGATTCCTGCCGATCCAACTCGACTACGAATCGGCGCCGCAATCTCTCTCTCTCTTTTTTTTTTAATTCGCGTCAACTCGGTCTGAGTCTTGGCCCAACCCATTAGGGTTTCTAAGCTGACTCGATGATGACTAGGTCAACGCCGCCAAATTTTTTTTATTTTAAATTCTCCCACCTGCGAGTGAGATCTACCCGCGGATACCGCCGGCAAGTTTTGGCTCATCCGGCTGCAGATGCCAGCGATTTTTATATCGCCAGCTCCGTCTCTTCGAGACCTTTCCAACAGTATGTTGCATGAACTATTTTGCTAGTTGAAAAAAATTTTGTCAATAGAAAACTCCGACAGATCCGATCGAGATTCGAACTAAAACTTGAGAAAAATTTATCTTTTAATTTAACCATTCATTATCAGTCTTTATAATCAATCTCCATTGATTCTTGGTCTATATAGTTAGCTCTGATACCAACTGTTAGAATATTATGTATTTAGGGTTTCAATGAAACTCATTCCAATCTCATACAGTTGCCCTAGAACACAATAGAGAATCCATAAACAATGAACATAAAGACATACCTGTCTGTTAAGAGATCGATTTCCATACACTCCAAGTCGCTACAAGCTTTGATCGAAATCCCTTGGTCACAGTCTTCCACAGCCTCCAGAGGATATCCTGACGTCTCTTGCTAATGGGTGCAGAGATAACTAATTAACTGTGGTTGTGGGGACTCTAACCCAGTATTTATAGAATACTGTTGTAACCCTAAAACCCTTCCCACTATAGAATTAGGATTACCAAACCTATCTCATACCATGTGACAAATCAAACCAAACCGGTTCTACCGTATTCATTGGACTCCCACTGAATTGACTAGTTTAGGTAATTAATTAAGCCCACATAAATCTAACAACGTTTCCATAATTTCATGGGTAGAGCATGGTGTCGGGTTCTTTTACATCGGTTGTAAGATATGAAAGGGTTCCAAGAGTGCGAAAGATCATGAATACAGTTGCCAACACTATTGGCTTTGGATTGCCTTTAAAATAAAAAAACCAAAACTACCCTCTCAACCATAACCATAGTTATTTAATTCGACTTCGGGAATTATTATAAAGAATAATAGATCGCAATGATTCGTTTTGGTAATTTAAGAATTTGGGGTTGAACCATGTTAGTGTAAAATTACATAACTAGACATTTAATCCGGGTGACACATGGGAAATGAGGGCAGACAAAATATGGTTACAAGCTCGGTTCATAACCCAGCTAGTTACAAACAGATATAGGAAATTAAGAAGCTTATTGTCGGGCTGTGTGGGCCTGTAAATAAGGGAATAATATTGGGTCCTTTTGTGTGACATCGGTCAATGTTCTGCAGAAGGACATCAATTCCAAAAGAGGGGTGGGGATTGGAGGCATCGAAAGTATGGGTATTATGGAAACTTCCTAAATAGATTGACAAGTTTGGTGTCAAAATCCCCAATAATATTTTAGATTAGGATGAGAAAGAAAAAAAAAATTGACTAGAGGGTCCAAAAACCATTTAGACACTTTATCTTTCCTCTTGAAAAGAATTACGAAGTAGGTTGTCCACATGAGCAATAGCTAATTTTCTTACCAAAAATACCTTTAGTCTACTTCAATTCATTCAAATGCCATCGATGTTGAGTCTCTCTCATTGGCTCCGTTATCTTCTCTACTCTCAAGCTCATCATTTCTAGGTACAATGTATACTTTTTTGCTACCTTTGAGATCCCATTTCAGAGCTATTGATTGAAGGTGGAGGCGCCAGTGGTGTCATTTGAGCTGAATGAAGCAAATGAAGGTGGAGGATTATACAGATAACAGAGGCTAGAAGAAGAAACAATGGTAGAGGCTTTCAGTGTTCTTTTTACCTCTCTCATGTTTGAAAAACCTGAAAAAAAAAAAAAAAAACCAAAGTTGTGGAACGATCCAAAGTCAAGCTCCTACTCAGCTACAATGGAAAACCCAATTAAAATTGAAATTCCCTTTCTAGCTCATTGAGCATTCAAAAGTTAATCACTACGAAAACTTTGATAAGCATTATGTAAAAATTCTTTCTTTCCTCTTCCTACTAGAAGTAAGGTCACTCTCCATTCCACACATGCGAGACCATTGGAGTTTCTTCTTCTCTCTATCCATTTTGCGAATGCGAGTGTAGTTCTTTTAAGTTTTGAAATCCACATTGTTTAGAACAACCCTCCATATTCTCAGTATTTATCAAGTCTACATCAACACCATTGAAAATAACCCCAACTTTCCTCCAATTCTAAATGTACCATCCACCACTCAGTCTCTTGGATTTGTAAGGGTTCTTGAGAAGAAATGGGTTGCAAGGGAAACTAGCATTGCTTAGATTATGCTAATCTAGGAACACAACCATGTCAAATCAACTATATAAAATAAATGACATACCCAGATCCATAGCGGTTGACGGAGTCATTCCACGTGCCTTAGCGTTGTGTCGCTCTCTTTTCTGATATACATGAGATTACAGCTACCAATAGGTATTGTTGTATATAATAAACAAGGAGCAAGGATTAATCTTGAAAGAAGGGTAATTTGGTCCGTCTCATAATAGGGCCAAATTAGGTACTCCCAACGCTTTATACAATAAGGTCGGTTAATTGAAACCCTCCCAATAGGGTATCATCCAACCTAGCCTGCTAATCAACACCATTCCATTAATCCAATCCAACACAATGACTAATGCATGCCCATACATATTAAAAACATTACATTCTTCCACTTGGGCTGCATCAGGTCATAGTTTCAACCATGGATTAAAAATAATGTTGTGATCACATATAGGAAGTGTTGAAAGTAGTTATTCTTAAAAAATTAGACTCTTGGACCAAGTAAGAACACAAACACCCAATTGTAAGCATCATCCCATCTTAATATCTAAGGTCAACGTAGGACACTACATGTCAAAGTGCTTGTACCCTTACTTGCTTTTGGACTACAAAAGTGTAAAGCTGGGTATGAAAGTTGCATGTCATGGTGATCCAACATGTCAAATCCAAATTAGTCATCATTTCTAACTGAAGGCACGAGCTGCTTCTGTTAGAATATTATGTGTTTAGGGTTTCAATCACACTCATTCCAGTCCATATATGAACCCTAGAATACCATGGAGAAGCCATAAACAATGAACATAAAGACATATTTATTTGAAGAGATTGATTCCCATGCTCTCCAAGCTTTGATTGAAATCCCTCGACTACAGTCTTCCACAGCCTCCAAAGGATATCCTTATGTCTCTTGCTAATGGATGCAGAGAGAACTAATTAACTGTGGCTATGGGGACTCTAACCCAGTATTTATAGAATACTATTTTAACCCTAAAACCCTTCCCACAATAGAATTAGGGTTATCAAACCTATCTCATATCATGTGACGAATCAAACCAAATTAGTTTTATCATGTCAATCAGACTCCCACTGAATAACTAGTTTAAATAATTAATTAAGCAAACATAAAACTAATAATCTCCCATTTGGGCTATATTAACTATAAAATCATCATTAACCAATATGGCCATAGAATTCAATATACTAAAACGTCACTAACTTTAAAACATCCATCAAGCCTAGCAATGTAAGTAACAATGAATAATACACCTCAACATACGGTGTACAAACTTCTATCAGTCACAACAGAGGTCTACTCAATACATGAATCGCTTGAGATAATGCATGAAAATAAACTCTCATGCGAGTCTAAATTTGATTAAAGAACCTTAATCAAAATGCCCCAAAACCTTTATGGGCAATAAAACATGATATTTAAATAATTCAAAAATATAATACCATACCTTGGCTAGACACCGTCTTTATTCCTTTGGCTAAATACTGCCCTCTTTGGCTAAATACTACCTAGTACTCTTTGGCTAAATATAGCTTTATACCCTTTGGCTAAATATTACCTCAATAACCCCGGCTGAATACTGCCTTGTTACACCAACTGAATATCGCTTAAATTCTTTGACATGACAAACACATATAACCATGTAAGTAAAATAACAATAATACAATGCTAAAATAAATAAAACCATGGTTACAAAATTATGCCCATTAAACCATGAGCAATACAATCAAACACAGTAAGCAATGTGAAAATACAAGCATAAACATAAAGAGTCTTCCACTGATTAAGCATATTTAGAGACTCTCACTGATTCTTAGATCTTTGGTCACTTAAGCCTCTAATAAAATTAATTATTTTTAACCATTTCTATATTGAACATACCATCCCTTTGAAGAATCCCACTGACAAAACCTTCGTCAAAAAATCTACAACGATATAAATTCTTTTGACCTTTTCCTTACCTGAAGATATTCGATCTCTATTAAGCTTTGAAATATTAAATTTCTTATTATTCTTTGAAAAGAACACAGTTGAACTGCTATCACAACATATCTCAATAGGGTTATAGAATCTACAACCTCCAAGTTAGAGAAGAAACTTTTACACCAGATATTTTGCTTGTTATCTTTACCTAGAATTTCAAAACCCTAGCACCATGACAATGAACATTGATGTTGGTTTCCTGTCATCAATGTAAACAATAAAAATTACATCAAAATAGTCTAAAGTATCACTATTTTCATAAATAAACATGTTTGGTCATCTGCATGTATAGCATGACCATCCTTTTCCCCGTTGTCCAGTAAGCTATACCAGCATCCAACTGAAAATGTCCCATAACACTCAATGAAAAGACTATATAAAATGATTACAATCTGGAGCATATATCAAGCTCCCTATTGCATTGCAGATGCTCACTCTCAATATCATTCCTTGTACACAATTCTGTTAATTTTTTCCTATATCGATTTAAGCATCAGCAACTTAATGGTTATACATGCATACTAAACAGTTCGAAAACAAGAACAATGTTTATACTTTGAGACAAATTCAAAATTTTATTTTTTTTATCATGAGAAAACTCAATGTTAAGTATAAAAGTACTTACTCATACATTCTTCATCTTGAAGTTATCAGACATTCAAACTTTGGTTTCAACCAGTAAACCACGTCATTACATGTTAGTATTTAACCATCAACACATATAACTAGGAAATGAATCCGCTCCCACTGACCTTTAGATATACATAATGATCAATGACAATCTCAACCAAATTGAAAGAAGATACAATCCTTTCAAACTTCAGATACCATTACCTGAATACCTGTTCAATCTACAGATTGACCTTATAAGTCTACAAAACATATCTTCTTTACCCTTACCACAAAATTTTGTGATTAAAGTGTATAAACATCTTCTTCAGATACGATCTTTACATCTATTTGATGTGATTCTAAAATAAAATGCACAACTAAAACTTCAAAGATTTGAAGTCAATACTTTCTCTTCTCTTTGTATGATTCCACTTCGCTACAATCTCAACCAAGTTGAAAGAAGATACAACCCTGTTAAACTTCAGATATCATTACTTGAATACCTGTTTAGTCCACAGATTGACTTTATAAGTCTACAAAACATATCTTCTTTACCTTTACCACAAAACTTTATGATTAAAGCATTTAAATATTTTCTTCTAGATACGATCTTACATCTATTTGATTCAACTCCAAAATAAAATACGTAACTAAACCCTCAAAGATTTAGAGTCAATACTTTCTCTTCTCTTTGTATGATTTCACTTCGCACAAGTCTTACTTTGTGGCAATCAATTCTTCCACTAAAATCACATATTTCTTTGTATACTCATTTTGAGCCTATGAGTACACAGCTCATCGCCAAAGGCATAAAATTACAAGTCTCGTTATTGTTTATAGATAACAATACATATTAATGACCATTAACCATTCAAGAGTAATTTCATTTCATTAGTAACAACTTGCTCAAAACAATTAGGATCTTCATCTTGTCCAATATCAAAACATCTATTTTAAAGTACAACATGTGATTGGATAAAATTACAGATCTACATGGTCTAGAATATCTCCTCATTGCCTCTTCTGACTCTGCTATAATGGCAATGCATCAACCTGAATGAAAATAATCTCAATAATTATCTCATTACACACGATAATAATTTTGTTATCTCAATTGGTTACACCACAGTTATTTTCATGTGATCTCATCAAACTTTAGATTTCTTGGATCTGTTTTGACATCTCATAACATGACAATTCAACGTTCTAAAATAATCACTCTTCTACGAGTGTTATGAAACCATGTCAGCTCTACAGTCTTACACAAGAAGATAACTTAAACTGGAACTGACTAACTAGACACTCTGTTAATATTATAGATTGCATTATCAATTCTTTCCTTATAAGATCAAATACATTCTCAGGCTTTTACAAACACTTGCTTAAATTTACTAGGGACTAGACCAATATCACATGGTCTTCCATAATACAAAACTCTCTCATTCAGATCCAATAGTTTTAATTCTTTTAAAAAGTTTTTTCATCTTAATTTTCATTATTTAGAAAAACACTCATGGACTAAACTATGACAAAAAGTCCTAGATAAAATCTCGATGTCCACCAAGTCCAGTAAATCCTTGTTGTGAATAACCTTCATTTACTTTAATCTTGTCATCTTCCCTTTTAATTAATTTTGACATATATAGATGTTATAAACTTTGGAAGGAGGGGTTTTAGAATTGTGAGGATAAATGTCCACCCACGCTGAAATGGAAGGTAAATGATTTGGGAGTCGTCACCTAGATTAAGGTCTAGGACCTAAAATGTAGTCTCATCTTGAGATAAGACTTCTATTGACTCATGACCCAACATATGGGCTTTGGTCTATTAGAGAACGGGTAAGCGTTCAAGATACAGTTTGGGAAGGTGTTAGGCACCCAAAGCTATCCGATCTGAAAATCAGTCTCCTATATGATTCTATTTTCCTTAGACTCATATGGTTTTGACTGTTCATGGTCAATGAATGATGACTAGGGCTCATGGGGGGATCATATGCCAAGTTGCTAAATTCTTTTAACCTAAGTTCAGCCAAACATGTTCTCAAAGTGAATAAACAAATAAAATAATATACAATGAACCGAAACAATAATGGTTCGGTGATAGACTGAATCTGAGATGTCCAAAACATCTCAAATTGCCTATGTATTCCAATCCTGGAAATCAAGTCCAAAACTTAGATCGAAACAGAATGTGATTAAAGTTTATGATGTGGATTATGATTAAGCTTCCTTAGATTCAATTGTTCAAGTTGAAGTTTATGCTTGATGATGATTGAGATTGAATCTAGAGATAGCCTAATGTGAATTGAAGTGAATATGGATATGGATATGGATATGGATATGGACGACCTAAGAAGACTAAGGTGTGGTACCATACTTGGAGAGTCCTCCAAGTTGCCTACGTATTCTATATGTCCTAAAAATCAGGTACAACGTAGTTTGTTGTTGGGTGGATTAGAGTAGTCTCAGGGAGTAAGGTATGCACTCTCAGGGAGTAGTGTATGTTTCTCAGGGAGTAGGTGTATGTCTCTTAGGGAGTAGGGTGTATCTCTTAGGGAGTAGGGTGTATGTCTCTCAGGGAGTAGGGTGTGTCTCTCAAGGAGTAGGTGTATGTCTCTCAAGGAGTAGGGTGTGTCTCTCAGGGAGTAGGTGCATGTTTCTCAGGGAGTAGGTGTATGTCTCTTAGGGAGTAGGGTGTGTCTCTCAAGGAGTAGGTGTATGTCTCTCAAGGAGTAGGGTGTGTCTCTCAGGGAGTAAGATATGTCTCTCAAGGAGTAGGTGTGTCTCTCAGGGAGTAGGATGCGTCTCTCAGGGAGTAGGTGTGTCTCTCAGGGAGTAGGATGCGTCTCTCAGGGAGTAGGGTGTATGTACTCTCAGGGAGTAGAGGTATGTATACTCTCAGGGAGTAGAGTGTGTCTCTCAGGGAGTAGAGTATGTATCTCAGGGAGTAGAGTATGTCTCTCAGGCAGTGGGTATATCTCTCAGGGAGTAGGATGCGTCTCTCGGGAAGTAGGGTGTATATACTCTCAGGGAGTAGAGGTATGTATACTCTCAGGGAGTAGAGTGTGTCTCTCGAGCAGTAAAGTGTGTCTCTCAGGGAGTAGAGTATGTCTCTCAGGGAGTAGGTGTGTCTCTCAAGGAGTAGGATGCGTCTCTCAAGGAGTAAGGTACGTCTCTCAGGGAGGAAGGAGTGTAAGTGTATATAGACTGAGGTGTGGAACCACATCTGGGAGTCTCCCCAGACTACCTACGTATCTTAGGGTTTGCCCTAAGAATCAGGATTAGCGTAGTTCGGAACGATGTTCATTGGGCGACCCTCTTAGATCGGAATATGGGTGGTCCAGCCGGACCGAATGATGATCCTAGATGATCTATGGTTGGATTCACATCACACCTATCTAGGTTTCTGCACCTTAGAGGAAAGAGTTGAAGGGCAGGGATCCTCCTAAAGCTACCCTTTTAACCTAAACCCTAATTTTAGAATTGTTGGGCTAGGCTTCATGATTCTTGATTAAGACTTTTATTTTTTCCACTTTTATCCTTCCCTGAATGTGGGTGCCTACATGCATATCCCCACACCTAGGAAAGTCTCCTATTAGTGTACATGTATGGAAGTTTAACTAGGGTGTAGCAGAAAGTAAGTTCTTTGTCAACATAAACATTATTCAAGCATAGCATACAGCAACAAATCAGCATGGCAGTGTGCACAAAGCTAGCAGTGTAAGCATTCTAAACATGGTAGTGCATAATATAACAGTGCAACCAAGTGAACATGATAGATGCATGGATATAACAATGTAGACAATATCAGATCCTCAATCTAACGATTATATCTCTTCAAAAATTGATGATCATGATCAACACTTAGATTTCATCAAAACAACCAAGATCAACAGCTCAGATCTCACATAAAGTCATAATCATGATCAACGACTCATATCTCATCAAAATAGCTAAGATCAATGGCATAGATCTCACAAAATGATAATCTAACGTTTCAAATCACTCAAAATCATAATCCAACCGTTCAGATTCATTTAAAACATCCACATTGAAGATCCAACGGTTCAAATCACTCAAGATCATAATCCAACCATTTAGATTGATTAAAATCACTTTCAAAGATAATCTAATAGTTCAGATCATTCATCATGATAATTTAACCGCTCAGATTCGATCAAAAACACCCATGATAAAAATCTCACGGTTCAAATCCCTCAAGATCATAATCCAATCATTCAGATTCATTTAAACCATTCCCAAAGATAATCTAGCGGCTCAGATTACTCATCATGATAATTTAACCGCTCAAATTCGATAAAGTCACTTATCAAGACAATCCAATGGTTCAAATTACTTAAGATCATAATCCAACCATTCAGATTGATTAAAATCACTTCCAAAGATAGTCCAATGGTTTAGATCATTCATCATGATAATCCAACCATTCATATTCAATAAAGTCAGTTATCAAGACAATCCAATGATTCAAATTACTTAAAATCACATCAAAATTCCAAATCAAAAACCATGATCAACTCATGAAAATTTCAATTATATGGTCATGATCAATTCTCATAAAATTCAGATCATGTGGTTGGATCACCCACATTAAAATTCTAATCTTATGGTCGGACCAATCACATTAAAATTTCCAAGCACATCGGATCAATTTCATCACCCAAAATGCAAGATCAACGGCCATATTTCATCTCATCACATTCATAACAAGAAAGACGGAGCCAAACCCAACATGCACATGTGGAAGTCAATGCATATGATCAAAGAATCATCATGTATGCGAAGATACAATAATAAAATGAAGAAAACAACCACAATACGACATACAAGTATAGAAAACTGGAAAAGAAACCAACCTGATGTGCGTTGGCGAGATTGAACAGCAGGATGTCGCGATGATCGTCGGGTTGACGATAATGATCGTCGCAGGGTGTCGTGAGGATCTTCGAGTTGATGACGAAGGTCCTCGCAGGATGTTGCGAGGATCGTCGGGTTGACGACGAAGGTCTTCGCTGGATGCCGTGAGGATCATCGGGTTGACGACAAAGGTCTTCGCTGAATGTCACGAGGATCGTCGATTTGATGACGAAGGTCTTCCCTGGATGTCGTAAGGATCGTCGGGTTAACGATAAAGGTCTTCATAGGGTGTCGCGGGGATCGTCGGGTTGACGACGAAGGTTTTCGCTGGATGTCGCGAGGATCGTCGGGTTGACAACTAAGGTCTTTGCGGGATCTCGCAAGGATCGCCAGGTTGACGATGATGATCGTCGCAGGGTGTGGGGATGGTGCGTGCTCGGCTGGGTGTGAGTTGCGGACAGTTATGAGGGATGGTGCGTAAGGTGATGCTTGGGTGTGTGTTGCGGACAGGTGTAGGGATGGTCGTGCTCGACTGGGTGTGTGTTGTGGACAGGTGTGGGGATGGTCGTGCTCAGTTAGGTGTGAGTTGCAGACAGTTATGAGGGATGATACGTGATTTGCTGCTGGGTGTATGTTGCGGACAGGTGTGGGATGGTGCGTGATTTGCTGTTGGGTGTGTGTTGTGGACAGCTGTGGGATGGTGCGTGATTTGCTGTTGGGGTGAGTTGCAGACAGTTATGAGGGATGGTGCGCGAGGTGCTGCTGGGTATGTGTTGCGGACAAGTGTGGGAATGGTCGTGCTCGGCTGCTAGATGGGAGAGATGGGCAGGAGGCGAAAGATGATGAACAACAGGAGGGTGAGTATGGTTGCTGCAGGTGATGGGGGCAATGGGAATTTCGAAGGGAAATAGAAGGGCTTGCCTCCCAAAACTCCTCTCTCTTGTGAGCATCGGTGGGGTATTTATAGAAGCAGGAGGTTAGATGAAGAGAGGTGGAGTGGGGCTCAATGATGGTGGCTGGAGTTATGAGGGATGGCTACTGGGAGGTGCTGCTGTGATGTGTTGACTAGTGAGGGACTGGGCTGGATTTTAAGGGAGCAGTTGGGTTAAGAGTTGCTTGGCGACGGATTTTCAGGAACCATTGGGCGATGGTGAGGGGCAAGGTGGTTTGCAGCATGGGCGTTGGCGTGTCGATGCAGGTGGTGTAGACTGGCTGTCGAGGTAAGGTGATGTGGAATTTTGCAGGTCCAAGATGGGAGGTGGAGTAAGTTGGAATGGGACTCAATGGAGACTGCTGGTGTCTGCACGGTGGTGGTGCTCTGTACAAATTATGGGAGGTGGTGTGTTGCAGGTCAGTGGAGGAGGTAGCATGGCTGGGGAGGTAAAGTGACGTGGAGTGTTGCAGGTCAGTGGAGGAGGTAGCATGGCTGGGTGGCATGGGCTGTTCAACTGGGTAACTTAAGGTGTCGATGGGAGAAGGTCGGTGCATTCAAAGAGGGATGGGGCACTGGAGCTGGTCGTTGGGTTTTAGGGAGAAGAGGTGGAGTGTGATTTGGCGGGATGGGTTTAATGGAGCATGGGAGGTGGCTGGGTTTTAGGGAGAAGAGGTGGAGGTGGCAGCACCTCCACCGATCTTTTCCCTCTCTTTCCCCGTCTGATCCTCTCTCTATCTTCCTGTGCTTCTCCTTCTCCTCTCTGATCCTATCTCTCTCTCTCTTCCCGTGTTTTTCTCTTTCTTCTCTCCTCGTCTGATCCTCTCTCTCTCTCTCTCTTCCTGTGTTTCTCTCTCTCATTTCTCCTCGTCTGATCCTCTCTCTCTCTTCCCGTCTGATCCTCTCTCTTCTCTCCCCATGTTTCTATCTCTCTTCTCGTGTTGGAATCCCACCCATTCCTTATATATATATATATATATATTATAATATAGTATATATTAAGTAAATATATATAAATAACCTATAAATGAAAAACATGTACATGGGCCGACATGACTCGGTCTAGACCGGTCTAGGCCCGATCAGGTAAGAATGGATTGGACTAACTTGGGCTTGAGCTGGGTTGGGCTGAGTTGGGTTTGAACTGGTTTGGACTAAAATGGGTCTAAGTTGGGTCAGGTTGAGTTGAGTTTGAACTGGTTTGGACTGAAATGGGTTTGAGTTGGGTCGGGTTGAGTTAGGTTTTACTGGCTTCTCTCTCTCTCTATTATGAGTCCTTTTAGCTTGCAACTCTGCATGGAATATTTCAACAACCTCTTTGTAAGATCCGTATCAAATTAACCGGTCTTATCACCTTGTACCAGGTCTACCTATCATGGTCGAGCCAAGTAGACCAAGCACGTGAAGAAACCACAAGACCAGGTATGAAGTCTAACCCAAAAATAGCAAATGTGAGGGTAGGGTCGCATGCCTAAATAGGTATGGTCGACCCCACCTCGAGAGAAGTCCAACCCATGACTTTTTAGTCGTGGGGTCGCATGACTAAGAAGGTGTAGGGTCGACGGATTCTGCGACCCTACGTCCGACCCTACAAATACAGTCAGAAACCAAAAATTAGGAATCCTTCCTAATTCAAAAGGGGGTCTTTCCTAAACTCATTGGGACTTATTATGGAGGGTTTTCCTCTATAAATAGGATGTCCCTTAGCCTCTTTCACTCCTTTAGAACCCTAATTGAAAGTAAGAGAAAGAGAAAGAGAAGGAAGAGAAGAAGAGAAGGAAACTTGAAGAAGAAGACTAAGGAAGAGGAGGAAGTTCAGAGAAACCTCTAAATAAAGGTATGAACCTAATTCTCTACCTGAATAAGAGATCCTAGAATAGTTATGAAGAACATAGGATTAGGAGAAACCCAAATCATCCATCCATGGACAAGTTCCAAGAGATTCCATGGAGAAAATCCTTATGGACAATGAATAGTGTATAACTTGTAGTTTTGAGCCATAGAACAATCATAGAATGGACCATGAATGTAAGACCCATGTCAATCTAACCCGGTATTACCACCTTGAACCAGGTTTACCCATCATGGTTGAGTCAAATGGACCAAGGGCGTGAAAGAGATCGAGATCCTAGGTATCAAATCGACCCAAAAACACTTAATTTGAAGGGAGGGTCGCATACCCAGCTAAGCAAGGTCAGACCTCCCAAAGCAGAAAGTCAGACCCTCAATTTTGAAGGGAGGGTCGGACATCTTGAACCCTAGGGTCGACGGGATCATCGACCCTCCCATCGACCCTCGGTTACCGTAAGAAATAGAAATTAGGAAATTTCCTAATTTTCGATTGGGATTCTTTCCTAATCTCAATGGGACTTATTTAGGATGTTCCTACTCTATTTAAAGGACGTTCCTAAGCCTCTTTCACTCCTTTTCACAACCCTAATTGAATTGAGAGAAAGAAAAGAGAAGGAAAAGAGGAAGAACAGAAGCAAGGAAGAAATTTAGCCAAAAGAGAAGAGTTGCAGAGAAGGAGTATTCTTCTCAGGTATGGATACTAATTCCATGAGTTTCTACAGACCTTAGGTTAGATATTGATGAGAGTGTGATCTTGGAGAAATCCAAACCATCAACCCATGGTTAGGTTTTTATGGAAAACCATGGGGGATTACTTGAAAGCTATCTAGGTGGATTATACATGGTTTCAGACCATGGAATGAATGTATAATGGAATGTAGGAGCAAGCCATAGGATCCCAAGCACAAAGAATGGACTAAAAGAGGGAACTGGACCAAAGTGCACCGAGGGTCGCACCGAGGGTCGATGACCATCCGACCCTAGGTGATACTGACCATCGACCCTCAGTGTTCGGGAAGTTCAGAGTTTGGGGACGGTCGCACCCAGGGTCAATCATGACTCCAACCCTACCTCCGACCCTCAGTTGACAGAATGGTTTTTAAATTGAGAATTAATTCTAATTAAATTCTATCGACTTTGTTAGGTCTTCTAGCAATATAATAACAATATAAAGGTGATTCTAAAGCTTGGAAAAGTATCTATTAGCAAGCTAAGGTGAGGAAACGAAACTCTAAACTAATTGGTTAATAACAAACTGTTTTCTATTTTCTTGAGTCCAATGCCATGCTTGATTCTATGCGAATATGTTTGTAATGTGCATACAACATGTCATCCAATATTTCTATTACTTGTTAATGCATATTTACTTTATTGTTTATAACATGATGATGATGATGTTGATAGGAATAGGCATGTGATTGTATGTGTGTGGTTGGTGTACTTGATGCGAGCGAGTATCAGGGGAGGTGTGATGAGAACGTCAATAAACGTTAACCTTTGGCGGGTCTCAGTACTTTAGCTCTATCTCTAACTCAAGTCTTGTGCATTAGCATCGTCGTATCGCCATTACTTTAGCAGAACTATTATGTCGTAGAGTATCAGGGGAGGTGGTCTCAGTCCTTGTAGTCTCTGACTCTATCGGGGGGCCTTAGCTCTATCTCTATGGAGATTCCGGAGGGATCTTTGGGGTGAGGCCTTGGATACACTGTTTGGCATTAGGATTGGTTAGTTGCGAGCCCAGTTTGCAAGCCCTCACTAACAGGGGCTTACGTGTTGGTATGGTATTATATAGCAATAAATGTTAACCTTTGTTGTATAATGTCATGATTAAGGTGGATGGGGACGACGATAAACGTTAATCTTCGAGCGAACTTCCACACCCTGTGTATAAAGGCGGGGTCAATAAACATTAACCTTTGACCACCCAACCTTTCTATTGTACATTGCAAACTATAAACCATACCAAAGATATGAATTGATTGCATGCATATGTATTGTTGCATTGTTTTGTCTACTCACTGAGCCGTGATGTGTGCTCACCCCTCGACGTCGAATATTTTTAGTTGATGATGCAGGTTATACGGTTGAAGATTATATGAATGCTCCAGCATACGAGAACGTGGCGGCGATGAAAGCTGAAGCTGAAGTAGATACACATGACTCCTCTTGCGAGTGCAACTCATGTGTATTCGATTAGATATTTTCTTAGGTTTCTTTATTTGAATTTAATAAAGACATGTATTTGATAATTATTAATGTCTTAGTTGATACAGAATAATTTACTATTTAATATTTATATCACATTAGATTCTCAGTTCATTTTATTATAAGATTTCCGCTATTGTGTATGTACTCTGATTATGATTATGAATGTATGGGAGTTTAGATAACGCGGGGATAGCCTACTCGAGATCCTGGTTGAACCGTTGGTTTGCTAGCGGTTCATCACACCATTTTGTACAGTGTGGAATTGGGGTGTGACAACTTGGTATCAGAGCATCTCAGGCCTTGTCCGCTAAACTAACATACATTCGAGACAATTATGAACTGAGATAGGAGAAAAGTAAAAACAGTAATATAAACACACTGTAAGCACAATGATGATTGAGACCAAATTTAAAAAGAGAATAATGCATCTATTAAAAGGGAAACAAGTTACATACAATAAGTGAGAGAAACAAAATGTATATACACAACTAGAGCAGAGTACAGTCCACAACCCGGATAGTTACTTTGGAGTACAAGAAAATAAAGTACAATCAAGAAGCTGGAGGTGAAGGAGGAGGCGGGGCCTCACGATCTCTGTCATAGTCCTCGGCATAGACTCTAGTCAACCAGGCTATCTGAGTCTGGGTCATCTGTAGACTAGCTGTGAGATCGGCTACCCTCCGATCAGTCGCACGCTGTACCTCTATAAGCTCTCCCATCCGTGTGTCTGATATGCGCTGGGTGGCTAACAGCTCATCCACTCTCACACGCTAAGCGTCTATCAACTCCTCCATCCTCAGATCAGATCTGCACTGAGCCTCCCTGATCTCCTGCAACATCTCCATCATGTCAGAAGGTGGGAGTGAAGGACCAGCCACATGAGAAGGACCAGCCTCAGGTGCAGGAGCCGCCGCAGAAGAAGTACCAACTCCAGCCGCATGTGTAGGGGAAGGCGGTGGTATCGAGTCGACATCCATATACATACGATCGTCATCATCTACAGGATCCACATGAGCTCTAGCAGCGGTAGCAGCGGCCTCGGCGTCAGCCATCTCGATGCGAGTGTGAGGGCACACCATCTCGTTCCTCTCCTCATCACTGACTTGGGCATCCCGCATACCCATCTTGCAGATAGCCTCCCAATCTAGAGGCGACAAGAAGGTCTTCTCCTGGATCTTCTCATCTACCTGGTCAACCCCCAGACGGGTCAGGAGCACTGTAATCATGCGTCCATAGGGTAGATTACCCCTATGACCGGACAATGTAGCACTAATCATGGTCCGCATGATGATGTAGGGAAGGCAGACTGGCTGTCTGGTGCGATTGCTATATATCAAAAACTGGGTCAGCGGAGAAACCCTTTCATAGTGCCCACTCTGCGGGATCAGATTATGCTGGATAATCTTACAGAAGACCCGTGGAGCTGGACACAGGTAACAGGCTCTCATCTGCCAACGATCAGGTCGTAGCAGCTGATTGTCAACCTCTGCCCTCATCTCCATAGAAACAAACTGGGGCTCTCCAGGCGTACAGTACACCATGGGGCCATCATAGGGTATGCCCAACAGATCGGCCAGTTGCCGATAATCAAAGGAAATGTGCACCCCTTTAACATAACTGATGATATGCAACTCTTGACCATGCTCAACGTCATTGTAATTCCCCACCACCTGGAGATTACAATAGAACTGGCGCACCAAATCCGGACATGTGCACGCATCATAGGTGATGACAGGGAGCCACCCCATATCACCAAATGCTCTCTCTACATTGAATAAGGCTAGCTCAGCCAAGTTCACCAAACGACCACCCTCCACTTTCTTACAGGCATAGTCCGCATACTGTGCCTCAGCTTGATTAGAGCGAAAGTGAAGCGGATCACGAACTCGGGGTATCTTGGTACGAGCCATGATATCTGCAGATAAGAAAGAGAAAGGGAGACAATGAGTTAATAGAGTAAAAATCAGAATTTAACATTTTAACGATGTAAGTTGCCCAAAAGCCTTACTTTTCACCATACACGTGGGCGGGAGGACTTACTTAGGTTCCAACACATCCTACGACACTCACACAGTAGGAAATGGAAACCCACGAAGACCAATTTGAAGAAATTTCAAGAAATCAAAAATTTTGACAAATTAGGGCAAAAACGAGCAAAATTTAAGTTTCTCGATAACCAACCGATGAAATTCAAAAAAATTTGAGGGCTTTCGTTCCTCGAGATACCAATAACAAAAGCCCCCAATAAAAATCGAATTTTTACGGTTGGAAAATGTTTAATTTGAAAAATACAAGTTAAATGGACAAAAACCTAGAAAAGAAAACCTAAAAACAGGTAAAAATGGGAGAACATACCTGTATGGATGACGTGGACGTCGAAACCCAGACTCAAACCAACCAAAAACAGTGGAGTGGCACTGTAGCAACTCAGAGGGGAGATACGAGTCGAAATGGGAGGGAAATAATAAGAAATGACCCAAAATCGGATCTTAAAAATCTGATTTTTAGTCTGAGGGTCGAACAATTCGACTAGAACAATCGACCCTCGAATCGCGAATCGACCCTCCCATCGACCCTCGACTCTCAGGAATCTGACAGAAAACTAAGGGTCGGAACTGAGGGTCGGACACCCATCGACCCTCAACTCTCGGGAAGAACAGGTCATTCCCAGGGTCGGATACTAAGGGTCGGACAAACCATCGACCCTCACCATCGTCCCTGCATAAAAAAGACAGTATTTTTCTTTAAAAATGAGCTGGAATTGGAATTTTATATCGGATAGTGTGCCTACATTAAATATAACTGACTTCTCACCTATTTTGATAATTTTCAGACACTACCAATCACAGAAGAAATTATGTCTGGACGTAGGGTAACCTGACAGAACCGAAATGCAGCTCCACCACCACTACTAGTGGAGGAGACCAGTCAGGAAATTAATTATACACCGGGTAATCCAGAACAGGCAAACCCTACAAATTTGCCACCTCCACCACCAGAGCTAACAACCGTGGTGATGAATCTAGCTCAGCAGCTGCAACAGATGCAACACGCACAGGCTCAGATGCAAGTTGCGATGGGTGTTATGTTCCAAGCCACTCAAGTTGCACCTATGCAGACAGGACAATCCAGTGCAGCACCGGTGGGTAACCACCCAGCACCTCAGACACCTCAACAACCTGCTGCACAGATTCCAGTACAGGCTCCAAAAGCAGCTCAGGTTAATTACTAGTATCCACCCCATATGTTTGGGATATATCCCCAAAATCAGTTGGTTCACTCTCGATTGGTGGAGAGATTTTTGAAGATGAAACCTAGGGAATTTAATGGCAAGCCATCTGATCCATTATGGCCAGCACACTGGATAGACGAGATGGAGAGAAATTTTCTCATGATGACTATTACAGAGGAAGAAAAAGTATTATGTGCCACCTTCATGCTCAAAGGCGATGCACATCACTGGTGGAAATCTATCAGGGACTATCTATTGACCAAGCACGCCCAACTGACTTGGGCTGTTTATAAAGAAGCTTTCTTCGAGAAATATTTTCCACGAAGCTTCAGAGATTCTATGGAGAACGAGTTTCTGAGTTTATATCATGGACAGATGTCAGTGGATGCATACCAACAGCGTTATGAAGAGCTGTTTTTCTTCGCACCACTGAGTATGCAGGAAGAAGAAACCAAAACCTGTAGGTTCGTCACGGGACTGAGAGGAAGCATCAGAGAGCACGTTCTGGGCTTGGAAAAGAAGATTTATAATGAAGCTATCCAAATAGCTCGAGTCATTGAATCGAGCCAGAAGGAGAGTTATCTCACACAGAACCGGGTATCAAAAGGCTAGCTGAAAATTCTTATAACGGAGGCAATAACAAGACATATAAGCCTTTCCGCCCTCAGAATTTTAATGCTGCAACCAAGACTACTCCAGGGACTCAACCTCAGCCAAAGCCAAATTCTGAAAGTCCGAAGTGTTATAACTGCAATCAACCAGTACATATGGCAAGAGAGTGCCCTAAGCCCAAGAAGCAATTCCATCAGGGACGAGTATATGTTGTTACATCCGAGGATGCGGTCGCATCACCCGATGTGGTCACAGGTATGACTGAAACTTTTTGAAGTTGAAATTACATTGTGTGAGCATGTAGACTAAGTTAAAATAAATAACAGGTATCGTACCTATAAATGGTACACCCGCCAGAGTACTCTTTGATTCAGGAGCCACTCATTCATTTATATCTGTGTCATTCGGAAAGAAGATAAACTTACCCATCAAAACATTAGACTACAAATTACTTGTACGGTCACCGATGGGGTTAGAAGTGGAATTAAAAAAAGGATATGGACCATGCCCAGTCCGCATTGGTGAGAAAACCTTAGATGCAACCTTGATACAACTTGAGATGGCAGACTTTGACGTCATCTTGGGAATGGACTGGTTAGCTCGGCATTCGGCGAATCTACTATGCGCCGAAAAGAAGCTAACATTTAAAGACCAAGCAGGAGCAGAATTCAGTTTTACGGGAACCAAACTTCCCCGTAGACGCAAGCTCATACTCTCAGCACTAAAGGCTAAGAGATGCCTTGAGAAAGGGGCAGTCGGATATCTAGTATCAGTGGTCGACCTAACCAAGGAAGCACCACAAATGGAAGATATTGAAGTCGTGCGGGATTATCCTGACGTATTCCCAGATGAACTATCAGGATTACCACCCGACCGAGCCACAGAGTTTGTGATAGATCTTGTACCTGGTGCCGCACCCGTATCAAAATCACCTTATAGAATGGCTCCTACAGAACTGAAGGAACTGAAAGTGCAACTACAAGAACTACTGGACAAGGGTTATATTCGACCCAGTATATCACCATGGGGAGCACCGGTGTTATTCGTGAAGAAAAAGGACGGTAGTGTTCGATTATGCATCGACTATCGGGAGTTGAATAAACTGACAATCAAGAATCGATACCCACTACCACGGATCGATGACTTGTTCGATCAGTTGCAAGGAGCAAAGGTAATTTCTAAGATCGATCTTCGATCGGGATATCATCAATTGAAGATTAAAGAGGGTGATATTCCTAAGACAGCTTTCAGGACCAGATACGGACATTATGAGTTCTTGGTCATGTCTTTTGGATTAACAAACGCACCCGTAACTTTTATGGAACTAATGAACCGGGTTTTCCACGATATGTTGGATACGTCGGTTATAGTATTTTTTGATGATATATTGGTATACTCCAAGGACAAAGAAACTCATATCAAGAACCTAAATGCTGCCCTGCAGCGTTTGAGGAAAGAGAAGCTATATGCCAAATTTTCAAAGTGTGAGTTTTGGCTAAGTGAAGTCGTCTTCTTAGGCCATGAAGTATCCGCTGAAGGAATCAAAGTGGACCCCAGCAAGATCGAGGCTATTGTAAAGTGGGAAGCACCAAAGAGCGTTTCAGAAATTAGAAGTTTTCTGGGTCTAGCTGGTTATTATCGGAGATTTGTGGAAGACTATTCCTGGATTTCCGTACCTCTTACCAGTTTGACTAAGAAAGGTGAAAAGTTTGTGTGGACCGATAAATGTGAGAAGAGTTTCCAAACGCTGAAGATCAGATTGATATCCGCTTCGATTTTGACTATTCCCGTTCCAGGACAGACATTTACTCTATACACTGATGCGTCGGGACTGGGACTGGGATGTGTGCTTATGCAAGGAGAGCAAGTAATTGCTTATGCTTCAAGATAGTTAAAGGTACATGAGAAAAATTATCCCACTCATGATCTGGAGCTAGCGGCAGTAGTGCATGCTGTCAAGATATGGAGACATTACCTATACGGAGAGAAATTCCAGATTAAGTCAGACCATAAAAGTCTTACTTATCTATTTAATCAGAAGGAGTTGAATATGAGACAAAGAAGATGGCTGGAACTATTGAAAGACTATGATTGTGATATCCAGTATCATCCGGGAAAAACGAACGTAGTAGCGGATGCATTAAGCAGAAAAGAAATGATAAAATCGCAAGGAAAGGTTAGCACAACTGCAGCAATGTGTACTATCGGAATGGTATTCAATCACGAAAACGAGCAGTATGTGATAGACGCAACGGATGAATCAGCCAACCAAGGGTTCATTCATCGGTTTTCAAATATGTTCGCTGCATTGAAGATTATACCGGACATAATGGGTGAAGTGAAGACAGCTATCAAATCGGATCCTTATCTGAGAACAGTACAAGAAGATATTGAGAAAGGTAGGACCAATCCTGAGTTCACCTTGGACGAAGAGAAAGTACTGAAATACAAAGGAAAAATATGTGTACCTGAAACAGAAAGTATGGACATTAGACACCGACTGATGAAATAAGCCCACACCACCATCTATTCGATACATCCTGCAAGTACAAAAATGTATCATGATCTAAAGAAACTATATTGGTGGAGGGGAATGAAAGCAGATGTAGCCAGGTTCGTGTCTCAATACCTAACTTGTCAGAAAGTGAAGGCTGAACGACAAAGACCCGCAGGACTGTTACAGTCATTATTGGAACCAGCATGGAAATGGGACTGCATCACTATGGACTTCGTCACGGGACTACCACTGACTCCTCGAGTAGTTGACGCAGTTTGGGTGATTGTGGACCGTCTGACTAAAACAACTCGCTTCATACCGATACGACCTCAGTATACACTGGAAAGGTTAGCAAAGCTGTATGTGGATAATATTGTTCAATTACATGGTGTTCTAGAAAGCATTGTGTCTAATAGAGATCCACGATTTACTTCCAAGTTTTGGGAGGGATTGCAAAAGGCTATGGGTACAACGTTGAAGTTTAGTACTGCATTCCACCCACAAACAGACGGACAGTCAGAGCGTACAATCCAGATTCTAGAAGACATGCTACGAGCATGTGTAATTGATTTCAAAGGATCATGGGATGAAAAGTTACCATTGATCGAGTTCGCATATAACAATAGCTATCAGGCTACTATACAGATGTCACCTTATGAAGCACTGTATGGCAGGAAGTGTCGAACTCCTTTGTTTTGGAATGAAGTTGGAGAACGTAGTATTGTTGGGCCGGAATTTGTTGAAGAGACTTGTCGAGTGGTCGACATTATCAAGGAAAGAGTAAGAACAGCTCAGAATCGTCAGAAGCAATATGCAGATACTCGATGCAGAGATCTGGAGTTCGCCATAGGTGATAAAGTATTCTTGAAAGTATCGCCTATGCGAGGATTGAAAAGGTTCGGGCAGAAAGGGAAACTAAGTCCAAGATATGTCGGGCCGTATGAAATTCTAGCTAAGCGTGGTAAAGTGGCTTATCAGTTAGCACTACCACCATCTATGTCAATTGTGCATGACGTATTTCACATTTCCCTATTGAAGAAGTATGTCAAGGATCCAACGCACGTTTTGACAGTAGATTTGCCGAAATTGACTGATGATTTGACATTTGAAGTAACACCAACAGAAATCACGAGCCGAAAGGTTCAATGTCTACGCAACCGAGATATCTATTATGTTAAGGTCACATGGAAAAGTAGAGACATGGAAGAAATTACATGGGAAGAAGAAAATGCTATGCGGAGGCAATACCCTCACTTATTTGATTCAGAAGATACGTACAATTTCGAGGACGAAATTTTTATAAGTAGGGGGGAGTTGTAAGACCCGTGTCAATCTAACCCGGTCTTACCACCTTGAACCAGGTTTACTCATCATGGTTGAGTCAAATGGACCAAGGGCGTGAAGGAGATCGAGATCCCAGGTATCAAATCGACCCAAAAACACTTAATTTGAAGGGAGGGTCGCATACCCAGCTAAGCAAGGTCAGACCTCCCAAAGCAGAAAGTCAGACCCTCAATTTTGAAGGGAGGGTCGGACATCTTGAACCCTAGGGTCGACGGGATCATCGACCCTCCCATCGACCCTCGGTTACCGTAAGAAATAGAAATTAGGAAATTTCTTAATTTTCGATTGGGATTCTTTCCTAATCTCAATGGGACTTATTTAGGATGTTCCTACTCTATTTAAAGGACGTTCCTAAGCCTCTTTCACTCCTTTTCACAACCCTAATTGAATTGAGAGAAAGAGAAGATAAGGAAAAGAGGAAGAACAGAAGCAAGGAAGAAATTTAGCCAAAAGAGAAGAGTTGCAGAGAAGGAGTATTCTTCTCAGGTATGGATACTAATTCCATGAGTTTCTACAGACCTTAGGTTAGATATTGATGAGAGTGTGATCTTGGAGAAACCCAAACCATCAACCCATGGTTAAATTTTTATGGAAAACCATGGGGGATTACATGAAAGCTATCTAGGTGGATTATACATGGTTTCAGACCATGGAATGAATGTATAATGGAATGTAGGAGCAAGCCATAGGATCCCAAGCACGAAGAATGGACTAAAAGAGGGAACTGGACCAAAGTGCACCGAGGGTCGCACCGAGGGTCGATGACCATCCCACCCTAGGTGATACTGACCATCGACCCTCAGTGTTCGGGAAGTTCAGAGTTTGAGGACGGTCGCACCCAGGGTCGATCATGACTCCGACCCTACCTCCGACCCTCAGTTGACAGAATGGTTTTTAAATTGAGAATTAATTCTAATTAAATTCTATCGACTTTGTTAGGTCTTCTAGCAATATAATAACAATATAAATGTGATTCTAAAGCTTGGAAAAGTATCTATTAGCAAGCTAAGGTGAGGAAAAGGAACTCTAAACTAATTGGTTAATAACAAACTGTTTTCTATTTTCTTGAGTCCAATGCCATGCTTGATTCTATGCGAATATATTTGTAATATGCATACAACATATCATCCAATATTTCTATTACTTGTTCATGCATATTTACTTTATTGTTTATAACATGATGATGATGATGTTGATAGGAATAGGCATGTGATTGTATGTGTGTGGTTGGTGTACTTGATACGAGCGAGTATCAGGGGAGGTGTGATGAGAACGTCAATAAACGTTAACCTTTGGCGGGTCTCAGCGCTTTAGCTCTATTTCTAACTCAAGTCTTGTGCACTAGCATCGTCGTATCGCCATTACTTCAGCAGAACTATTATGTCGTAGAGTATCAGGGGAGGTGGTCTCGGTCCTTGTAGTCTCTGACTCTACCGGGGGGCCTTAGCTCTATCTCTATGGAGATTCTGAGGGATGCTGGGGTGAGGCTTTGGATACACTGTTTGGCATTAGGATTGGTTAGTTGCGAGCCCAGTTTGCAAGCCCTCGCTAACAGGGGCTTACGTGTTGGTATGATATTATATAGCAATAAACGTTAACCTTTGTTGTATAATGTCATGATTAGGGTGGATGGGGACGACGATAAACGTTAACCTTTGGGCGGACTTCCACACCCTGTGTATAGAGGCGGGGTCAATAAACGTTAACCTTTGACCACCCAACCTTTCTATTGCGCATTGCAAACTATAAACCATACCAAAGATATGAATTGATTGCATGCATATGTATTGTTGCATTGTTTTGTCTACTCACTGAGCCGTGATGTGTGCTCACCCCTCGACGTCGAATATTTTTAGTTGATGATGCAGGTTATACGATTGAAGATTATATGAATGCTCCAGCATACGGGAACGTGGCGGCGTTGGAAGCTGAAGCTGAAGTAGATACACATGACTCCTCTTGCGAGTGCAACTCATGTGTATTCGATTAGATATTTTCTTAGGTTTCTTTATTTGAATTTAATAAAGACATGTATTTGATAATTATTTATGTCTCAGTGGATACAAAATAATTTACTATTTAATATTTATATCACATTAGATTCTCAGTTCATTTTATTATAAGATTTATGCTATTGTGTATGTACTCTGATTATGATTATGGATGTATGGGAGTTTAGATAACGCGGGGATAGCCTACTCGAGATCCTGGTTGAACCGTTGGTTTGCTAGCGGTTCATCACACCATTCTGTACAGTGCGGAATTGGGGTGTGACAATGAAAGTAAGGCAAAGGATCCAAACATGAAGGGATGGACTTTAGAATGAAAGGTCGACTTAGAATACGTGTGGTCGCACATAGGGTCGAATGATATCCGACCCTACAAGACCACAAGATCGACCACATGCCCTTGGGAAGTTCCAGGGAGGGTGTGGTCGCATGTAGGGTCGAATGGTATCCGATCCCACCTGCGACCCTACACCCTAGGGTCGCAGAAACTGCTACCCTAGGTGCTACCCTACCTGCGACCCTACAGGTTTTGTTAGTTTAAGCATGTTGGAACTAATTCTAATTAAAATCTATCGACTTGTTAGGTCTTTCCAGTGGTTTAAAAGTGAATTATAAAGCTTGAACGAGGATCTCCTAGCAATCAAAGGTGAGGGAACTAATTGGCTAATAATAAACTGTTTTTGTTTATAGAGTCCAATACCATGAATGATTCTATGTTTGTATGATTGTAATGTGCATATCACATGTCATCCACTATTCCTGTTATTACTGTTCATGCATATTTAATTTCTGTTTATTTATAATATGATATTGATGATGATGCTAAGAATAGGCATGTGAATGTTTGTGTATGGTTAGTGTACTTGATGCGAGTGGTGCATCAGGGGGAGGATGTGACACTATGGTTCAGCCTGGTCACCAGACTCTAGCTCTATCTCTACTCAAGTCTTGTCCACTAACATCGTCGTATCGTCATTACCTTAGCAGAACTATTACGTCGTAGGGCATCAGCGGAGGTGGTCTCGGACTGTGTAGTCTCTGATTCTGTCGGGGGGCCTTAGCTCTATCTCTATGGACGTATTGATGGATGCTGGGGTGAGGCCTTGGATACACTATTTGACATTAGGATTGGTTAGTTGCGAGCCCAGTTTGCAAGCCCTCGCTAAAAGGGGCTTACGTGTTGGTATAGGTAAGGCATCAGGGGAAGTGTGATGTGGTGCAGTCCTAAGCACTTTAGCTCTATCCCTATTCCATGGTGGGTGCATGTGGGGGCAGCAATGGTGTTTGATCCATTGGGCGGTTCCACACTATCACACCCCAATTCTGATCCAACCAGAATGATGTGAGTGAACCATCATTGAACCAACGGTTCACACCAGGATCTCAAATAGGCCGTGTCCACTCATACAAACCATCACACATAACCACAATCAGAATATAATAGTACAGCGGAAGTCTTTTAAATATAATGAACTGAGAATCTATTGATAACTTTAAATAAAATACCAAATTATTCAAATCCAAATAAATAATATAATATCATTACATCTCTTTAATCCAATCGAAAATAATGAAAGTAAATAAATAAAACCAATCAAAGGTACATGCAGAAAGGGCACTCGCATGAAGCGTCATGCTCGTCCTCTCCTGCCTGTACATCCAACGCAGCAACACCACCATAAGCCAGAGCATTCATGTAGTCATCCACAGTGAAACCTGCATCAACATCTAAAACATGTATATATACAAAGGGTGAGCTCACCACTTAAGCTCAGTAAGACAATCAGACAGTTTCACAATATTATGCATGAGTAACAATCATTTTATGCTGTGGTCTGGTTTTAAGTTTGCAATGTGCTATAGAAAGGTTTGGTGGCCCCCGCACCTCTATACACGAGTGTGTGGCACCTCATGGATCACACCCCCATTGGCCCACATGTACCCATCATGGAATAGAGATAGAGCTAAGATACCCCCGTAGCTCCCCTGATGCTCTACCCATACCAGTACCTAAGCCCCTACTGGCTAGGGCTCACAAACTGGGCTCGCAACTAACCAATCCTATATGTCATCAATGTATGCTCTATCCCAGCACATCCGTCTACGGCATAGAGATAGAGCTAAGGCATTCCCACACCTCCCCTGATGCCCTATCCGCAACTAACCCACTAGGATAGAAACAATACGCAGGTAGACCCTACCCCAACATAACTCCCTACAGCATAGAGATAGAGCTAAAGCATCGTGGACAAGCCAGCGTCGACTCGGAGACCACAGTGCCACATAACCATGGCCAGGCCAACATCAATATCGGTGACCACCGTACCATGACCTTCCCCTGATGCTACACCCGTACCAAGCATGTTAAGACAGAATACCACAAAAGGTGCTAGTGTGAGGAGCGATCCCAGGCCCATGCCCCACTCCACACACTAACGAAAACAATCACATGCTTAACAATCACATCCTATCAATGCATGAACAATAATAATAACTGAAAGTAAAGGATGGCATGTGAATATACACAAACATCACATCATAGATATTCCGGTGATTAACAATAACTTACTGGCCATTAATTATTAGGTTTAGGTCAGATTCCCTTACCTGACGCTCGTTTGATAGCTTGCTCCACGTCGCAAGATCCAAACGTGCTATCACAAAGTCCTACAATATTATTAGGGTTTCATTAGAATGGCTTTCTTAGGGTTTCATGTTGGTCGAAAACCAACAAAGTCCAAAACCAGCCCTTCAGAGCTGACCGGTCGCAACATACCGGTTGCAGCTCTGTGAGCAAACTAGCAACTGGTATGGTCGACCGGTATGTCTTCGGAAGACCATACACTTGGCTTTTTGACTGTCGTCGATCAACCTCCATGTATTCCAGAGTTTCTCCTATCCATTCTAAGTCTAATCTTCAAGTTAGAGTTATCCCAAACTCATTCAAGTCTTATTTCGATGAATATCATCTCGGAACTCGAATCTAAGATTTAACGGCAACTTAGGGTTTATTGGCCAATTTAGGGTTTTAGATTAATACCTACTTTGCATGGTATTGATCCACCCACACAACTAAATTAGGGTCATAGGGTAAGAAGATTGATTCAAACACTTATCGTTGACTGGCGTAGCGTGAGCATCGTCGAACGGTAATGGCGGCACCTTCTTCTTCTTCCTAGCTCCTTCTCCTTTCCAACCTCTTTCTCTTCTCTAGGGTTTGTGAGAGACAATGGAAAGGATTTGAGGAGGTTTAAGGGTGTATTTATAGGCTAGAATTAGGCTTTAGTAACCCTCTTAAGATTAGGAAAGTCTTAGGATTCGAAATCAGGAAAGTGGGACCCTCAGAAGTCAATTTCCGGATTTCCACACTCAGCTGCGCAGGGCTGACCGATCGACCGGTCAACAAAAAATCATGTTGATTTGATCGTCTTTGGTCCGATTTTATACCTGTTTGTCATCCGCTCGTCCCGTCTGGCCCGGTGATGATCGGAAGACCTGTTACGACATAAAACCAAGGTTTAGACCGGGTTTACGGAGTGCGGGTCTTACAACTCCCCCACCCTTAAAAGAAATTTCGTCCCGAAATTTGCATGTAGGTTTCACACACACATTCATGTATAGAGGTAAGGCGGCCACGGAACCTTTCTATAGCACATTGCAAACTTATGAACCAGACCAAAGATATGAATTGAATGCATGCATATGTTTGTTGCATTGTTTTGTTTGCTCACTGAGCCGTGATGTGTGCTCACCCTTTCGACGTCGAATATTTTTAGTTGATGATGCAGGTACCACCGTAGAAGATTATATAAATGCTCCGACGTATGGACATGCCGCGGCGATGGACGCTGAAGTTATGATGGAGTCGCATGATTCGTCATGCGAGTGCAACTCTTGCATTTTCGATTATATTTTCATTTAAATTATTCAGACGATGTAATTGATTAAATTATTTTATTTTATGTCTTAGTATTTTTTAATATAATTGAATATTTTATTTATGTTATCATCTTTAGACTCTCAGTTCATTTAATATTAAAGACTTCCACTATCGTATATTTATTCTAATTTTAGTTGTGGATGTGTATGGTTTAAGCAAACGGATACAGCCTATTCGAGATCCTGGTTTAACCGTTGGTTTATTGACGGTTCATCACACAATTCTGAATAGTGCGGAATTGGGGTGTGACACTCTGTCCCAGATTTTTCACGTCCACTTTGAAGAGTATCCAAAATGAAGTACACTGATGCTTGAATCACTTAATTCGGACGTCGGATAATAAAATTATAAAGGATCGAAGTTTAGGCGGACATATCGGCTTACAGCTCTGCATGGGATCCTTCGGAGGTCGTTGTCCCAGATTTTTCACGTCCACTTTGTAGAGGACAGACAATGGAGCACACTGGTGCTTAAATCGCCGAATTCGGATGTAGGATGATCAAAATATGAGGACGTGAAGTTTAAATAATTAAACTCACGATAATTTACATTTAGGTCCTTGGACAATTTATTATTATTTTTCAGATAAAACCCTTTATACTTATTTCCAAACTGAAATTGTCATATTTTCTTCCTTTGGCATCATAATTGAGTGATTTTGGTCTCATTCCGAAGGTATTTCCATGACCTACGCATCCATACAGATTACAGCCCATGACCTTTCTGTGCGGGCCATCGAAATCAGACTCGAAGTCATCGCTTATCGTTCAAACCTTGAATTGACCCGCAATCTTTCCAAATGTGTCCACCAAGACTCCTATGCACTGGGGGGGCACCTTGGCTTAGCTTAGAACACCGTAGAGAGCACACAAGGACTAATTGACTGTTGATTGGAGAGAGTTTTCACTCGCCTCCCCTGTACTTTTTCCAAATTTTTATTCACCTCTCCACTTTTGTCGTCTATACACTAGTAGGACTCTGTTTGGCTGGGGATGGCAAAAATGAGGTGCTTACAAGAATACGATTAATGCTTAAGTGTTCAATAATGTTTAATCTACTGCATCATCTTGCTCAGAAATTTCATAATCCTTATTCTTTTTTATTTAAACCTATCCAACTTTATAACCTTTCTTTACATGTCCCTTTTGAGTCACACTACAAGAATTTCATTCTACTTAAATCCATTTTATTGTAGTTCCTCAATGTCTAATTCTTTGTCATAAAGTTTCTAACTATTCCATGAAAAAATATATTTCTTTCTGTAGGTTTCTCTACTTCTTTTGCCCTTTGCCTTTGTCTGTATATGTCTTATACACTATGACATTGGCATTCATATTTTTCCCTTTCCTTTGAACTTCTATCCTTAGTTCTTTCATTTTAAGTTCACTATATCATTTGAGTACTATAAGTCATCAGGATCTGACTATATAGTTCTTGTGAGGAAGTAAAAATTTAAAGTATCACCTACAAAGGTTCTAATAAATTACCAATAGATCTTCACTTATTTTTGAGCTTATCATTAACAGCTAACAGCTCTACCTTATGCTTCCTCACACTTTATTACCATCAAAACTGGTACTGATGGGCTTGAGTAATAGAATATCTCTCCGCTTTCTTGAAATATCAAACATTTCATTGGATTTCACAAAAAATATCATTTTCAATGTTCTTCATCTGAACATTGCTTTACTTGATCTTAGGGACTGAACACCCTAAGGACCAGAATATTATTTTCTACTGAGTACATTTAGATTAAACAATCCTAGACTAGTTTTTAATTTTTATACCAATTGATAGAATTGACTGCCAATGACAGACATCTTGAGGTATTTAATCATTACATGTCCACAACTATATTACAATATAAATAATTACAAGTCTACGATTAATACCAAATAAAATTAGCTAGCAAGAATATATACATAACATGTGCAAGTTAATTTATAT
This sequence comes from Protea cynaroides, assembly GCA_028583415.1. Lineage (NCBI taxonomy): Eukaryota > Viridiplantae > Streptophyta > Magnoliopsida > Proteales > Proteaceae > Protea > Protea cynaroides. The sequence goes on along the minus strand of CM053276.1, from coordinate 98,179,523 downwards.
CTTTGAAAAATCAACCGAACTATACACATCTTTTGGAATAATATGTGCACTAATCCTCTCGATAGCTGTGCAATAACTGTGTAAGGATAATAACTCTCAGAAATCTCACCACCATTAGGTAGATGAAACCCCTAAAGCCAAGATCCTTCAACCATGTGTATGAGTTTTTTATATTTTTTAACTACATCACCGTTGGGTGGACAGTGTCGCTCTTTACTGCATCCATAAAAGTAGGAATTTATGTCAGTGTCACTTTTAGGTGAGCACTGTACTTCCTTGTTGTAGCTTGTAAATGCATAAATATTAGATTTAAGCATATTATGATAGAACCAATGTTGTCACTTTGTGGTCATATTAAAATCCTTACACAACAGCTACAAACCTTAATTTGTATAAACTTAGACAATATCATATTTGGGTACACGCTATCAAACTAAAACATTTACAAACATTAACCTTTGAATTTGAACACATCATAATGAAACAGGTGACCACTTTGGTGGTCACACCAAATTCTACCATGATATGAATAAATTCCAACGTGCAGCTCATGTGGGATATATATTTAACCATGAATGTTTTAAAATACAACTTTATAAAATTAAACATTCAAAACAGTCATGCACAATAGCTCAACAATCAATTTAGTACAATAACATTAAGAAAAATCAACAAAAATACTATAAATTGGGTTCTCATAGGGTACTTTTCTATAATAACACATTTTTCAATGTTTTAAAATGTATATCAAATTGAAGAGCATCAAAATTAGAGTCTAATGGAATAAATCAGAGGTTAATCCGAGCTTCTTAGCTCACAAAATCACAATTTAATGTCTTTTTTATTAAAAGATAGCAGCCAAACAGCCCTTAAGAACTCTTTCAGGATTTGGTTTGATTCTGTTCGGTGGGCTCGACCTGGCTCGGTCTACCCAGGATTGACTTTAGCTAGGTTTGAGCCAAACCAAATATTAAAAAAAAATTATTTACTTTGATCCAGATTGAACCAAATGGTCTAGGGTCTAACAGAACCACGATCTAAGCCGCGAACCGACTAGCGGTTCAACCACCGATCCACTTCGTTTAGCCATTTGGATATCAAGGTCAAAATTTTAGGTTTTTGGGTCATCAACGGGTTGTTGACCAGGTATTCGGGTCACACGTGTGTCCCTGCTCTGGTCTTGGGTTGGTCTTGAGCCTGGGATTGGTTCGGGCTTGGTCTTGGATCCAGGTTTGGTTCTGGGTCGATCTTGGGCCTGGGCCTGGTCTTGGATCCAGGCTCAGTTCTAGGTCGACCCATATCAGATAGGCTAAGCACCTGGTTGACCCTGAGTCAACCTATTAAGGTTTTTGGGTGGCATCGATTTGACCCAATGATGAATTGGCGCCATTAGCTTTTTTTTATTTCTTCCCCCTGCAAGTGAGATCCACTCACGTCGGGAATTTTTATATCGCCGGCTTCGTTTCGTCGTTCTCTTTCCAATGGTATATGGCTTGACCTGTTTTGTCGGTCAAAAAAATTTCGTTGATGGGAAAATCCGATAGATTCAATCTAGATTCGATTCAAAACTTGAAAAAAATTTATCTTATTCAGTTCATTCAAATCTCATGGGTAGATCTTTACAATGTTCTACCATCGATTCTAGGTCTGTATGGTTAGCTCTGATACCAACTATTAAAATATTATGTATTTAGGGTTTCAATCACACTCATCCCAATTTATACGTGAACCCTAGAATACCATGGAGAAGTCATAAACAATGAACATAAAGACATACGTGTTTGAAGAGATCGATTCTCATATGTTCCAAGATGCTCCAAGCTTTGATCAAAATCCCTCGGCTATAGCCTTCCATAGCCTCCAGAGGATATCCTTATGTCTCTTGCTAATGGGTGCAGAGAGAACTAATTAACTGTGACTGTGGGGACTCTAACCCAGTATTTATAGAATATTGTTGTAACCCTAAAACTCTTCTCACAATAGAATTAGGATTACCAAACCTATCTCATATCATGTGACGAACCAAACTAAACTGGTTTTACCGTGTCAATCAGACTCCCATTAAATAACTGGTTTAGGTAATTAATTAAGCCCACATAAAACTAACAGCTTCATCACTAAGAGTTCATTGGAGTAATTCTTTACATGGTAAACTGCCACTAGAACTATCAAAATAGCTATTTCATGGAGAAGCTCACTATAGTTGCCTCAAACTATAGTACCCTAAGACTAGATATGTAAGTCTCCATACACTACCCCAAATCCTCAAATTAGGTAACTCTATTAGCTCGCATAAAATATGTATCCTCTAAGACACCTCTGGCACATGAGGTGGATAATACTGCACACTACCTCTGATAACATCACAAGGCAAAATATGTACATATAACAAAAATAGCATGGCCATAAATATCAATGAAAAATACATAACAATCGAAAAACATTTATCAAAATAATAAATAATGTCAGTGTGAATAAAAATGCACTCTCACCAACAAAATACATCAAAAGATCCAACTAATCCCACACAAGCAACATGCTTGTGAAAACTCTTTGGAAGCAATGCTTTTGTTAGTGGATCTGCAATCATGGTATCTATAGAAATATGCTCAATAATGATATGTGACTCTTGAACCTTCTCCCTAACTAGGAGAAACTTTATGTCAATGTGCTTTGAACCAGAAGCACTCTTATTGTTACGTGAAAAATGCACTGCAACCATGGCTTCAAGTATCGACATGATACGGGCCTATCGACATTGATAGTAGTCGATACGATACCCATCAATTTGCATCTTAAATTTAAAAAACAAAAGTGTATCGAAGTGTATTGATCGTATTAGTTCGATTCGCCTCGATATGTATCAATACACCACGATACATAATGATGTGTATTGACACTATTAATTTGTTTCAATTTAAAACAAAAAATAAAAACCACTTTGTATCAAATCGATACACAGGGTATTAATATTGATACCCTTCGATTCCATTTAAAAAAACACGGTTCTTAGTCTTCTTCTTCATTGTTCTTCACTGCCGCAAGTACCCAAATTGCTTATATCTCATTTTATAGCTCAAATCTCTCAAAAATTACTTGGGGCTTTGATTAGAAACCCTAAAACAACTTGAAAGCAAGCATCAAACTTTGTTTTTGTGGAGATTCAAGCATCTAATCAGTCTTTGAAGCACTAAGTACGAAAAAAAAAATTTAGGTATGACTCTCAACTTGTATTTTTTTCATAATAAATTTGATTTTTATGTCGTTTCTTCACATGAATTAGTGTATAATAGTTTTATTTAATGAATGTATTTTACATAAACTACTTTAAACATGGATTTGAGGTTAGATTTGTGAAATTTTTAAAGAACACAAGAAGTTTCGATTTTTTTTCTTAAAAAATTAATCTTATCCTCTTCTACTTTTTATATAAGGTCTATAGAGTGTTGATCTACCATGTTTTCTTATCATTTCTAATTTTTATTTTTTTTCATTTTTTGGGAAAAAAATAAATATAATTCATAAATTTTTTTTCATGTAAATGTGTTTTGAATTGTTTTCTAAATCTGTTTTGTAAATCTGTTTTCTATCATTTGGTTTTTTTTTTAATTTTTTGGGAAAAATAGAAATATAATTCATAAATAATTTTTTTTTCATGTAAATGTGTTCCAAATTGTTTTCTAAATCTATTTTCTATCATATGATTCATATGATTTGCATATATCATATATTTTCTATCATATGTATTATATCATATGTAACTCTAAATTGCTTTCTAAACTCTACTTAATAAATTATATACTCCATTGTTTTCTAAACTCTACTTAGTACTTATTGAATTTTATTTTCTAAATCTGAATAGCTAGTTTGTTTTCTATCATCTATAATATATATGTGATATGTGACATATGTCATATATTTAATATGTTTATTTTATGATTTATAATATAAATATGTTTTACTGATTTTATAATATGTTTATATTTTAATTTTCTGATTTATATGTTTTTCATTTTGTATGAACCTTGTTTGTCGTGTCACATGCATGGTGTATAGAAATATGGCAAACAAAAATGTCGGTTGAAATTATTGCATTAAAATCAACAGGAATAGATTGATGACAAAGTGCAGTTTTTATGGCATCGAATATCATGGAGGTGAGGTGACACGGCAAAAGCAACACATGGCAGGGGGTTTTACCAATGTGAAGAAATGCTCAAAATGTCTAGTAGAGGTGAGCAAGGTAATGGAAAAGCAATTAGCCAAAGGAAAGGCAAAAGTAAAAAAAAAAAAAAGGATAATGAAGCAAGATATACAGAAAACCTTATAGAGGATGAGGTTCCAATAAATTTGGAGGATTATGAGGGGTTCGATGTGGAGGTTAAAGATGAAATTCAACAGGTACTGGTAAGATCAAGGCATAAGGAAGCATAGAAACGTTGGGATACGGATCGATTGAGAAGGTCCATGTTCTAGGGTGTTGGTGGTAGTAGGACACAGACACCGGCAAGAATGGACCTACGAGACACCGGCAATGGAAAGTGTGTAAAAATCATAGTTATGAGCCATAGAACAATCTTAGAATGGACCTACGAGACCATAGGATCGATCACATGCCCTCGGGAAGTCCCAGGGAGGGTGTGGTCGCACATAGGGTCAGTTGGTAACCGACCCCATGTCTGACCCTACACCTTAGGGTCGATTGGGTAACCGACCCTAGGTGCTACCCTACCTGCAACCCTATGATTTCAACTAGTCTAAATTTGTTGGAATTAATTCTAATTAAAATCTATCGACTTGTTAGGTCTTCCTAGTGATTTAAAAGTGATTCTTAAAGTTTGAACGAGGATCTACACTCAATCAAAGGTGAGGGAACAAGACCTAAACTAATTGGATAATAAAAGGCTATTTTTGCTTATTGAGTCTGATACCATGATTGATTGATTCTATGCGTGTATGCGTGTATTGTGCATTTAACATGTCATCCAATATTCCTGCTATTACTGTTCATGCATATTTAATTTTGTTTATTTATAACATGATGATGATGATGAAGCTAGGAATAGGCATGTGAATGTTTGTATGTGGTTAGTCTACTTGATGCGAGTAGGGCATCAGGGGGAGGACGTGACACTGTGGTTTTTCCTGGTCACCAGACTCTAGCTCTATCTCTACTCAAGTCTTGTCCACTAACATCGTCGTATCGCCATTACCTTAGCAGAGCTATTACGTCATAGGGCATCAGGAGAGGTGGTCTCGGACCGTGTAGTCTCTGACTCTGCCGGGGGGGCCTTAGCTCTATCTCTATGGACGTATCGAGGGATACTAGGGTGAGGCCTTGGATACACTGTTTGACATTAGGATTGGTTAGTTGCGAGCCCAGTTTGCAAGCCCTCGCCAACAGGGATTTACGTGTTGGTATGGGTACATGTGGTACAGCAATGCCGATATTCATTGGGTACACTGTTTCCATGGTGGGTGCATGTGAGACGACAATGCCGATATTCATTGGGTGGCTTCACACACTCATGTATAGAGGTGAGGCGGCCTCCGAACCTTTCTATTGTACATTGCAAACTTATAAACCAGACCACATATATGAATTGAATGCATGCATATGTTTGTTGCATTGTTTTGTTTGCTCACTGAGCCGTGATGTGTGCTCACCCTTTTCGACGTCGAATATTTTAGTTGATGATGCAGCTACCACGGTTGAAGATTATATAAATGCTCCTGTGTACGGGCAAGCTGCGACGATGGACGCTGAAGTGATGATGGAGTCGCATGATTTGACATGCGAGTGCAACTCCTGTGTTTTCGATTAGACTTTTATTTGGATTATACAGACAACGTATTTGAATTAATTGTTTAAGTTTATGTCTTAGTCCTTTTGGAAATAATTGGTTAAATTATTTATTTTATCACATTTAGATTCTCAGTTCATTTAATATTTAAGACTTCCGCTATTGTGTATTTACTCTGATTATTGTTGTGGATGTATATGGTTTAAGAAAACGGACACAACCTATTTGAGATCCTGGTTGAACCGTTGGTTTATTAGCGGTTCATCACACCATTCTGAATAGTGTGGAATTGGGGTGTGACAGTACCGATTCTTGATTGTCAGCTTATTTAATTCTTGGTAGTCTATACCACTGTTAGTTAAAATGCGTTTAAAACGCGTTTAAAACGGCCGTACCGTACTCGGCCGTTTAAAACGCGTTTTCCCGTATTGATCTGGGAAATACGGCAAAAAACGGCATACGGGAACCCCTGCCATTTTAAACGTGTTTTAAACGCGTTTTAAACACGTATCCGTTTTTTATGATAAAAACGGTTGAAAAAAATAAAATAAAATTACATTTTTATCCTTTAACGTTTAAAAGTTAAAACTTGCTTTTAAACTTTTGAATTTTGATTCTGAGTCTTCTGACTTCTGACTCTTCTGAGTCTCTGACCATCATTTTATAAAGTAATAGAGTTTGATTTTTTTACTTTTTGTTTTTTAACTCTAAATGCAACACATTTATCGATAAAAGTTTTAACTTTTAACCATCAATCAGATTTAGATTTTTTTATTTTTTGTTTTTTTATCTTGAAATCCCCAATTCCCAACGACCATCATTTTATTATAGAGTATTAGAGTTTGACTTTTTCTACTTTTTGTTTTTTAACTCTAAATGCAACACATTTATGGAAAAAAATTTTAATTTTTAACCATCAATCAGATTTAGACTTTTTTACTTTTTATTTTTTTATCCTGAAATCCCCAATTCCCAACAACCATCGTTTTATAGAGAATTAGAATTTGACTTTTTTACTTTTTGTTTTTTAACTCTAAATGCAACACATTTATCGATCAAAGTTTTAAGTTTTAACCATCAATCAGATTTAGATTTTTTTACTATTTGTTTTTTTATCTTGAAATCCCCAATTCCCAATGATTTAACCCTAAAGTAAAATAAAAAATTAAAATCTTCACTCTGTTCTTCATCTTCTTCTCAAACGTCCACTGCTCACCTCTCTCTCTACTTCTCTGCAACTACTCCCAAGTCCCAACGGTTCTCTTTCCTTTCTATTTCTCTGCAACCACTCCACGGCGGTAAACGAGAAGCATCTATCTCAAGTCCTCAACTTCTTCGGCTCCGTGACTCCATCTGAAGATTCCTTGATCTTAACTGTAAAGTGAGTGACTGTTGCAATAATCGTTATATTTTGTCTATTTGGTTGCCTTGGAATGGTTTAGAGTTAGAGTTCAAATCATTTTCGTGTTTTTTGTAATTTATTTTCTATTTTCTGTATGGATTTGAACTTTAACTTAGGAAATTTAGGTTTTCCTCCTTCACGAATGAGAACGGTAGTGTGTACTGTCACTGTGTACTGTATAGTGTAGCTATGATCTGTTCAATCCTCCTTCATGACATTGGCTCTTAAACGTTTCTTGTAGAAAAATGATTGAACAGGTCATGGGCTTCATGGAATCGGCTCTTAAATTGATTCTCAAATCTGAATCAGTTTATGCATAGTAGGTAGAAGGGTTCCTTTTTATAGTGAAAAATGTAGATAAATAATTGTTTGTTATGTCTTCAATTCCAAATGGGATCCCACTATTGTAAATAAAATGATTATTAGTTGTTTTAATGTATTTAATTCCAAATGGGATTTCACTGTTGTAGGTAAATAATTGTTTTTCTATTTGTTTGTCTTTTATGTGCTGATGGGACTTGGTGGTGTATCAATTTTTTTATAAGTTTGTAGTGATGTGTTTATTTTATTATTTCTAAAATTGGAATGCCTATGTGATTATCTTCTGTAGGTATCTGAGAAAAATGGTGAGAAAAAAAGATAAGTATTGGGAACACGTAGAGATGGTTAGTTTGAACCGTTTTAAATGTAAATATTGTGATCTCAATTACTCTGGGAGTGTTACACGCATAAAAGCTCATTTAGCTTGCAAGTCTGGGCATGATGTTCAAATTTGTTCTAAAGTCCCTGGACACATCCAAGCCGATGCCGTTGTAGAATTGAATTCAACTCTTAGTAGTAAGACGAGAAGGAATGAGTCTATGGAAAGTGGAGTTGGTTCCACCAGTAATCAAATACATGGTGGAAGTGGAGTAAATCCTCAATCTACTATGGCAGATTTGATTTCTAAAAGAGACAAAAAAATCATTGGATAGTAAAGTGACAGATTTTTTTGTGAGGAATAACATTTCCTTTAATGTTATTCAAACAGAATCTTTCATTGAGATGATTAAGGGTGCATGTCAATATGGGCCTAGTTATAAGGTACCTAGTTATTCAATTCTTCGCACCCGTTTGATTTCTGAAGAAAAAGCACATATTATGGAGTATGTCAGCAGTATAAAATCGACATGGGGAATTACTGGTTGCACAATTATGTCTGACTCTTGGACTGATTTAAAAAAGAGGTCTTGGGTCAATGTGATTGCTTATTCACCAGGGGGTGTTGTGTTTTTAAAGTGTGTTGAATGTGGTACCAATAGAGTAACTGCAACATTTCTTTTTGATATTATTTCTGATGTCATTGAAACAATTGGACCAAAAAATGTTGTGCAATTCATTTCTGATAATGGTACCAATTATATTTCTTGTGGTGATATGTTGATCGGCAAATGGCGTCATATGTATAGAATAAATTGTGCTGCACATGGGATTAATCTACTTTTAAAGGATATTCACAAGCATGTTAGATGGGTGAGGGATATTATTGATGATGGAAAGCATGTAGTGGATTATATGCATAGACATTCAACTATTTTAGCATTGATGAGAGAATTTACAAATGGAAAAGAGCCTAAGCAGCCATGCAAGACAAGATTTGGTACTAATTTCTTGATGCTTGGTCTCTTAATGCGATTGAGAATGAGTTGAGACTTCTAGTTGCATCATCTGAATGGAGATCATTTCAATTTAATAGGGCTGAAATGGCTATAAAAACTGTTAGAATCATCCAATCTGAAACTTTTTGGGAGGGAGCAAGGGAAGTTGTTAATTTTATGGTGCCACTGATTAGGATTCTTCGCCTTGTGGATTCGAAAGGTTCCACTTGCTGGTTATTTATTTGAAGCAACAGAAAGAGCCAAGGAATCATTGAGAAAATTTGTGGAGAAAGATGGCATGAAATATTTAACCATAATGGATTTGTTTAAAAGTAGGGTGGAGAAGAACATTATCCATCATGTTCATGTGATACCTGCAATTCTCAATCCTTGTTCTATGTATGAAGATCGGCTTAATATTGATTCTTCTACGTTTGTGAATGCACAAGGTGTTATTTTGGACAGCATGGTTCCTTTTGAAGACCGTCATCAATTCATGCAAGAAATTGTTGATTATCCCATGAAGAGCTCAAGGTTGTTTAGTGTGACAGGAAAATCAATGATGATTACTAACCATCAAAGTAAGTATGTTAGTTAATCTAATTTTTTTATTATTATTAAATATGGTATTCTTATATTTGCTTACTTTGATGATTTGTAGGGATTTGGTGGCAATTTCTTGGTAGTGAATTTCCTGTGCTTCAAAAGGTTGCTTGTAGAATTTTGAGTCAACCGTGTAGTAGCTCTCCTTGTGAGCGAAATTGGAGTGCATGGGATACAACACAAACAAAGAAGAGAAATAAATTGTCCCCAGAAATGTTAGAGGATTTGGTGTATATCAGAATGAACTCTATGATGAAGGAGAAGTATGAAAGTCGATCACTTCAAGATGCAAGGCCAATTGATTTAGAAAAACTTGGGGATTTGCCAGAGGAAGACAATGAATTGGAGATGGAACGACTTGAACAAACATATATTGAACCTGATCCATATTCACCTAACATTGGAGGATCTACTTCTGATGGCTTCATTCAAAATTGAAATTTAGAACTTAGAATCTTTTTGTTGTGGCTAGATTTTGAAACATTTGTTTTATTGATGATGTTAGATGATATGTATGGAATTTAAACTTTGGACATATATATTGTTATGGTGTTTGAATTTGGAAATTAGAATTTGATGATGTTAGATGCTATTGGATGATGTATTTTGGAATTTATAATAGGTTTTGAAATTAATATATAGATTGTAGAATATAGATATTATATGCAATTTTGTTTGATACTTGCAATTAGGTAATAATTCATTAATTTATGGGAGTATATTGCCGTTTTTTCACCGTACCGTATTAGTTTTGATCCGTTTAAAACCCGTACCGTCCGTTTTCGTTTTTTTGCCATTTTCAAAATGTTTGACCGTTTTTTTGACCGTCCCGTTTTTTTTTCCGTTTAAAACCCGTACCATTCCGTTTTGTTTTTTTGCCGTTCCCGTTTTAACTAACTATGGTCTATACACAGTCGAACACTACCGTCCTTCTTCTTTACAAACAATACTAGCGCTCCCCATGGTGATATGCTAGGTCTGATGTAACCCTTGTCCAGTAATTCCTGTAACTGTACTTTTAATTCCTTCAATTCAGTAGGAGCCATTCGATAGGGTGCTTTAGATACTGGTGTGGCTCCGGGTATCAGATCTATAATGAACTTTGTCGCTCGGTCGGGTGGTAGTCCTAGTAGTTCTTCAGGAAATACATCTGAAAAGTCACGCACAACATCAATATTCTCCATTCGTGGTGCTTCCTTAATGAGGTCGACTACTGATACTAGATACCCAATTCCTCCTTTCTCGAGGCATTTTCTAGCCTTTAATGCAGAGATGATGAGTTTTCGTTTACGGAAAAGTTTGGTTCCCGCAAAACTAAACTCTGCTCCTTCCTTGTCTTTAAATGTCAGCTTCTTTTCTGCACATAATAGGTTTGCAGAATGCCGAGCTAACCAGTCCATTCCCAAGATAACGTCAAAGTCTGCCATCTCGAGTTGAATCAAGGTTGCATCCAAAATCTTCTCGCTGATAAGAACTAGACATGGTCCATAACCTTTTTCTATTTCCACTTCTAATCCCATAGGCGATCGCACAAGTAATTTGTAGTCTAAAGATCTGAGGGGTAGATTTAGCTTCTTTCCAAATGACACAGATATAAAAGAATGAGTAGCTCCAGAATCAAAGAGTACTCTAGCGGGTATGTCATTAATAAGTACGATACCTGTGATTTGTTTTAATTTAGTCTACATGCTCACACAATGTAACATAAAATGAAAGGTTCAGGTCATACCTGTGATCACATCAGGCGATGCGGTAGCATCCTCAGATGTAACGGCATAAACCTTTCCTTGTTGTAGCTGCTTTCTGGGCTTAGGACACTCCCTTGAATAATGTCTTATTTGATTGCAGTTAAAGCATTTTACTCCTTCATTATTTTGCTTTTGTTACGGTTGAGCTGCTGGAGTAGTCTTGGCTACAGCATTAAAGCCTTGAGTACGTAAGGGTTTGAAGGTCCTTGTATTCCCTCCATTGTATGAATTTTCGTTTGGCCTTTTTATACCCCTATTTTGAGCAAAGTAGCTCTCCTTCTGGCTCAACTCTATCACTCGAGCAATCTATACTGCTTCATTGTAGAGTTTCTTCTCCAGTCCCAGAACATGCTAGCGAATGCTTCCCCTAATTCCCATGACGAACCTTCGGGTCTTAGTATTTTCCTCTTGCATGCTAGCAGGTGCAAAGAAAAAACAGTTCTTCATAACGTTGTTGGTATGCATCCACAGTCATTTGCCCCTGATATAAACTCAGGAACTCTCTCTCCATGGCATCTCTGAAACTTCTGGGGAAGTACTTCTCAAAGAATGCCTCTTTATAGATAATCCAGGTCAATTGGGCGTGCTTGGTTAACAGATAAGTCTGAGTGGACTTCCACCAGTGGTGTGCATCGCCTTTCAGCATGAAAGTTGCATACAGTACTTTCTCCTCCTCATTCACTGTCATCATCATAAAATTCCTCTCCATTTCATCGATCCAATGTGCTGGCCACAAAGGATCAGCTGGTTTACCATTATATTCTTTAGGCTTCATCTTCAGAAAATGTTCGATCAGTCAGGAGTGGTCCAACTGATACTGAGCATAGGCCCCATACATAGGTGGTTGGTACTGGTAACTACCTTGAGCTACCTCAGGATTCTACACTTGAGCCTGCATAACTGGTGTTTGAGGTGTGTGGGGTACCGTGTTGCTTCCCCCTGGTACTGTGCTAGCTTGTCCTGCTGGCATAGGTGTCGTATGTGCAACTGGAAAAGCCATTCCTATAGCAGCTTGCATATTGGCTTGCACCTGTTGTATTTGCTGCAACTGTTGTGCCAGGTTCATTACCGCTATAGCCAGATCTGTAGGTGGGACTGACAAGTTTGTAGGATTTGTCTGGCCACTAGCCACTGGCGGTGCCATATTCAGATTCTCTTGTACATCAGGATTTACATGGCTGTCTTCCTCCACAGGTGGTGGTGGTGGAATTGGGTTACGGCCTCGTCTGGTCACTCTTCGCCCAACCATTTCCTGTCCTGGTGGTAGTAGTGTCTAAAAAACAGTCATAGAACATGTGAGGCAATCAATATAAGTTGTTCCCAAGTCAAAATCCCACTAATCAATATAAATTTCCAATTTTTCAAGTCATTTAGTAAAAATACTGAATTTTCCATCGTAGGGTCGATGGTAGGGTCGCACTGTATTCGACCCTAGGGTATGCGACCCTAAAAACACTGTCAGCTCACCGAGAGCCTTGGGTCAATCGTAGGGTCGGTATAGGTCCGACCCTAGGTCCAACCCATGGTGTCTGTCAAATCACCGAGAGCCTAGGGTCGATGGTAGGGTCGGTCGTAGGGTCGCACATTTTATCGAATTTTACGACCCTACGATCCAAAATCAAGTTTTTAAACCTAATTTTGGATTCATTTCCTATTCTTCCTCTTTTCTTCCAACTCAAATCGCTTCCCCTGAGTTGCTACAGTATCGATCCATAGGGTTTGGTGATTGTTTCTTCCGTTCACGACTCCCGCTCCTTCTCTTCAGGTATGCTCTCTACTATTTCCCATTTTTAAGCTTTCTAAACTAGGTTTTTCGTCCATTACATCGTTTTCTTCAAATTAAAATTTTTCGAACAATAAAAATTTAATTTTTATTGGGGGATTTTACTATTGGTCACCCAATGGATGAAAGCGCTCAAAAATATTTGAGTTTCATCGGTTGGTTATCAAGAAACTTAAAATTTTCCATTTTTCACCTAATTTTCGAGATTTTTCCAATATGTTGGAATTTCTTCAAATTCGATCCTCCTAGATTAAATTTCTAACTGTATGAGCTTTGCAGGATGGTTTGGAATTTATGTAAGTCCTCCTGCCCAGTTGTTTGGGTGAAAAGTGAGGCTTTTGGCCAAATCATGCCGTTATAATGCCGAAATTTTTGAATTTTTCATCATTACTAATCTATTACTTGTTTTTCTGTGTCTTGGCAGATAGTATGGCTCGTACCAAGGTTCCTAGGACTCATGACCCCATTCGTTTCCGCTCCAACGAGGCAGAAGCTCGGTATGCTCGCTATGAGCATAAGAAAGTGGAAGGGGGTCGCTGTGTAAGCTTGGCTAGTCTAGCCTTGTTTAACGTGGAGGGTGCTTTTGGTGACATGGGCTGGCTTCCTATGATCACCTATGAGGCTTGTACTTGTCCTACTTTGGTAAAGCAGTTCTATTACAATCTCCAGGTAGTGGGGGATTGCAATGACACAAAGAGGGATAGGGAGCTCATGATCACTAGCTACGTCAAAGGGGTGAAGGTTTCATTTAACTGCCAGCAGTTGGCTGATCTTTTGGGCATATCAAATGACGGCCCTTTGGTGTACTGTGTTCCCAAGGAACCCCAGTTCCTATCCTTGGCGATGTGTGTTGAGATTGATAGTCAGCTCCGTAGAGATGATCGCTGGGAGATGAAAGCGATCAACCTACGGGCAGAGCCTCGGGTGTACTGCAAGATCATCCAGCACAACTTGATTCCCCAGAGTGGACACTATGATAGGATTTCTCAGTTGACCCAGTATGTCATATACTGCATTTGCACCAAGCAGCCTGTCTGCCTTCCTTATATTATCATCTGGACGATGATCCGCGCTACGCTGCCTGGTCAGTTAGGCAACTTGCCTTATGGACGTCTGATCACTACACTGCTCACACGCCTACATGTTGATTTATTGGATGAGAGGATTCAGGAGAAGACCTTCTCATCGGACCTTGACTGGGAGGCCATCTTTAGGATGGGTATGCGGGATGCTCAGGTCAGTGATGATGAGAGGAATGCTCTGGTGCGTCCTTGTACTCGAGTAGAGATAGTAGACGCTGAGGCGGCAACAGCAGCAGCAGGAGCATGGGTCCATGGGGGTGATGCTGAGGATGATGATCGTATGTTCATGGATGTAGACGCCATATCTCCTCCATCACCTCTACATTTTACTGGAGCTGGTCCATCTCGGGCTCCTTCACACACCGCTGGTCCCTCACACCCACCGTCTGATGAGATGATGGGACTACTGCGTGAGATTAGAAAGGCTCAGCACGTGACTGATCTGAGAGTAGGAGAGCTTCTAGATGCTCAGCGTGCGTCCGATCAGCGGATGATCGAATTGACAGCTAGTTTCCAGACGACCCAGACTCAGGTAGCCTGGTTGACTAGAGTGTATGCCGAGGACTATGACCGGGATCGTGAGGCATCTCCTCCTCCAGCACCTCCAGCTCCATGATGTATATTTTTCTTTTTGTTTTTCTTTGTACTAAAGAGTAACTGTCCGGATTGTGGACTGTACTCTGATTTGGATATGTATGAACGTTGCTTTTTATTTGATGTATATGAAACTTGTTTCTCCTTTTAATAGTGCATTATTCTCTTTCTTAATTTTGTCTCATCCAACACAGGTGCTTATAGTATGTTCTTATTATAGCTTTTACATTTTAATCCTAACTCAGTTTACGAATTTTTGTGGAAATATATCAGTTTAATAGACAGGGCCTGAGAGCTCTGATACCAAGTTGTCACACCCCAATTCCACACTATTCAGAATGGTGTGATGAACCACTGATAAACCAACGGTTTAACCAGGATCTCGAATAGGCTGTGTCCATTTGCTTAAACCATACACATCCACAACCAAAAATCAGAATAAATACACGATAGCGGAAGTCTTTAATATTAAATGAACTGAGAGTCTAACTGTGATAAAGTAAATAAATTATCCAATTATCTCCTAAAAGGACTAAGACATAAATTAAAATAATTAAATCAATTACATTGTCTATATAACTTAAACAAAATCTAATAAAAAATACAGGAGTTGCACTCACATGATGAATCATGCGACTCCATCATCACTTCTGCCTCCACTGCCGCCGTATGCCCGTATGTTGGAGCATTCATATAATCTTCCACTGTATTACCTACATCATCAACTAAAAATATTCGAATTCAAAAAGGTGAGCACACATCACGGCTTAGTGAGCAAACAAAACAATGCAACAAACATATGCATGCATTCAATTCATATCTTTGGTCTGGTTCATAAGTTTGCAATGTGCAATAGAAAGGATAGGTGGTCGTCGCACCTCTATACACGAATGTGTGAAACCGCCCAATGGATCAAACACCATTGCCGCCCCCACATGCACCCACCATGGAATAGAGATAGAGCTAAAGTGCTTAGGACCGCACCGCATCACACTTCCCCTAATGATCTACCCATACCAACACGTAAGCCCCTGTTGGCGAGGGCTTGCAAACTGGGCTCGCAACTAACCAATCCTAATGTCAAACAGTGTATCCAAGGCCTCACCCCAGCATCCCTCAATATATCCATAGAGATAGAGCTAAGGCCCCCCGGCAGAGTCAAAAACTACACGGTCCGAGACCACCTCCCCTGATGCCCTACGACGTAATAGCTCTGCTAAGGTAATGGTGATACGACAATGTTAGTGGACAAGACTTGAGTAGAGATAGAGCCAGAGTCTGGTGACCAGGAAAAACCACAGTGTCACGTCCTCCCCCTGATGCCCTACTCGCATCAAGTACGCTAACCACACACAAACATTCACATGCATATTCTTAGCTTCATCATCATTATCATGTTATAAATAAACAAAATTAAATATGCATGAACAGTAATAGCAGGAATATTGGATGATATGTTAAATGCACATTGCAATCATACAAGCATAGAATCATTGATGGTATTGGACTCAATAAACGAAAACAGTATATTATTAGTCAATTAGTTTAGGTCTTGTTCCCTCACCTTTGATTGCAAGTAGATCCTCGTTCAAGCTTTATAATTCACTTTTAAACCACTGGAAGGACCTAACAAGTCGATAGATTTTAATTAGAATTAGTTCCAACATGTTTAAACTAACAGAACTTGTAGGGTCGCAGGTAGGGTAGCACCTAAGGTAGCAGTTTCTGCGACCCCAGGGTGTAGGGTCGCAGGTGGGGTCGGATACCATTCGACCCTACGTGTGACCACACCCTCCCCAGGACTTCCCGAGGGCATGTGGTCGATCATATGGTCTCGTAGGGTCGGATATCATTCGAACCTACGTGCGACCACACGTATTCTGTGTCGACCTTTCACTCTACAGTCCATTACTTCATGTTTAGATCATTTGGCTTACTATCATGGTCCATTTTATGATTGTTCTATGACTCAAAACTACAATTTATACACTATTCATTGTCCATAATGATTTCTTCCATGAAATCTCTTGGAATCTATCCATGGATGGATGATTTGGTTTCTCCTAATCCTATGTTCTTCATAAACTATTCTAGGCTCTCTTATTCAGGTAGAGAATTAGGTTCATACCTTAATTCAGAGGTTTCTCTGAACTTCCTCCTCTTCCTTAGTCTTTTTCCTCAAGTTTCCTTCTCTTATTTTCTTCCTTCTCTTTCTCTTTCTCTCACTTTCAATTAGGGTTATAAAAGAGTGAAAGAGACTAAGGGACGTCCTATTTATAGAGGAAAACCCTCCATAATAAGTCCCAATGAGTTTAGGAAAGACCCCCTTTGAATTAGGAAGGTTTCCTAATTTCTAGATTCTGTCTGCTATCGTAGGGTCGCATGTAGGGTCGCAGAATCCGTCGACCCTACGTTTTTCTAGTCATGCGACCCCACGACTAAAAAATCATGGGTTGGACTCTTTTGAGGTGGGGTCGATCATACATGTCTAGGCATGCGACCCTACCCTTATATTTGACTGTTTTTGGGTTATACTTCATACTTGGTCTTGTGATTTCTTCATGTACTTGGTCCACTTGGCTCGACCATGATAGGTAGACCTGGTACAAGGTGGTAAGACCGGTTAGTTTGATACGGGTCTTACAAACGGTGAAAACTTTTTGGGTGGTAGATGAGACATTTGGAAACCTTTTGAGTGGTAGATGAGACTTTTGAAATTGTTGGGGGTTAGATCGAATTTGACATAGTTTTTGGGGGTTAGATGAAATTTTTTCTTAGTCTAAACTATGTTATCTCTATCCAACGGTCAAAATGAGCATATCACGTTTACATGACAAAACTGGTGTCTTGTGGTTTTTGAAAAAGTAACAAACCCCTATGATAAAATATAGGTAAGTGACCATGTAACAAAGGAATGGGATTATTGGTATGACTTGAATCCTAATGAATTTGCAGTTGTAAAGTCTGTTGCCCCGGCCCCTCATATAACCAAGCCACGAATTTTTTAGTGCCTTTTACACTAGGGTATTCTGGTAATTCTATTTGTGTACGGAGTAATATATAAACTCCTTATATCCTAGGGTTTTGTGTATTCTGTTTTCTTGTGGAATTCTCTCTGTAATCAGTTTTCTCTGAGATAGTGAAACTTTTCGATCTGCTACAACTGTGGACGTAGCCCTCACACATTGTGTTGGGTGAACCATGTTAAATTTCTATGTGCTTTGTGTGTGATTTTCATTTTCTCTTTCTTGATTTTGTAACAAGGGTGTTTTAAAAAATCACAAGAAAATCTGGGCCATTTAATTGTATAGGTTTTTTAATCTAGACCATCAGTTTTTGGGAGAATGCACAACAATGTTTAGGGTCCGTTTGATAACATCATCTGGAAACGTTTTTTTACGTTATTTTGGTCCGTGGGGTTGGATTGGGAACATTTTTCAAAGACATTTGGAGAAATACATGAGATGCATGTCAATAGAAATATGATATTTAATTGAATTAGACTTCGAAATTTGACATGCAACTAATCTAAATAATGTTCTTTTTATCAAATGGTCAGAATAAACATCCCTCTGAATCCTCTCCAATGGCTGGGCTACCTAGTGAGGGATCCCATGGCCAAGGGTCACTTTCTTTTTTTTTTAGGTGGGGTGGGTTAGTAGAAATTTATTTAACCTAGAAGAGAGAACACAAGTTGACCAAGTATCAACAATGATCATTCTGTAGGTTCACTAACTAAGACTTTGTTTTTTACTTTTCTTTCCTCTAAATGATAAAATTCAGTGAATTTCTTGTGACATTACCGGCGACAAACCAACCCCGTCGCCGCGATTTGAACGCTTCACCAGACCATTCAATTGGTAGGAGTGACAGGCAGTGTGTACAAAGGGCAAGGGACTTAGTCAAGTATCCAAATCCTCTCCTCCCAAAAGTTTGGGAGGAGGGGCGACAACCCCGTTAGATGGTTGACATCTGGGGCTCTGGTGAATCCGAGTCCTCCATCCAAGCCGACACCCCCTTGTCGGCTCGGATGGAGGGCTCGGATTCACCCGAGCCTCAGGTGTCAGTCATCTAATGAGGTTGCCGCTCCTCCTCCCGAACCTATGGGAGGAGGGGACGTGGATCCCCACCTCCCCCCCTTTTTCCCTTTAAATGAAGAGAGGGAAATATTTATCAGTAAATTAATATTATTATAAGGGTCAGTTATTTTTCCAAATGTCAAAAGTCATCATTTTGCCACGTGGGTAGAAGATATGTCTATTCAAGTTTAGATCCTCTCTAGTGGTTGGGCCGCCTGGTGTGGAATCTGATAGCAAAGAACCAGTATCCGCACAACCTATACATTGGGTTGTGCCCTAAGTAACCCTTGGTCATTGACTAAGGGATCCGCATCCTCTCCTCCCAGTGGTTCTGGGAGGACAG
This sequence comes from Protea cynaroides, assembly GCA_028583415.1. Lineage (NCBI taxonomy): Eukaryota > Viridiplantae > Streptophyta > Magnoliopsida > Proteales > Proteaceae > Protea > Protea cynaroides. The sequence continues at coordinate 98,160,448 of CM053276.1, read as the reverse complement.
CGGCAACCTTACTCGGATGGCCGCCACGTGGCTCTCGGTGAATCCGAGATCCACATTCGAGCTGACACGCAGTCGACAAGTTGAGCCGGTAGGGGGTGTAGACTCAAACGTGGGTCTCAGATTCACCCAAGAGCCACGTGGTGGCCATCCGGGTATGGCGGCCATCCGGGTAGGGCTGCTGCATCCTCCCAGTGGTTTTGGGAGGAGACGATGTGAATCCTTTCACATGACATTAACTGCCACGTGGCAGAAAATATCTCGACCACCCAAGTGGTCCGACCTACACCGGTCCACCCACAGAATGCGGCCTTCTCAGTGCTTCACTGTGAGTCTGACTAAGGAAAAACCTAAGGCTTTGCTTCGTCATCTTCTCTTCTGCTTAGCCACCGAGTCACACCCAAAACGAAGCTCCGGATTGCGTATGCTCTTGCTCTTGCTCTCTCTCTCTCTCACTTGCCGGAGTCTCAAATTACGAAGGCGAACGGCGAAGTTAAAACCACCTTCGGATTAAGGTAGCAATTCTGTCTCATTTGTCACCATATCTTCATCCCGATATAGGGTTTAGGGTTTTTGTCCCGTTCTGTGCTTGTTCAATCTGAAATCGAAGAAATTTTCGTCGAGAATTTAGATATAGATCTGCTCCTTTCTGGGTCTTGTTCTGTTGTTTCCCTTTTATTTATTTATTTATTTTTTGCTTTTTAAATTATATAATTTTTCTCTGTTTGTAATATTTGGGAATTGTTGGATGTCAGCTTCTGGGAAGGGTTTTTTTTTTTCTTCTTCTTCCGATTGAGTGGTTACGGTTCTGAAATTATTGTTTTTTGGTATATATGAGAGGTTTAATTTCGTGTAGTATGGAGATTGCGTCTCCAGCTTGGACAATTTTAGAGTTATTAGTCTAAGTTGTCTGATTCCGTAAGACTGAGTACTGTGAAGAGAGGAATTATATTAAAAAAAAAAAAATCTTTCACCCCTCCCTCACTTTCTTCGTCTCTTTTGTCTCGCGTTACGAGATCGGTCCTTTTGGTAGCTCAGAAGCTTAAAAGTTTATGCTACATATAAATTCGGGAAGAAAACAGGGAAAAGGAGCTAAGAAACTGGTGTAGAGTTTCATGCCATATGGAATTGTGGATATCCGAATCTTTAAAAGGAGTTGAATTTGAATTTTCTCCTATAGGACCGTTTAGATATCTAGATTTTTGATAGAATTGGAATTGATATACTTATACACAGCTCTTGAACAGGTTATGTTGCTGGGTCACACACTATTATTTTATCATTGGTTTTCTAGTGTAACGTATAAAGTTTAATTTCCATTATCTCTTGATTGAGTTGTCAGTATTTGCTAGCTGTTCTCCTTTTGAGTTAATGTAACAAAACTTTGTTCTTGTTGTTTAGGTTGTTCTAGCGTTATAATCTTGGGTTGGCGAAAGAGCTGACTGATAGCCATGGCGACTTTTGCTAAACCAGAGAATGCCCTGAAGCGTGCTGAAGGTCAGTAACTTGACAATTTTTTTTTTTGCAAAGTATTGGTTGGATTTGAAAAATGATATTGTGATTGTGATTCATTGTGTTTTCGTGGACAATGAGACATCTTTAATGTTATTTTCCATTGTTTTCCATCTTCTATTTTGCATCCCTAAGTTTCACTTATTTCTTTTCTGGTTCCATTTATTTGCACATAAAAGAGTGGGAAACTAATTGGTTTCTATAGAAAATGGTACTTCAGAGGAAAATAAACTTTGCGTGGGGTAAAAGGGTGGAAGATCGTTGGATTCTGATTTCTGGTACAAAAGGAAAATAAGCTATTTATTCTATTGTGCTCTTCAGTAATAGGATGAGAATTTGGGGAGCCACCTAATTTGTTAGTTTTATAAATGAAACGATGAAGATTTGTCCACATAGAGCAATCACCTTAAAGCAGAAATTTTTTCTAAATTGAGTAACTGCTGTAATAGCATGCCACTGAGCTAAGCCATCTCCAAATTATTTGGCATAATCCGTAACACACTATTTGGATGCTCCGGCAACAACCTCTGCCTACTAATCTACTATGCAGCTCATTTATGCCTTGTCCAAACTACTTGGGCCTGGGAGTTTTGTAACACCCTGATTATATTCTTGATGGAATTGCAGTCTTCATAGAGTTAGCATATGTAACTCAGCTGAACCTTGTACCAACAACTTGGGACCTGGAATGCTGATAACGGAATGGGTTTAGTACTCAATAAAAGTACAAGAAGATACTCTATTTAGCATGCAGCTCAACAGATGTGCATCTGTTGGGCTGCATTGTTGTTAATTCACTATTTTTAGTAAGGTGGGATCGTGCATCTGTGGTAAATTGCAATTTTACTATATATGGTTTCTCTGTAAAGTATTATTAATGATAGCTACAGTTATACTGTTTTAGTTTCTCCTTTGAGTCATGTTGGGATTTGGGTTTTATAAGTTTTATCTAGAGTCAATTTCTACTGCTATAATGGAGGTTGGTTTCTTGTCCAAGTTGGAATTGAGTGGGTTATTAGGAGTCTTTATGGTTTAAAAGTTGAAGTTTGAATTTAAAATTATTTTGGGGTGTATTGAGTTTGAAATTTGAATAGGAACCAGAATAACGCTCCCCACTTTTGGCCTATTAGGCTATTAGTTAGGCTTCTAATTCAAACTTCTAATTAAGTGTATGATGAGGTTTCCAAATCCAAAGAGTGTAGGATGTAGAAACTCACTTAGAAACCAGAATCGTAGTGGGATAGGGAATGACCAGAATATGGAATTAATAAAAAACTGAAGATCTGACCAATAGATGCAAACCAGAATTTGGGATATTGTAGAGAATAGATAAAGAATAAAATATCCAAATCCTGAAGTGATCTAATGGTTAGATACCAGGATAGAAGAATCATTGTTGAGGTAGGAGTGCTTCACAACTGAGAATCAGCAGCAGTAATTAGAAGATCGATTTCAGAATGAGAAGAGTATTTGTTTCAGCAAATAATTTGAGTAAACAAAGCACTGAACCATGGAGTAAAAACAGAAATTGAAGGCAACTCTAAAACCCAAGCTGATCTCAAATTTGGAGTCCAAATCAGAGTCTGATTTGATTCAATAGAGGAAAGAAGAAGAAGAAAGAAAAGAGGATATGGAACCAGATCTCCCACCTGGAGCTTTATTGTTGGAACCCCAGTTACCCCACCAACAATCTCAGCTTCCCACCTAGGACTATCAACTCTCACAGCAGGGTTTTTGAATTTCAGAGAAAAAATAAGGCAAAACCAACTTTTATTCATAAAAAATTCGTATCCAAGGCTGTAGCTCCTTCCAAATTTATGTAAAAGACTTAAAACAAGAATCTAACTAGCCCGAAAACTCCTCCGTACAGTAATTTATAGTCTACTTCTACAAAAACTCAACCTAAAATAAAGGAATTTTTACCCCCCCCCCCCCCCCCCCCCCAAAAAAAAAAAAAAAAACCCCAAAATAAAGGAATGTAGCTTAAAACAAGGCTAGACCCTTAGAGGCCTATTTGAGCTCAACTAAATAACTAATAAAATAAAGGTATAGCACTCTAACTTAACCCAACAACTTAAGTAATTAATAAATCAGAATTCCTAATCCTACTAATATTTTAGGCCAATTGAAGTGGCCCATAAAGGTCCAACATATGTAAAACTCAACCCAAGGATTATTTCTACTAAAATAAGCCCAATTTTGCATTTTATCTGCATCCGTTTATGGTGTATGCTTCGGTTTATGTCTTAAGAGAATGGTTTGGAGGTCAATTCAATTGCAGTGCATTATTACATAGGAGTTTATTTTTCTTTCTTTTATATGTTTTGTTTTGTGTTATTTGCTGGTTGTTGAGTTAGGCCTGATATTGTAGGACTATTCATTTGTCCTACATCAGTCAGTTATGCCTAATCCCATCTGCTTGGTCCAGGCAATATGATGCTGGAAGGGACCAAGGATTTAGTCTGCAGATGGACCAAGGATTTCAAATAGATAATAAATCACTTATATCCCCTCCAGACAAATAAACATCTTAATCTCAATAAAACCCACTGATGGACAGGATTTTCATCACACGTGAATATAATAAAAAAAACTGTAGAAATTTCTGTAAAGATCCAACTAGAGTGAAACTTCAGGCAATAATTCTTGATCCTAGACGCTCACAAAATCAACAAATAGCCAGAAGAAAAAGTTTGTAGAATATTTACCAAAGTTGCCCAACGTTACTGATGAGGCGACGGAGGCTAATCTGGTTAATTAAGTCTAAACTCAAACTCTAATGGGTTGTATGGGTCATGGGCTAAGCAATCTTGGTCGATTATTGTTATTATTATGGGAAAATTTCACGCATCTCCTTTGCACTTTGCCATAAAGGTAGACACCCCTCAACTTCGAAGACAAGTACTCGAACCTTCCCTTATTTGCAAAGCTTGTGACATACAGACCTTGTCCGTTAGGACAGCTCTGTTAAGTGATGATGTGTCCTCTATTAAAATGATATAATGCCAAAGTTGCCCTTATACAGATATGAGCTTACCATTTTACCCTTTTCAAGTAAAATAATAATTAAAAAAATGGAGCTTTAATACTCTTTGATTCTGATCTTCTTCATCTTCAATGGAACCTTTTGACTTCAAATAGACGAATCTCCCTCTCTCTGTCTCTGTGTCTCACTCGCTTGGCAAATCCCTCAAAGTTGATGGCTTTGGCTGAGATCCCTTACATTGCCTACGAGAACACTGATGAAGATCCCATGGAGTCACTGACAAATCTCCCACATCCATTCCAACCCAAGGCCAAGTTCTCCACCACCATCGACCACAATGGAGACACTTAAGGAGATCGTGGGTGATGTGTTCTGGTAATCCGAAACACCCAAAGAGCTGCTCGCGACCCACTCGAGCAAAAAGAGGGCTGCATTTGCTTCACTCCACCACCTTTTCTTCCATTCTGTTCCGAATAACTCCTCCCCGATCGCTTATGATTTACATTGGACTTCTGTGCTTAGAAAGGAAGGAGAGTCCATCAGGAAACCTGCTGAAACACGTTCTTATCATCATTGACGGTGGCGGAAGCAGGAAGCGGAGCAGCCCAATGTGGTACCCTATAAGGAAATGAAACCCGTTAGAGAAACGAATGTAATTCCAGATTTGGGTAAGGTTACTTCATCCGCACAACTGGAAAGGCCGGAGAAGCAAATGCAGAAGAGTTAGGGTTCTGACTCTGTTTCCACTTTTGATTCACATCCTGTTGTACTTCTTCATCGGTAACTTTGGCTTCTTACAGATTTGTTCTGATCCACTCTGGGGTTGATATTCTTGCGCCTCCAATAACATCTTCTCGTCCATCGAACTGATTTTCATCGGAACATTGCCGTCTCCATTCCTGCCACTGGCAATCCTCTTCTTCTGCTTCTTTTCTTCTCTCTTCTTCCTTGCTTCCTGACGCCATAATGCATGAATCTCGTGCTACCTGTATATCCTTCTCTTCTTCTAACACAAAGACAGTAGATCTGAGATCCACATCTATTTCACCAGATTTGATCTCATCCACTGCAGCTGAAGAGACAGATTTATATTGAATCGGAATCAATTTCTCTGATTTCCCTAAACATCCACTGATGCACAGTCCCAAACTAAGCTCAATATCGTTGTCTTCCACCATTATCGCCCAAGGGTAATAGTGTCATTTCAACATTCCTGTTAACCACCATCATTGGGCAGGGTGCAGCTGTAATAGCCTCCGAAGTTAGGGGGTGCCTGCCTTTATGGATAAGTGCAGGGGAGGTGCGTGAAATTTTCCCTATTATTATTATTGTTGTTGTTGCACAACTAAAATTCAGAAGCGAGGGCACCAGGCAGCAAAAATTCAGAAGCGAGGGCACCAGGCAGCAAATATCCTGTTCAGACATGAAAGCACATAACACAAGGAGGGTAAGGGGGATAGAACACAAGAAAGTGCAATTACAGCCTCATAAGACGAAGCGGAGGTTGCATTTTATTGAATTTTAGAGGTTGACCAAGTGCCGACGAAGGACCCATAGCTAGGATTAGTCGACACAGCTTGCTGTCTGAATGACTATTCTCTCCCCAATAAATATGTTCTTGTTTTTCTTAAAAAGAAGAACCTTGAGTTGAAAAAACAGCAGATGGTAGAGCTAATAGACATGTCCCAATTGTTGGTCCTGCAATCTGCAGTTTGCACTTGTCAAAAAAGGTCTACTCTGAAATGTCCAAATAATTGCCTTCTGGCAGTTTCTGAGCCCATAGGTTCCCCCCCCCCCCCTCTTCCCCCTGTTTTCAGTCTATTTCCTTCACTTTGTATTAAAATTTACTACAAAGGTTATGAAGATGGTTCCATGATATCACCATGACTTCTAAAATATAATGTTCTCCATTCAAACGATATATTTAAAACCAAAACTGCCTAAAAAATAATGATTTATATTTTATACTCAGACCCAACAATGTAAAGTTGGGAGCCAAACAGCTTTTGCAGAAGATGACAGATGAACTGGTAAACTATGGGGAGAGAGAACCAAGAGCAAGAGAGAGGACTGTGAGAGAGAGAGAGTGTGTTATGTTCGTAGACTCCCCCTAACTTCTTTATTTTAAAAGGATTGACTCACTAAAGAGAGGAGTTGACTTAGACAGAATCCTAGTCTAAGTCGGCATTACAAGAGATGGAAATAAAAAGAAGGAAACTTAAAAAGGAAACTCCTAGTTAAACTCTGGAAATTAAACAGCACTAAGCTAGGTGACACCTATCCAAGACTTGGTGACATCTAGACTACAGAATCGAAACCAGTAAAACTTAACACAACAATGTAGAATTGGGGGACGAACAACTTTTGCAGAAGATGACAGATGAACAAGTAAACTGTTCATTATTGTTATATTGTTCAAATATTTAGTGATAAGATTCAGTTAAATTTTTTTTTTTTTGAGGGTATTTATTCACAATCAACCTCCTGATCTTGATATCTTCTGTGGATTCATTTGTTTATCTTAATTGGAGGCAAATGAATGAATAATTGATGGAGTAAATCTCACTAAGGCTTTATTTGGCATGATTTGTATTTCTCTTTTTCTGCATGATTTATATTTCTCTTTTTCTGCTTTTTCTGGGAATAGATTGAGAAACATAGTTTTTGGTATATATACTTATCCAAAAAAAAAAAAAACATAGTTTTTGGTCCAAAATGAGAAATCGTTTGGTTGCTTGATTGATTATAGAGTTAGGAATTCAATTGGCTTCAACTCTGGAGAATAATTTCTGCAATATTATTTTTTTTCCTGAACTTGTGATGGAGAAAGAAGTAAAAAATATATACATAAATTTTATTGCAGAAAGGATTTGCAGCGATGGAGAACAAATAGATCCAGCAATCCAACCTGAACCTGGCAGAATGAGAATGTGTGTGTGTGTGTGTGTGTGTGTGTGAGAGAGAGAGAGAGAGAGAGAGAGAGAGATATGTCTGTACCGGGTGGGATCGATGGTTAGGGTTCTCGGGTCTCTTTGTGATTTTCTTCCCGTCGTGATATTTTTGTAAATTATGAAAACGACAATATTACCCTTATATATGAACTGTTGTGACCAAGTGTGCATCAACTTGGACACTGAAATAGCGAGGAAAAAATTGCCGCAAAACAGAAAGAGCTCTTCACATTTTTCTCAAATGTATGTTTTTCTTGACTTCTAGAAATAGAAATAAGTTTCAAAAGTTCAAACCTAATACCCAGACAAATAGGAATAGGTCCCAGAAATATAAATAGAAATCATTTCCAAGACAGCCTAAGCACCTGTTTTGTGGAGATACTTAAAAAGAATAGAACACTAACTTTCTTACTCCCTGGGGCGGGCATGTGAAGATGCGATTGAAATTGTAGGTAAAGACAGTCCACACCTGAAAATATTCCAATAACTAGGGTACTATGTTGAGAAGTTTTGAACGGTCCCTTCCACTTGATGCCATTTCTGTCTTTGTTATGATCTTTAAGTGATTCATGTGCATGATTACACTAAACTAGCCTTCTTTTATTATTTTAGATATGGAACTCACTGTTATTCATCTATGGTAACAGAATTAATCAATGTTGGGCAAAAGCAAGCTGCATTACAAGCACTCCATGATCTGATCACTTCAAAAAGGTATCGAGCATGGCAAAAGACACTTGAACGGATAATGTTCAAGTATGTGGAGCTCTGTGTGGACATGCGGAGGGGTAGGTTTGCAAAGGATGGTCTCATTCAGTATAGGATTGTATGTCAGCAAGTGAATGTTAATTCATTAGAGGAAGTGATCAAGCACTTCATGCACCTTTCCACTGAGAAAGCAGAGCAAGCTCGTAGTCAGGTACAGGCTTTAGAAGAAGCTCTAGATGTTGATGATCTGGAAGCAGATAAAAGGCCAGAAGACCTAATGCTAAGCTATGTCAGTGGAGAGAAAGGGAAGGACAGGTCTGATCGTGAACTTGTAACCCCTTGGTTCAAATTCTTATGGGAAACATACAGAACAGTTCTTGAAATTTTGCGTAACAACTCAAAGTTGGAGTCACTATACGCGGTGAGTTGACTTTTCTTATAATTTTTTTTTTTTTTTTGGTTTTTGCAGTTGTAACTTTGACTTTTTCCATGGTTATTAGGCCTTTTGCCTTTCTGTCATAATAGTCTTTAGTTTGCACCATTTTTAGACAGGATAAGACCTAGTCATGTGAAGCTCTTGTTCTCGAATTTGAAAAAATACTTTCTGAAAGTTATTTGTTTGAATCCTTTGCTACATCCATCCATTGGTTTCTTGATTGTAAAGTTTGCATCATTTCTGGCAGGGATAAGGCTAGTTATATGAAGTTCTTGTTCTCAAATTCGCAGAAATGATTTCTCAAAGTAATGTGTTCTGTTGTTTGAATCCTTTGCTAGTTGCGACATCCATCCATTGGTTGCTTGATTGTAAAGTTGTGTTAGCTCCAAACTCTCAACAATGGAAACTTTGTCCCCCCCTCTTTTATTTTATTTTTTATTATAAAACAAACGTGGCAGCCAATATGATTGTATGGTATTGCTGTATCGGTGGAAGACATATATCATTTTACCTTACTTATACATGAATAGGTACCCTTCATTGTCAAGTTTCACTACCTTCTCTATACTGCTTATCTTGTTGTATTCCACTAACATGTTACATGTGCTCCTTGGTTTTGCACCATTTATTTTGAGAAGTCTCTGGTTTTAGCATTCCAGCTTAACCTTTTAAAAAGGAGCAGATTACAGATGTGAATATTTCTTGTCAAAGAGTGTGTTGTAGTTATCTAAGTTTAGGTTACATTTGTGATTTTGTATTTGTCTATCAGGAAGTGGAAGTTGGTAAAAAAAATTCTTCTCAAGATTTTGAGACGTCAAAGCAAACATCCTGTTGATGCTGAACTTTGCATTAACACTAGAATGCGGCTCTTCTTGTGTAGCTCATTCTACATCTATCCTTAAGGTTGGCTTTGTTTGTATGTTGGCTCGCAGAAATCTTTCTCCAAAGTTCCAACTTATTTATTAGTGATTTCATTTATTAATATTGCAGAGTTTAGCTGTATTAGACACTGTGCTTCTTCCATATTTATTGTCAAGTTCATTTTCTTTTCCTTCTTTTAGAATTGTGGCTGTATTCATTATGCGTTTTGACCATTTGTATCTATGCACAAATTGCAGTGTGTTACAAGTTCCAGCTGTAGCATACTGATAATCATATGTTGTGGCTTGTAGGAACATGTCTTATAGACTAGACTGAACTATAATGTTGGGCATTAAATGTTGCAGAAGAATCTTGCCTAATCTCAGCTTATTTGTTTAGATGACAGCACACCGGGCTTTCCAATTCTGTAAGCAATACAAACGGACAACAGAGTTTCGTAGGCTATGTGAAATCATCAGGAATCATCTTGCAAATCTTAACAAATACAGAGATCAGAGGGACCGGCCTGACCTGTCGTCTCCAGAAAGCTTACAGCTTTATCTTGATACAAGGTTTGAGCAGCTCAAGATTGCGACTGAACTCGAACTCTGGCAGGTCACTGCATCTCTCTATTTATTAGTGTTTTCTCTTTCAGTTTCTTCCATCCACGTGCCAACATGCACATGTATTGGGTAAAGTGTCTAATGCATTTGCTGTAGTCCACCCATTTTTGTTTCTCATTACTGCTTCTTTGTTGTTTCCAGGAAGCTTTTCGTTCAGTTGAAGATATTCATGGACTTATGTGCATGGTTAAGAAGACCCCTAAGGCATCCTTGATGGTCATATACTACGCAAAGCTGACAGAAATTTTTTGGGTTTCTGAGAGCCATCTTTACCATGCTTATGCATGGTTGAAACTTTTCACACTTCAGAAAAGTTATAATAAGAACTTAACCCAGAAAGATTTGCAATTGTTAGCCTCGTCTGTTGTTTTAGCTGCACTCTCTGTGACCCCCTATGATCAAACCCATGGTGCATCCCATCTGGAGCTTGAAAATGAGAAAGAACGCAATTTGAGGATGGCTAGCCTTATAGGTTTTAATCTAGATCCTAAACGCGAGAGCAGAGAAATGGTAATGTGATTTATTTCTGTTTTATCTACTTGTTTTGAGCTTGTATTGTAATCTAATATTGTTATTCTGATTTTGTATTTATGTTTTCCAGCTTTCGAGGGCTTCACTTCTCTCAGAACTGGTAAGATTGGAAATATATGTTCGTTTATCACCACTTCCGATATTAGTTGTACCTGCTTCCTCTCTCCTCGCCCCCCAACAAAAAAAAAAAGGGGGTTGAATCAAAATATATTGTTAATAAAAAAAAAGGGCTTCACTTCTCCCAGCAAATTTGTGGGTGAATCAAAATATATTTGTTAATCACGGAAATACACCATACAAGGCCCCAAGAAGGGCACCCAAAAATAATACAGGGAAAGAGATCACTTAACTGGATCTCCTATCTACAACAAATTGGATAGGTAGATCCCAAGCTCCAACAATGTATATATTTCTACAGGAATCCGGGCTAGATTTTACAGATGGAGAAATCTTAGCCTGTAATTTGAACTTAATGCACTCCACAATTTGGTCAATGGTTCTAGATTTTCCGGACAGTCTCCTAAGGTTTCTCTTCATCCACACATGCTATGTGGCCGCATTGAATGCAAGTTTCCCAATGGTATCACAGTCTTTGTTGCCCTTGAAGGTATTAGAGACCCATCTCCACTCCCTGTCAAAGCCTAGGATCTTTTGCCGGAAGGGCCAACACCTTTGGCTGATGCACTTCCAAAGAGAAGAGGCAAAGGGATATGCATTGACAAGGTGAGTGATATCTTCCGATGCATTCCAACATAGGCAACAAAAGGAAAGTGCTATGATGTTCTTCTGCAGGAAGGATTGCATTGGGAGCAACGTCGTGAGGGGCTATCCACCCATTGAAGATGTGCTGAGGGATAGAACCATGGTACCAGATGAGCTTGTGCCAAGCAAATTTGCTGAAGTTTCAGATAGATCTGATTCAGATCGATCTGATTTAGATTGTATTATTATCATTAGGTGTACTTTATATGGAATCTGTTAGAAAACTTCTAATGGATTTTAGTTTTAGATGAGTTATTTCACTGAATTGATCATTCATAAGTGGTCATTTCCCTCACCACTAGGAATTTGCTCATGTATGGCTGAAAATTTGGATGTTCTTGATGCACTGGTGGCTTATGTAGTTCTTTTTTTGGGTGAATAAAGTATAAATTAACGTCACCCTGAAAAAGGGAGAACAGACTTGGGTATCCAAAGGATAGAGCCAGGCTCCTTACTGACTACATCGGAGCCCCGAAACAACAGAAGCAAAAACAAACCACATCACTCAGTGGCCAGATTCCATCAAGACAAAATGAGCCTATTTCTGTCCATGTCCGGAGAGGGAGAATATGAGGGTCTCATCATTCCATGAACATCAAAAGTGATGGCATCCCAGATATATTGTTCTTTTCTTAAAAGTAGATGACAATTTTAGTTCTTTCCATGAATTTGGTGTATAATTTCTGTCCTTCATTAAACATGAACCATTATGTTTTCCCTATGTTGGGGAGATAATTCCTTAAATTGACAAGCCCTTGTAAAATCTTCCATCCTACTATACGATCCAGATCAAGTTAGAATTTTATATGCTGCATATTCATGTAATGTCCATTTTTGTTAGGTTATTCTGTTTTGATAATGTGATGAATGATATATATATATATATATATATATATATATATATATATATATATAGTTGTTTCTAATATTCGTTAACTTAAATATTTACTGCAGGTCTCCAAAGGTGTAATGACCTACGTGTCTCAGGAAGTAAAAGATCTTTACCATCTTTTAGAGCATGAGTTTCTTCCTTTAGACCTTGCTTCAAAAGTGCAACCACTGTTAACCAAGATCTCCAAGCTTGGAGGCAAGCTTGCTTCAGCTTCTTCTGTTCCAGAAGTGAAACTTTCACAGTATGTTCCTGCCCTGGAAAAGCTTGCTACCTTGAGATTGCTGCAACAGGTGCTTGTCATGTTTAGTTTTCTCTGCTCTATTATACTTCATTTAAATTAGTAATTTAGTTATTTATATTCCCTCTGAGTTTTTTTTATTTTTCATTGATTCTCTGGGGTTTTGGGTTGACACTTGACTGTCTTATATCTGCTTTTCCAGGCTTCCCAGATTTACCTGACAATGAAGACCGATGTTCTCTCCAGGATGATCCCATTTTTTGACTTCTCTGTTGTGGAGAAGGTTTCTGTGGATGCTGTGAAGTATAATTTTATCGCCATGAAAATTGACCATAGGAAGGGTGCTGTTGTATTTGGTAATTTGGTAAGTTTTAGGTGTCCCATTAAGGATCAAATTTCGTGTTCTAGTTACTGAGCCCCACTCTGGTGGTTGAGAATCAAACATGTGACATTGACACGATTGGATAGAACTCCTCAGAGAGCAGAAATGCACCAGTCGTTTATAGTTTAACATCTTCACTGGAGTATTAGGTACCATTAGATTAAACTAATGATTAAATTATTTGAGTCTTTCAGATATGATGGGTATGTTATAATAATCATCATCTTTGTTGTCAATGCCGTCAGTTGACTTATTCCAACCATTTGGGTTGGCAATATAGATACATCCACCTTCCTTCCTCTGTAGGTTCATTGTCTATGTAGTTAAATATATAACTAATAGATAGATAAGCTTGAGGGCACTTAAATTATCAGCAAAAGAAAATTTGGTTGCCTCTGTATTATCATTTATGATTGAATTGGTGGATGGAGACAGAAGGGGGGGGTTTCTCTTTTCTTTTCTTTTTTTTCGTATTTTTTGAGGGTGTTTTTTTTTTTTTTTTTTGGGGGAGGTGGAGACAAGCTTGAATACTGTTGCTCTCCTGGTAATTTGTTGATTCCATTTGCTATGCCTCGTTAAATATATAAATAACCGATGATAAGTTTGAGGGCACTTGCATTGTCAGCAATAGACAATTCGGTTGCTTCTGTATTATCATTTATGATTGGATTGGTGGACGGAGATACAGAAGGGGGTTCCTTTCTTTCTTTGGGCCTTTTTTTTTGGGGGGTTGTTGTGGTGAACATGCTTGGTTACTGTTGCTCTCCTGGTATTGTTGATTCCATTTGCTATGCCCAGTCAACTCTTGGGGTGTAGGGTTATTTAATCTTTATATATTTCCCCATCAACTTCAACCCTTCATTTTTTTTAATCTTATTTTGTTATTTGGTGTCCGAAATTTTGAATAATTTCATGTCACCCACAAAAACATGACACTTTAGACTTGATATTTTTACCAGATTGAATGGTATCTATGCCTTATGTCTTTTTGATTTTCTTTGGGGGTCAGGACCTTGAATCTAACTCGCTTCGCGATCACCTTACTATTCTTGCTGAATCTCTAAATAAAGCAAGGGCCATGATTTATCCTCCGGTAAAGAAAGCATCGAAACTTGCTGAAACTTTGCCTGCTCTGGCCGAGGTTGTGGATAAGGAACACAAGAGACTTCTTGCCCGGAAATCAATAATTGAGAAGCGGAAGGAGGAACAAGAAAGACAAATGCTTGAAATGGTAATATAATTTTAATTTCCTTGTGAAGAGAGCTTGAAGCTTGATGTATCCTTTCAATCCGAAAATTGATGAATGGTTGCTTTTCTTTGTTATGTTTCTATATCTCCATCTTATTCAGGAACGTGAGGAGGAGTCAAAGAGATTAAAGATACAGAAAATAACCGAGGAGGCTGAACAGAAGAGACTTGCGAGTGAGTATACACGAAGGGAGGAACTAAGGATTCGTAGGGAAATAGAAGAGAGAGAACTTGAAGAAGCCCAAGCTTTACTTCAGGAAGCAGAGAAACGTAGTAAAAAGAAAGGAAAGAAGACTGTCATAGAGGGAGTGAGTTTATTTTTTGTGAAGACTTCAAAATATTTTCTTCTCTTCAGTGTAATTTTTGCAATTATGAGTACTCTTTTCTTTTCTCTCCTTGGTTTTTGATTTGCAAGTCTTTGCAGGACAAAGTGACCAAACAGACCTTGCTTGAATTGGCTTTGAGTGAGCAACTCAGGGAGAGGCAAGAAATGGAGAAGAAACTGCAGAGACTTGCGAAAACAATGGATTATATGGAAAGAGCAAAAAGAGAAGAAGAGGCACCTCTGATTGAGGCTGCATATAAACAACGGTTGGTGGAAGAAGAGATTCTTCATGAGCGTGAGCAACAGGTATGGTTTGAAATCTGTCCTATTTGGTGGTGTACTCCGTTTTCTAAATGGATCAACAAAAAATTTAATGAAAGGTGTCTTCATAAACTAAAATTAGATGGGCAATGTTCAAAGATTTGATCGTAAAGGTTGAAATTTAGCGAAACCCAACCTTTTGGTTTCGATGGATCTTGAAATGAAATCACTTATGAAATACAAAGAATACAATATCTCATCAAAATGAGCGAGACAAAATGATTGAAAGTTTTTGAATGATTGAAAGTGTGTGTTCTCACATTTCTTCATATATAATACCAAATTTCCAGTTGAAATGGTTGGATTGGAAAAATGAGTGAAAATTGTTTATGTTAGGGAAGTTCATCGAAATCTATTTTAATTCTTCGAATTTTATTAAAAAACTTAGATTCAAACCTCTCTTCTAACTCATCTAAGATCCCACGACAAGATTGCAAAGGGATATTTGGGTTGAACCTTTAAGAAAGAGATAAGTCCCCGAAATTTTTCTTATTGGTTCTGTTGAGATTCTTAGTCTTGGTATTGTTTAGTACCACACTAGAGTTTTCACTAGTTGTGGTGCTGTTTAGTGTTATCTTTCTTTTTTACTTTATCCTTTAGAGTTACTAAGAGTAGAGTTATTAGAGTTTCATTATAATTACTTTCTAGATTCTAGAGTTCTAGTAGGTTGTAATTACTTGTTTTCATTATTAATAAATAGATGGCAATGGGGAGGAGAGAACACCCACTCTTTTTCTTTTTCTTGTTCTTCTCCATTCTCTCTTCTCTTTCTATACTTTGTTACATGGTATTAGAGTAGTAATCTGATATGCCGATTTGAGAGTCGTTTAAGGTTTCCGCCCTCTCTCTTCCTCTCTTTTGACCTCCATTAATCAATGTGGGTCCATCCGACCATAGGCGTCAAATCAGGAGTTACTACTTCATACTACCGCTTGTCTGCTCTGCCGTTGCTGCTAGCTACTGATTGTCTAGTGCTAGTACAATCTACCTAATGCTTGTGCAATCTGGTACTGTTTCTGCACTCTGTTATTCTGCAAGTTACTCTAACTGTTACTGCCTTCTTTGTTCTGCTCAAGTTCGTGTCTTCTGCTGTTATTTGTCCATGCGAAATTTTCCACGTGATGGGGAGGAGTGTATATATATCTGCTCAAGTTTGTGTATACTTGTTGAAGAGAGCCTACTATCATTGCATGTGATGCAACCTTTACTACTAGTTGCAAGTGATGTAACCATCTACCTCTTCGCTGGTAGAAGAGCCTGCTACTTCTTTACTCATGTTAGAGCCTACTATCTTTTGCTAATGTTAGAGCCTACTACCTTTTTGTTTGTAAAAGAGCCTACTTCCTGTTTGCTTGTGGAAGAGCCTATTCTAAGCTAGAGCATGTTCTAATTTGAGGGGGATATGTTGTTTAATACCAAAATAGAGTTGGCACCAGTAGTGGGTGTTTAGTATTATCTTCATGTTTTACTTTATCTTTTAGAGATACTAAATTGGTGTAATTAGAGTTTCATTATAAATACTTTGTAGATTCTAGAGTTCTACTTGGTTGTAATTACTCACTTTCATTATTAATAAATAAATGGCAGTGGGGAGGAGAGAACATACACTTTCTCTCTTGTTCTTCTTCTCCATTCTTTCTTCTCTTTCTTTACTTTGTTACAGGTTCAATTCTTTTGCTAGTTTTGAGTAATGTTTGAATGCTTACATTAGCAAAATAGAGTGCAAAATCAAACTACCACTTTGGGTGCTCTTCTTTTTAAAGCATCTAACTATTCATACATGGGTATTTATGCATAAATAAGCATCTCCTAAAGTTTCATTCCAAAATTTTTAGTTTGTCACTCATTTCCTTTCGTTTTCCAAGAGTTTACAGAATTTCGACCATTTCTAAAGATTTCGCTCATTTTTTAAGAAATATTTCAATTTCGATAGGGGATGAATTGACCTATCGTGTTTGAAATCTCAAACATGTAGATGGGTGATATGATTTTTCTTTTTAATCACTTTAAACAAAATAACAGTCAATAAAGATTGGAAAGATAGTAGGATTGAAGTTATACAATGTCGAAATAGGGGGAGGGTTTGCCAAATGGCTAGCTTGGGAAGGAATCCCGAAGTGGACCATTAAGAGTGCGATGGCGGTTCTTCCAACAGTGGACAGGGTAGGATGGAGGAGAGTGTCAGAAAAAAAAATTAGTGAGAGGGCGCACGTTAGTCTGACAGCGTAGAGGACATTTTCTCGTGAAAACAATCTAAACGTGAGAAAGGGAATCAAAGAAGAGAGCATGGGGAGAAAAGGCCATACGAAGATTTGAGCTTAAAATGAACATCTGGAGTTTGGAGTGAGTCCCACACTCAAGTGAAATCACTTGAGCACATGATACTGAAAGTTTGAAACATCATCCATGTAATGATCAAAATTTGCTTATCTTCATTGCAAGAATAGTTTGTTGCTCTAAGAACCAGTTGTTCGAAATCTTGACATTTTCAACCATTTCTCAACATTTTCTACCAGTTTTCGACCATTTCTTGATATTTTTTGCCCAGTTCTCGACTGGCCTTGACATATGAATTATGATTATATGGTCTACTTGACCACTTTGGGTTTTTTTTTTTTTACTATGACAATTAACTAATTAAGTGTAATTATGTTTATTCTTCTCCTAAAATATAATTTTACAGGCTCATTTGGTCTTCTGTGATCTTTTATTGTGTAACATTATCTTGAATAGCCAATATTACCATAGGTTTACATTTAAACTTCAGACCGACACTGCTAAACATGGGTGTAAACCCAAACAACCACCATGTGATTATTTATACAGTTTTATGGTTTAAATATGCTTATATATATATACTAAAATAGGGTTTCCTAAGAGTTCAAGCCTTAAAATGGTCATTTTAGGGTCAAAACACACATTTTAAGCCTTTGCGGATTTTGTGCAGTGTCTCGCCGAGATCTCGACCTAAGATCTTGGTTTCTTAGAGGGTCGAGACACACTCGAGACTCAAGATTTTGGACCTTGCCGAGAACAACTGCTTGCAATAGAGGTATCTTCTTGTAGTTGTACTTTCATTGGTGGAGCAAATAGTCAAATTAAATTAAACAGAGAAACTGCAGAATGCCAATGAAGAGGAAAAGAAAAAAAGGAAGGGAAACTCTGCAAAGAAAAGAGTAGGGATGACAAAGATGGATACAAAAGTTAGAAACAGAAAATGAATGAACAAGTATCAACAATATGGACCAAACAAATATGAGCAACTTGAAGTCAGATTACTTAACTGTCCTTAAAAGTTATTTCTATATTAAAAAAAAGGAAAAAAGCTAAAGTTCTGAGGATTAGGATATGATAATTTTTCTAACCTAAGAGAGTTATTGGCTTTTAAATCTCTGTCTTCCAACACCCCAGGGCTCTTTTTAAATCCACACAAACACAAACACAAGAAAACACATTCTTATTTTAATATTTGATCAACTTTGTCACTTCCATTTCTTTGTGGTTTTCTGTTATGGTTACTTGAATCTACTAACTGGAATGCTTCATGCTTCTGTGCAGCAAGAGACCGATCTGAGTAGACAGCGACATGCTGGAGACCTACAGGAAAAGAACAGGTTGGCTCGCATGTTGGACCAAAAGGTCAGTCTAACTTATTTACGTGATTAACTTGAATTGCAATTGGATTGAGCCAGTTGTTATTGCATATGTTTATTGCCAAGTCTGAGTCTTGTTGGGGATCTTTTCATGTCAATGTTGCTTCATGTGGGGGCAAGGAATGTCATTTAATTTCTTGTTTTGTCTATGGAAGTAGCCAATGCCAACTTTTTGAAAAACTGGTCAACCCAGCCTGATGGACGGATTGGCCTGAAACTCTCTGAAACATGACACAACCTCCTTAAGTAACTTTAAGTTCACCGAGAGCTAGTGAGTTGGATTGAATTGTAACTTTTAGGGTCCTACATTGATTCAAACAAAATGTGACTTTCAGAGTCTCTTGATTCTGGTGTGTTCCATAAACTGGGGATCTTTTCTCTTTTCTTTTTCAAAATTAGTATGACTTTGAAATAATCTAACATTTTTCAACCCAAAAATTTTGACTCCAATTTTCTTTTTGTTACAGAAAATATTCCAGGAGAAAATTGTCAGCCGCCGAGAATTTGAAATTAATAATTTGAAGAGGGAAAAAGAAGAAAGAATCAAGCAAATTCTTCAGGCCCGGAAGCAGGAGAGGGAAACCAGGAGGAAGTTGATATTCTATTTAAGGTCTGAGGAGGAGAGGTTAAATAAGTTGCGTGAAGAGGAAGAGGCTCGGAAGCGCGAAGGTAACCTTATATTGTACTTAGCTAAATTAAAATGCAATTTATGATGAATTTTAGGAGCTGTGCCTTTTCCGGTGCTGGCACATATGGACAGGTGCAAGGGTCAATTTCCCATGAAACCAACTCTGACAACAACATGACTGGTCGAAGGAGATTTTCGTTACAACTTGCCACTTGGAAAAGATTGGTTGAATGCTGGTCACCTGCATGTACATATACTTTCCATGGGATTCCATCATCGTCCATATCCAGTGGTCCCACACCCCATGGACGGTGATGGAGTCCCTTGGAGAGTAAACGTACGTGCAGAGGAACTGGCCTCACATTGGTTGGTCCATATGATAGAGGAAGCACATCCATCTCTCTGGTGCTTGTTTTTGGCTGAAAATGGATCAGTACAATGAGATGGTTGTGATCCTCTCACAAGGAGCCACCATCATCTCTCCATGTCTGCCACATGGTGAGAAGTTAACTGTACTAAAATTTGTTTTTTTCCCTCAGTACTACCTCCGTTATTTTTAACATTGTTAAGGTGTATGGCTTGGTGGTCTGATCCATGTCTTATTTGGTTGAACTTATGAGTTCAATTATCATTTTGTGAATGGTTTCTCTTCAATAAAACATATAAAATAGATCATATGGTTAAAAACTTGCTCCATTGATATGGAACTAACAGGGAAAGCTTATATGACTCAAATCTAACATCATCAATAATGATCCATTGATATGAAACCAACATGAGAATAACACAACAAGGTCTTCAGTCCTCAAGCATGACCCATCTATTAACAAGTTGTGTTAGGGGGGTTTGGTATGTGACACGGTAAATGGCTTATGTTTGGTTCAAGGCAACTGTATCATGACTCGAACACTGACCAGACACGACCCATTGCCACCCATATATGGGATGGGGCATATTATTTGATGGCTTACAGCTGTTCTGAGCTTTGTATGGTATTTAATATTCCTGGTTTCTGGTCTGAATATCTTGGAATTGCAGCGGAAGAGCGGCGAAAGAAGGAAGAAGCAGAGCGTAAAGCAAAACTGGATGAGATTGCTGAAAAACAGAGGCAAAGGGAGAGGGAATTGGAAGAGAAAGAGAGGCTGAGGAGAGAGGCTCTCTTGGCAGGTTCAGTGGAGCCACCTGTGAGGCTTGCTGAATCCCCTATCAGGGTCCGTCAGACAGAACCAGTGGCTGCTGCTGCTGCTGCTGCTGCACCTAGCCCCGGAAAATATGTTCCCAGGTTTAAGCGTGAGGGCTCGGCGGTTGCTCCTCCTACAGAAACCGATCGGTGGGGCAAACCTGATGACCGCCCACCCCATTCTAGTGACAGGTGGCGTGGTGATGACCGTCGGTACCCATCTTCCGGGGGTGGTGGCTCAAGGTCCTCTACATGGTCATCATCCAGGGTTAATCCACGAGGTTGAACTGAATGTAGACCTTCTCCGCTTCCAGGTTGAGCTATTGGTCTTTTTGAGTGAACATACTTTTCCTGTAAGTTTTTTTGTGAGGCAGAGGTATTAGTTTGAGGGAATTTATACTGCTTTTGGGTTGTTTGTGTTGTATATGCAGGAGTAATTATTGACATGGCCTGCATAATATTTGTCTAAATTTATCCCAGCTGCTCCGTGCTGAACCTCTAAATCCAGACCAGAAGGTAATGCAAACCTACAAGGAAAGTTGTTTGATTTAGACCATATGATGTGGAATCTTCTTGCAAATGTGTACCGAAGAATCTCCCTACTCCATGGAGAATTGAGTTCTTGATAATGCTTTAAAAAAATATTGGTGATCCTAATGATTCCAATAAATCAGAGGATTACCATTTAATCTTTTAATTATCGCATTGAAACAGAAAGCACATGTTATGTAATTCTCAGCTCTTGGTTGGTTCAAGTTATGTAGACCAGTAACTTGTGGTCCTACGACCAACCACCCAAGCCGATTTGAACCTTGATCATCTGTTTGCAATTGATTGGAAATTCTCTTTAAGTCAACAGTTAATGATATATTTTGAAATGTTAAAACAATGCTTTGGTAGTTCCTTCTCTACAATTCGTTTTTTTGAATTGTATACATGGTGAGCTATAATGTTGAGATATATCATTGACTCTGACGTGGTTAATTTTGATCTGGCCGAACTTCAGAACTAGATAATCCTTTCTCATGACAGCAACACTTAACTGGAGCAAGAAATATTCTCCAAGTAAAAATTTTCTGGGCAGTGGCCCGTCCAGTGTATGGATGCTGACCCAGTTGTACGAAGTTGATGGGTGATGTGGCTTATCCTGAATATTGATATTTAGTGATTATTTTGAATTGGTTATATTTTTAATTTAAATTTCAAATTCAGTCATATAGCTTCTCGTGTATATAGGTATGCACTGTTTTTCCAACCGTTGGTGTGCATACTCTCTGTAGTCTTGGCTCTTTCAATGTTTATTTTTCGTTTAGTCATCTTCCTTTTGACTAAAATTTGGAATTAGACATAACTAGGGATGCAGTTCAAATTGACATAATTAGGAGTGCAGTTCATAGATCCATGGTGGACGGTACAGGAAAATGTATGAGATAATGGAGTTGCTCCAGGCAAAAGTATAGGGTAAATTTCACCAAAAAAAATCCTTTGCTTTCTAGACACTTGCAGAATAATGTGGTGAATTACAATTGCTGAATAAGGGGTCACTAGGATTAATCATATGTCAGATTTGGATTTTCATTTCTAATTTTTTTTAACCCACTTGTATTGGATTTTTTGAGATTCAAAAGAACAGTCAGATTGCAATTATGGATAGGTCTAGCAAATCAAGTCGTTGTGGTGTTCCCTTCTCAATTGTGTATGCTTAAAATGGGACATACATTAAGGGGGAAGGATCTACAAGTTAGCAAAGTATATTAGAATCTTATACGTTAGCAGAGAAAATGGTAGTACAGGAGAGACGAATAGGAGGAGAAAGAAAGAGATCCGAATTTTAAAGAAGAAAGATATAGACAGAAGTACACTCTATCATCGTGTACTTCCTTCCCATACATTTTATTGTCTTGATTATCATCTGATAGCAAATACAATCTGAACTTGTTTCTGATATCCAATTACAGGATAAATATCTGGACAAACATTTAGCAACCCAGGTTTTGGAACTTGCTATCCATTACATCCCTTAGCACCATCATCCATGTGCATAACCGAGCTGGTTAGCCTGGTTATACATACACACACACAACACTCAAAAATGGTTTATCAATAAAACTTCATATAGTAACTCTTGGCTTCCTTTGTCTGCCTTGTCCTCAGTAAGTTCTCTTTTAAACAAGGGCTGAACCCCATTTCCAGTTTGATGTTTGGGTGTGGATTTAAAAACCATATGGGAGAGATGGTGTGTAACAGAATTTCCAAGACCAAAATGCTATCTGCAACAAAATCAAGATGGAGGAGGAAAATGCTCTGATCTTGTTTTCCTCTCTTTGTTATCAATAAGGTATTTCAAATGGAAATTTTATAGTAACATAACTAAACAACCACAGCTTTTAAGTACTAGATCTTAAGGACTACTAATGCCATACTCTGGTTGTACTGTCTTGTAATATGTACTTACCATCTTTCAGCTCGTTTAATAACTTTGAGCTTAACACCATGCTTGAAACTGAGAATCATTCCGTAGTCGACGGCCAAGGGTTTCTCCATTTTGGGTGAGTGTCGGAATATGTATCTTTTGTAGAGATGAATTAAGACAAGCTTTATCTCTTGGATGGAGAATTTCTGTCCAATACATGCTCGAGGTCCTATTCCAAAGGGGATATGTGCATAGGGATGCCGTTGTTTTTCTTCCTCACAAGTAGGATCGAACCGTTCAGGCCGAAATTTTTCTGGTTCAGGGAAATGCTTAGGGTCTTTAGCTAGCACTCCAAGTGCTAACCAGACCCATGTATCCTGGAAAAAAAAATGAAAATTCCTGTAAAGAATTTGCTAACTTGTACTTGTTTGACATGATATATACTACCACATTTCATACATTTAAGGTAATCTACCTTGGGGAGGAGGGAGCCTCCTATCGCTGTTTGTTTGGATGTCTCTCTTGCAACTAATGGGGACACAGTATAAAACCTCATTGCCTCTTTTATCACCTGAAATGAACATATTGGAGATTGAGGGGGGAGCATGTAAATAGAAAAATAGAGCTAAAACCATGCATTGGAAGAAAAAGCAATCTGAAACGATAAGATACATTAATCCATCTTTGGTGATTAGTTATTAGTTAGAATTGGGCCATCTGGGCCTGGAGCATTGTTGAGTTTTAGGCTGTGTTTAGTATTGTAGTTTTGGAATGTATTTTTAAAAATGCATTTGAAGAATGGAGAATGTATTCTTAATATAAAATGAGAATGAGCTAAGGGACAAGGTATATCCATTTTGGGTTTAATATGGAGAATGGGTTGAAGAGTGTATTCTTGAATGGACCATGTTCTATAGCCAAGAATAAAAATGCTTACCAAACACTCTGTTTCTTATCTCACAAGCCATAAAGTGTTCTTGACCTAGAATAAATTCTGAGAATGCATACCAAATGCAGCGTTAGATTTGTTCCCCCTAGGGCCTGGAGTGTTAAAATGAGACAAAAGTACTTCTTGACTGGCATGGCTAATTTTGGCATATGGAAATGTGATCTGGCAATTCTGAAAGTGTTGTGGCATGATTTTGATTGACCACGTATCCCAAATTCATTCGTTTATCCTCCCTTGGGCATTCTCACATCTATGTTTATGCAACCACACTCTCATTGTAGTCTTTAATTACTTTTCAATATTTATTTTGCCACCTGGCAAACTTTATATAGGCTGAAATTTGACTTGTTAGTAGGAGGCTTTGGGTTTATTTTTCCACAAAATTTTCACCTTATCTTGGCTACACACGTTTTCATCCTGAAAACGTTTAGACATGCTCATCCAGCAAAACTAGACTCTTAAAATAATGAACCGAGGCAGCTTGGTTTCCAACGAGCTAATTTTTTTTTTTTTTTTTTTTTTTTTTCAAATCCCTCAAGCCAAACTCATTTACTAAAACTGTGTTTGGTTGCATCCCAAAGAATATTTTTCACAAAGGGAAGAAAATGAGGGAAAGAGTTTTCTTGCAATATTGTTTCATTGCAAATGGAGTTGTTAGGAATATGAGCCAGAGGTAAGAAATTTCATTTACAATGTTTCTTATGTTGGGAATTCTATCCCAAAAAAGACATTCCAAAACCCTTGAAAATGATCATATGATTTGTTTAAATCATAGTTTTAGTAATCGGTATTAAATCGATCAATTTATATTGGTTGTTGCCGATGCAGATATTGATTTAATATTATTTTTAATCTTTATGCAACGTGTCACTGTCCTATTGGCTGGACCACCAACCTGTATCAATAACGGATACTCTGTCCGATATTGATATCTCAACAACTCAAATGACATATATTCATTACATTAAATGTAATAGAGGAGGAATAGAGAGGTCCAAGGGTTTCTTACTTGATCAAGATACTGAAACTTGAGCTGAAGATCATGGGCTGTTGGTATCAGATCACATGGCCCGAAGCTATCAATCTCATCGACCAACTTCTTCTCCACTTCTGGATGCTCAGCCACAAGATAAAGGATTGAAGAGAGTGTAAAGGATGTAGTTGCTGAACCAGCTAGCATGTGTTCATAAGTGAGTGCACTAATGTAGTCACAGGTGAAGACATTCTTGGAAACAGTATTTGAATCCCTTGCATTTAATATCAGTGTTAAAAAATCTTTTGATTTTCTATCCTTTTCCTTCATTCTCCTTTCTACTATTTCATCAAGCCGTCTAGTTATTCTCTTGTTGGTCTGATCAATTTTCCAGTCAGTAGTTCCTGGTATCCTTTTAAGGATTTGCATGAATGGGTCTTGGAGGATTGGAGCTATAAGCCCCAAGATCATAGAGAATGAGCCCGAAAGGTCCATCCTGAGAGCTGTGGTAGAGTAGATGTGCTGTTTGATAAAATCTGATACTTCATCATCTTTGCTATTGCCATCAATGGTGTCATTGTTCATTGAATTCTCCATCTGTTGATGTTTGGAGAGGCCAAAGTCGAATCCGAATGCTGCCTTTCCGATGATATCAGTGGACAACCTAAGGAAAAGAGTGGAGAAATCAATCTCTTCTTCTTCTGCTGCTGAGTCCTGGAGGTTGATAGTGGCTGAGTCAATGAGTGATTGCATGGTGGGAATCAAGTTGGAGAGGTGACAGGGCTGGTAGAATGATATTATGGTGTTTCTCATGGTAGACCATCTTGCATCCCTGCAAACTCAAAAGTTCAAAAAGTTAATTAAATTGAAGTTTCCAATTGTAAAAAAAAAGTTTGAAGATTGATAATGTATGAAAAAAATACAATACATGGTGGATGACATGATTAAAAACACTCCAAATTTTACATGGCCAATGTGGATCATACTTGATGCATTTAGCTGTGAAGGGTCCATTTGGCTGTTGCCATTTTAATTATGAGTGATTGCCTTAATCCATCACCCAATCAATTTCATGATTAGAAAGAGTAGTATTTTAGTCAATACACTAATGGCCTATGCATTTATCAAAATACCCCTGGATACCTTTTTGATTTACACCATGTGATTTGATTAGTGGACCTGAATATCTCATTGGTAGGTAATGTAATCATTGCTCTTCTCAGTATTAGATAGATAAATATCATCAAGATGAGCTACAAGTTAAATTTAATGGCCTACCTGAACTGTAGCGCCTGCCATTTATTACTCTTACTAAATTTTCACCATCATCATGATATATATATTGGGTCATCATTTATAAAAGCTGCATTCATAATTCAATTATTTTGGCCATGTTGAGGGCTGATGTGGACTTTTCAACCATTTGATTGATATGTGAGAAACGTCTCTTTTTCATCCTAACCCAAAGTGGAACTCCACTTGGCCTACTAGTTAGCACATAAAAATCTTGAGGGGGACTTGAGTTATCTCCCTTCAACATAATCATATTCATAGTATGCCGCCATGATGTGGTGGTAGATTACTTGCCCTAAAGAAGCTTTTGTAAGTCCATGTAGAAAATTGTCAGGCTAAAATGTTAGGAATGGTTTTTGGTATTATACCTAAGGAGGTCATTGAGGGATAAAAAACTTGTTGATAGTTATGGCTCAAGGTCCAGTCAAGTTTCAGCCCTGGTCTGTTTACATGGCAAAACAAAGCTGAAGAATCTATTAAAATAATTAAATTTAGAAAAAATAGTTAAAAACAAATAGATAGCTAAAAATAGATTTTTTTTAATGTAATAAAAGTGGTTAGGTTTAATATCTTTAATAAAAAAAATGTGGTGGTAATTGTTACCTTTTAATAATGCACACTCATTGAGCCATCACTGTAACCCTAATATACAGGGGCACTTTTGGTATTTTATTTGGTGGCATTGCAATTCTAATGGTGAAAAGGGCAGTTACAATTAAAAATTATATTTTTGTAGTTGTAACCGCCCTTGCTTCAAATAGCGCAAAAATTCAAGGGACACGACATAAATAAAAGATCCTTGCAAAGAAACTTATAAATATATTTTGTGGTGTTTAGTATGGGAGTTGTGCCTTGTCTTCTGTAGAGTCAACCCAAATATTGGACTTATAATAGTTATTTGGGTTGGATTTGAGACCATTACATATATATATAAGGGTAAAATTGTAATTGTGGGAATAGGGTTTGTAGGGAGCATTGTAGTGTATATTTAGAGAAAATCCTAAGTAAGATTAAGGAAATCATTTTGAGAGGGGAAGAGAGGTGTAGAGTTTTTCTTGGTGAATATAGAACTCTGATTCTTTAAGGTGGAGATACATTTTTTATGCAAAATCTATATGATTTGCATGGAAATTTTTACAATAAAACAAAGGGAGGGGATAAAGAGAAAAGAATAAGAAAAAGAGGTAGTGAATTGTGGAGGTCACGAGAATATATATACCTGGAGAAGAAAAGTCCCTTTTGATGAAGAGGGGACCCAGAGATGGGAGAAGGCATGCTTCGGTTGCTCAAATCCTTGAATTTCTTTATCCCAACCTCCCTACAAAGTTGTGGGTCTGCTATAATCACCAAAGGCTGCCTACCCATTTGAAACCTGCTCCGTTCACATGATATAATAATTAAGATATATGGATAACACTTCCTCAACTCTGAAGCAGAAGAAGAAGAAATAGTACCTAAAGATGGGCCCATAGCGTTTGGCAAGGAGACTGAAGACATCAGGACCATGCTTTGCAAGCAAGGGAAGGTGACCTACAACTGGAGTTGTGAGAGGACCAGGTACCTTTCTCACACGCCAGTAGGGTACATAGAAGTACACCAAAGCACCAGCTGCTAAGGCAACGAGTGTGAAGAAAAATTTCCCATCCTCTATCAAAGCCATGAGAGAGAGAGAGAGAGAGAGAGAGAGAGAGAGGTGCTGTTGCAGAGGAAGCAGGCTCCACCCACCCTTATATATAAAATTAGACGAGGTTGGACGTTGGACTAGTGGAGGGAGAGAAAACCGAAAAGGGAATATTGCGACTCTCTTAATTGGTTTTGATGGATTGAGCACTTTCATGTTTGTGGGACATGGATTGGCACCCAATACCCATAGATGCTCTTGCTTTTTTATTTTCGTTCCCTTTTGATATCATTCTTCCTCCTAATGATGGGTTTTATATGGAATCTATCATGTTATGTTTGGATGCCAAAGGCTTCATCAATTGACCATAAATTCATAATTGAAGCCAATAGTCTTAGACTTTATAATTAAAGGTATGTCTCAATGCAACAAGGATTGATACAATATGCAATTGTAACTAAAGAAATTTCAATAGAAGTTGAATAAGTCAGAAGTGAATGATCCAAGGAATCTGAACATTGTTTCCTCAAAGGATTAAAGGATGGCCTAGACTTTAAATAAAGTAACCATACTGATGTGTGTGTTAATATTCCATTATATTTTAAAATGCATGACTTTTCTGTATTTATTTTAAGCTGGAACTTGAGTTTTAAACTGGCAGCAGGTTATTAATTTTGAGTTTAATTATTTTATTTTGAATGAGAGTGTAGTTAGGAGTCCTTATGGTAGATACTGAAGTTTGGAATTTTAAAAGCCTATACAAAGGCACGGGTTATAAAGCTAGTTATCAACATAGTGAAGAAAGGCAAAAGTTCTTGCTTGAATGCGTGACTGCAGCCAGCCTACCACCCCGGCACGGCACTCTAAAATTCGTGTTGAGTTGAGGCCAGAAAGAAGACTATGAACACTCCCATCAATCGATTGATTTGTGTAATAATATTTTGAGTCCACCCCACCCCCACAATGAATAGAAGTAGATAAAGAGAAATTAATTCTAACTCCCACATGATTGAAGAAAAAAGAGAAAAAAGATCTAAAGAAGAAATTACTATTTGACCATTATACATTGCTAAAATCAGGAAATTAATGGAACAATACGGAATCTCGAGAAACTGGGGCCAAATTGCTCAATTAGTAACATGTGCTTCTGTAAATCTGAACCTCTTTTCTCTTTCCTCTTTCTCTCTCTAACAAATAGCCGACTATCAATTCTTCTTGTACTTTCCCACTAACATATAGATTCCAATATGCTTCACTAACTTTTACATCCTCCTCTCATTTTTATCTCTTAAAAACACAATGTCCTACAAATATATCTGCACCATACATTTACCCATGATACTAACACCTATTGTCTGAGGATAACTCACTAATTGAAGGCTTGCACATACATGGTATTTAGATACGTTGGTTCTCCCCTTTGAGCTATTTGATGGGTCAAGTGATGCTTGCCGTCCGTGTCTCCATCACGGAGTGGTAACATGACATAATACTTGCCAATACTCACCACTGAAGTCCTTGTCTAAGACTATGAAGTGTTGTATTACTGTTCTTGTTCTTCCTCGTCTGCAGATGTGGATAGTCCAAGGAGATAAGGGTTCATCCGGAGTTTATACATCCTGTGACAAAAGGAGGATGCAAGAAACAGTATGTTATCGATTTTGCACAGTACATAACAGGGACCGACACCGTACCATTTATAAAACGGTATCAAACTTGCTTATTGATGTGCACAAACACTATCGCTAAATCGATGGCTTCCACATGGTGCACAAATCTCCTTACTCAAGGGCAATTCCGCTCTCATCACATATGTGGGGGTAAATCTGACAATTAGTGCAATATTATCAATGGTACACCTAGCATAAGTATTTCTAGCAAACAGTTTGGAAGATGGATGTGGATCTCATATCACCATCCTATTAATGGGTTCACTTATCAAAGCTTACATTATTCTGATATATATTTACATCATTTTTTTTCTATTGTTTGGCTTTTATTGGTAACTACTTGGATCTGACTTAGTATTGAATTATACCCCCAAACCTTGGGTCTGACCATTTTACCCGTTTTGATTGTTTGCAAGCTAGGTCCCACCTTGGGATAGCAGCTTAGATTCCAACACCAACACTCATCAATATTATTGTTAGCATTTATTAATTGACTTGATGGTTTCGGTATAAACAGTACAGTACAGCTTGGGTAAACTGTTTTGGTGGGTGTAGGACGGAAGCAAGAGTAGTTTTTCTTTTGTGGTGAAAAAATAACAGGTGAATATTTATTTTTCCTTTTTATAAAAAATGTTTATTTGTTTCCATGAAGAAAGTCTAACAAAGAGAAAGCTCGGTGAGTTTAGTTGTACCATATATTTGTTTTTGATATCATTTTGACACTTTTACGCACCTCTTGCATAGCAAAAGATGTCAAACAAAGCCAATGTGGTGGTGGTGGTGATGATAATGATGGTGGTGGTGATGATGATGATAACGATGATGAGGTAAGGTGTGAATGTGATTGGATTGGATATAGTGGAATATATGTTTTGGATTGTGGTCATGGTCCAATTAGTGGACGATAGCAGTAGGGAATCTCCCCTTGTGGGTGCGATTGTCAGCTCTTCCTTTCCATTTGTTTGTTTTGAATGCATATTAATTATTTACCTCATTTAGGAGATTGCATCATTCTATTAAATTAATCCTCTATGGATTAGGAACTTCTAAAGTTATTTTGTTTAGAGGGTTTGGTCTCCTCCTTAGTCACTTCTTGTAATAAGATACAAATATGAAAGGTCATCAAATCAAAGCACACAAGTGATAGTGTTTTAATAACTATCTTGGGTGAATGAATTGCTGTGTGCGTCATTAATTACACCATATGATCTAATTGGAAGTGATTGATGTAGTGTTGATGTAACTGTCGCTGCACCTTTTGCTTCTCTCTTTCCTTGTTTTCCCACTGCAACCATTGTCCTTGCAATGGGTCCAAATCCTCTCGAGCAGGCAGTTGGAATTTCAACATGACCTAACAGTTGGAGTTTAGCTGATACACATATCAATATATTGGTATATGTGCTGGATGAAATCCAACTATTGGATCATTGCTGGAATTCCTCCTGCCACAGGAGAGGATTTCTATCCCCTTACAACTCTCCCTCTCTCTCTATCTCTGGTTCGCCGTTACAATCATTTTCCATGCATCTCTCTCTCCCTACTTCCACTCGAATCCTCAAACGGGGCAAGAACCCTAACTTTTCTTTTCGCTGCTATAAATACCTCTTGATTCTTTGTTCTCTCAACTCACTATGAAAATCTCATTGCTCAAATTGCTAGCAATGTACTCTATTCATCTCAAACACTCGAATGGGGCAAAGCACCCCAACATGTGACAGTCAAAGTTTGTAGATGGGTGTTGTCTTAGACTTTTTGTTCTCTTTAGTGTTTTCAATCAATCCGTTCAAAAACACATCTCCATAGGGTTTCAATTATCCCTAATGATCATCATACAATCACTAGAACACAATGGTAAACGATATAATCAATGTATCATAAAGATATATCTGTTTGTGAACAGCTCGATTTCCCTACACTCCTCACACTCTCCAAGCTTTGATCGTAATCCTTCGGTCACAACCTTCCACAGTCTCCAGAGAATATCCCAAGATCTCTTCCTAATGAGTACTGAGAGATTTTTCAAAAACTATGGTTGCAGAGATTCTAACACAATATTTATAGAATACTATTATAACTCTAATATTCTTCCTACAATAGAATTAGGGTTACCAAACATATCCCATACCATGTGACAAATCAGAACGAACCGGTCCCACCATGTTAATTGGACTCCCACTAAATAACTGATTATGTAATTAATTAAACTCACATAATTCCAATAATCTCCTACTTAGGCTATATCAATTACAAAACTATCATTTATCAGTGTGATAATGGAATCAAATACACGAAATCGTCACTAACTTTAATTCATCCATCAAACATATCAATGCCGAGCAACAACGAAAAGTATACATCAACATACAGTGTACAACCTTCTATTAGCCACAATAGAGGTCTACTTTATAAATTGCCTGAGATAACGCATGAAAATAAATTCTCATGCGAGTCCAATGATCGAATTACCACGATCCTGTTACCTTAAAATCTTTATAGTTCAACGCATTTTGATATTATCCAACGCATAGGCAAACCGCCTCCAAATTGGATTAACATCACACTTTGGTTTACCGCATTGTTTGGCTAAATACCGTTGGCAACTTTGACATGTCTTATATATAACCAAAAACGTATATAAGCAATGAAATGAATGCTTAAACAAACACAATTATGTTCACCAATAATCTTGCCCATTGAGTCATGGGCAACAACAATCAAACATAAATAAACAATCAAATACCAGATCCCCCGATTAATCAAGCAGATTTGAAAACACAGACAATTTATTTTCTTATACTTTGTCCCACTAAGAAAAGAACATAAATCAACACATTTACTGAGATAATCATCCTTAGATGAACACATTAGCACATGAGTCCAAATATATTATCAAACAATAGAGACTCAAATACTCCATTTACTTGCATTAGTAATATCCAACCATCCATGCAAGTAAATTTTCTTTTTCAAGAGTTAACCAACTATACATTCTCCTTTGGGATAAATATGCAGTGGTATTCTCAGTGTCTATGCAGTGACGGCGAAAGAATAGTAATCCTCAAAAATCCTACCACCTTTGGATTAATGAAACCCTTAAGGCCAAAACCCTTTTATCTCATATGCATGAACATACTTTTTAAAATTTGACAATGTCTTATTTGGATTAACACTACCTTTTTTAGTTGCATTCATATTATGAGAGAATAATATATCAAATAATGTATCCATTTATTGTATCTGTAAATGCACAAATCTGGGGTTTGAGAATACCATGTTGGAACTAGGTATATCAATTTGATAGATTCCACCTAATTCTCACATGCTATCTACAAACCCTAATTTGAATTAAACTTAACAATGTCACATTTAAATGTACATTGCCTTTCCATAAGTATTTACAAATACATGAAACTTGAATTTAAAAATATCATGATGAAAACTAAGTGTGCCGCTTTGGTGGACACAACCTAATCCCACAATGACATCCCTAAATCCAACTTTGCAGCACTATGTGGGCTAATAATCAAATCTCACACATTTAACCTTCTACCTGGATCTGTTATAAAACCATTTGACTAACAAGTAAAAAAACTGCAAATCGAGCTTATTTGAGGTACTTTTTGGTCAAAAATATATATTTCAAATCACCAAAATATTTCAAATAATATACTAGATTGTAGAGCACGAAAAGACGGACATAATGCAACAAATCGCATCAAAATCTGATGCTCCATGTGCCCACATGTGCTCTCAGAAGAAGCGCGTAAGTCTTAATCTCTTAAATTGGTTCTTGGGCAGTTCGGTACAGTCCAATTTAGTCTAACCGGGATCTGCTTAATTCTGATCGAACCAATTGTTTTTCTTTTTTTGGCTGCTTTGGTTCAGACCTAACCAAATGGTATGGGTTAAATGGAACTACTGGTCTGGTTCGTCGGACCAATTACCGGTCTATCCAGTCTGACCAATTGGATAATCGGGTCAAAACTTTGTGTATTTGGGTCGGGTCATCGGGTCCCAAATTTGGGTCATCATTTCAAGTTTAGATCCCAAGGAAACAAACTGGTCTTCTTTATGGGTCGGGTCATCATGTCACAAAGGGTCGTTGGTTTAGGTTTGTGAGCCAAAGAAACAGATCATCAGGTCGATACTGTGCCTTCATTTTGGGTTGGAGACATGGATCAAGGGAAGGTCGGTTTGGGTCGGGCCGACTTAATCCAAACTGACCTTGTCCTAGGTTGACCCAGAGTCTACTCGATTAGGATTTCAGAGTCGGCTCCGAGTTAACCAGGCGACGATTCAGCAGCTTCTGATTTTTCCTTTTTTTATATATATTAAAATATCTACCGACGAGTAAGCCACATGTGCTTTTTCAGGTAGCGCGTCTAGCAGATTCTAGTTACCAAATTTACATCGGCAGTTTCGTTTCTCTGAGGCCTACACACTAGTGTAACTTATTTTATCTTTTATAAGTGCGAAAAAATATTCAAAGGTACAAATCCTAAACAGGTTCGTACGAAGAATTTGGGAGAAAAATATCTCCCTTTTTCATTCCAAGCAAACATACAGTCTCTAAAAACATTAACCATCGATCCTAGGTTTGATTGGGAGGCTTTGATACCAACTGTTAGACTTTTTGTGATCTCTTTAGGGTTTTCAATAAACCCATTCAAGAACACATCCCAATAGGGTTTAGTTAATGATCAACATACAATCACTAGAACACAATGGTATACCATATAATCAAGGTATCATAAAGACATACCTGTTTGTGAACAGATTGATTTTCCTACGCTTCTTGCACACACCAAGCTTTGATCGTAATCCTTCGGTTCTACAGCCTCCAGAGGATATCCCAAGATTTCTTGCTAATGGGTGCATAGAGGTTTTTCACAAACTGTGGCTATAGGGACTCTAACCCAATATTTATAGAATATTGTTATAACCCTAATACCTTTCTCATAATAGAATTAGGGTTAACAAATCTATCTCATACCATGTAATGAACCAAACCGAACCGGTCCCACCATGTTAATTGGACTCCCACTAAATAATTGATTATGTAATTAATTAAGTCTACATAATTCCAACAATCTCACCTACAATGAATGCATTTATTGCTGTAAGACCCGTATCGTACTAATCCGGTCTTACCACCTTGTATCAGGTCTTCCTATCATGGTCGGACCAAGTAGACTAAGTGTGTGAAGAAACCACAAGGCTAGGTATGAAATTGAATCCAAAATCATCTAATTAGGAGTGTGTGGTCGCATACCTAAAAAGGTGGGATCTACCACATCTCAGAATAACGAGACCACTGGAGTTTGGGACTTGTGGTCACAATTTTTGGACATGTGGTCGACGGATTCTGCAGGCGAGTGAGTAAAGTAGTGATCAAACGCCCATAGGGTAGGTTACCCACCAGACCAGGCATCGTGGCATGGTGCATGGTCCTGATAATGATATAAGGAAGGCAGATAGGCTGCCTAGTGCAATGTATCTGGTTTAATCGAATGGGCACGGCTTATACGAGATCCTGGTTAAACCGTTGGTCTATGGACGGTTCATCACCATTTTGGTTGGTTCAGAATTGGGGTGTGACAATTGCATTCAATGTGAAACTAAGAAGTATATTTAAGCTATATTCAATCATGGTGGTTGCGGTTTGTGATGATAGCCACCCACTTTTAAAGAATTCTTACAAGATGTGCCGCAAGTGACTTGAAAAATACAGTGACGGATAAATCGAGGCTCTCGTCTCCCTCTATATAAAGGGAGGATATGAATCTTAAACAAAAAAAAACACACACACACACACACACACACACGCACACACACATACATACACATAAGCTCAAGGAAGCTTAAGAGAAAGGGCGACCAATTGAGCTTTGGGTTATCTCCCGGTTGGGTTTCTTGTATTGGGTTTAAGTTCACTTGTAAGATCTCTTGGGGTGTACGATTTCTCTGTGTGAATGTTTCTTGTGGGAGTTGTACTGGTGAAATTCTTTTTTGAGTGTAAGACCCATGTATTGTATTGTCAAAGTTAGGGATGTGGCTTGTAATTTTCCCTGATACAATAAAAAAGCTTCGTTGAGATTGTCCCGTAGACGTAGCCTACCACACTGGTACTGAACCACGTATATCTTTGTGTCTTTGCATCTTGTTTATTTTTGACACTTCGCATGTTTCACCACTTCATTATAGTACTTGGCGATTGTGTGGGATGTTTTTCGCATCCCAACATACATCTTCAAGTTGCTAGCATCCGATCACTTTGGATATAAGCTGAACCATCAATGACCCTGAGCGGTTTCCCGATCAATGAAATGGGTTTGAAGCTTAATCACATGGATTGTTACTAAATTAATCTAGTTAGCTTCGAAAAGCAAGCATTGATTTATAATTGGGAACCATGGGGACCAACATTCAACATCCTAAAGTGGGTGATGGAAGAAAGAAAAAAAAACTCTCTTTTCAAGTGGGTTTAGATTCCTCAAATTATCATACTGCAAAACCCAACAAGGGTACAATTGTAGATGGATTCAGATTCCTTAAATTATGATTTCTTTTCTTAGTGATTTAAGAGTTGCAGAGAACTTGCTTTTGAATTTTTTTTTTTTGCAAAGCCGGGTTCTCTAGGATGGGGTTTTGAGAGAAATTTGCCAGAATTATCCAAGTAGCAAAGATGAAAACTAACAAATTTTAACTGAATTGGTGTTTAAAAAGAGAAAGGGAAAGAGAGAGAGAGAGAGAGAGAGACGGTGAGGGGACTTGTTTACAGTAGCAAAGGAAATGAAGAGATGAGATTAAAAAATGATGATTGAACGATCACAAAGATGGAAGCACAAAGTTTGCACCAAACATGCAGCCGGGCAGGCTTCCTGTCACACCCCAATTCCTATCGAACCAGAAGTATAAGTAAACAGCCACTAAATCAACGGTTCACATCAGGATCTCAATAAATCGTGTCAACACACAAACCAATGCACATAATCATAATCAGGATATAATATTTACAACGGAAGACTTAAATAAATGAACTGAGTATCTATTGATAATTAAATAAATAATCCAGTTATTCAAGTACCAAAACATAATCAATAATCTAATACATTGTTTATAATCAACTGAAATGAAATAAACCAATGAATCCCTAAAGGTACACGCAGAAGTGACACTCGCATGATGTATTATGCTTGTTGCCTCTGTTTGTACATCCAAAGCAGCCACCCCACTGTACATCGGAGTGTCCATGTAATCCTCCACAGTGAATCCTGCATCCACATCTGAAAAGAATATATATATATATATATATATATACGGGGTGAGCTCA
Source organism: Protea cynaroides (assembly GCA_028583415.1). Lineage (NCBI taxonomy): Eukaryota > Viridiplantae > Streptophyta > Magnoliopsida > Proteales > Proteaceae > Protea > Protea cynaroides. The sequence continues at coordinate 98,123,962 of CM053276.1, read as the reverse complement.
CAACTTAGCTCAATAAGGAAATCAAACAATACAACACACAGAGATGCATGAATAACATTCAATATTTGGTCGGGCATAACTTGTAAAAGTGTTATGGTAAGGGCAGCTGTTACCACACCTCCATGCATGAGAGTATAAGTACACCTAACAATCAAGCTACAATCCATACTATTGTTGTTGCTTCACATCACTCACTCTGGTATAGAGATAAAGCTAAAGTTTGGCAGTCAGACAATAATCCACACTACTATGTCCTCCCCCTGATACTTTACACCGTATCAATACCTAGACCTCTATTGGCAAGGGCTTACAAGTGGGTTCTATCACTAACCAATCTTACATGTCATCATAGTATCCTGGACCCTATCAGAATACAGCTCCCTACAGAATAGAGATAGGGCTAGAGTCTGGCGGTCAGGTAGTAAGCCACAATACCACGTCTTCCCCCTGATACCCTATCCGTACCAAGCATGCTAAGACAGCGGCAATACGAAAAAGGTGTTAGCATAAGGAATGATCCAAGCCCTTCCCATTCCACACACCAACGAAAACATACACATGCCTAACAATCACATCCTAGCATAATAATATGCATGAACAAGTAATAAAATAAGTAAAGATGACATGTTATATGCACAACCATCACACGACATAAACAGATAACAACGGTTTACTGTTATTGATTATTTAAGTTTGGGTCTGATTCTCTTACCTGACGCTTGATAGCAAATCTTCTCTACAGAGTCCACCCACGCTGTCCTCACATCCTAGAGGAATTAGTTAGAATTAGGTTTGTATGGTTTACGTTGGTTAGAGCCAAATCTAGATTGAAAAATAGTCCGAAATCACACATACTGGTCGGACTTTAGGGCACAGACTGTCAGACCAGTATGTCCGATCGGACAAGTCTAACAGGGTTCTCGAATGGTACCGGTGGCTTGTCTGGTTGGACTTTGTGCCACCGGTACTCCAACCGGACAAAGTCCGTAAGTCCAATCTGGCCTTCTTCATCAAGTGGTCTTCGACTTGGTTTCTAAGGTTTCTTCTAAACCATTCTAGGATCAATAATGCATTATGATTAATCTATTCTACATTGAAAACCTTAGTTATTATAACACAGACCTAGAATTCCCTACTTTTTGATCTAGGGTTTTCCAACAAAATAGGGTTTCGGATCAATACTTGGTCTTTCATGGTATTGATCTTCACCTAACCCAATCCTGAGAACAAGCCTATGAACGATTGCACTCTTCTTTCAACGGAGTCTCCTTTGTAGATCTTCCTCAAGCTCCTTTCTCCTCTTCAGATCTCCTTTTCATCTCTAGGGTTTATGAGAGTCAAAAGATGTCTAACTAAGAATAAAAGAGGATATATAGAGAGGGATATCCTTTGTCACACCCCAATTTTGCTCCAACCAGAATGGTGTGATGAACCGTCAATAAACCAACGGTTCAACCAGGATCTCACAATAGGCTATCCCACATATAATAAACAAAAACACATTCCACATTAATCAGAGGTAATAAAATAAATAGCTAAAGTCTTACAGATAATGAACTGAGGTTTAATCATGATAAATAATTAATATTCCATTAATTTCCAAGTAACCAAAACATAAGTTAATACATATTACAATATCCAAATACGAAAACTAAACACTAAACGTATCTACCGTTGAAACTCTCGCTTAACGAACCATGTTCGTCCTCCACAGCTTGCTCATCACAGCCGTCACATGTTCATATTTTGGCGTGTCGACATAATCTTCAATCATAGTTCCTGCAACATCAGAAACTAAAAGAATTACACGCGTGAGGGTCAGCTCTCCAACTTGAGCTCAGTGAGTAAACAAAACAATGCAACAATACATATGCATGCAATCAATTCATATCTTTAGTCTGGTTTAAAGTTTGCAATGCGCAATAGAATGGTTTAGGTGGTCAAAGGTTAACGTTTATTGACCCCGCCTCTATACACAGGGTGTGGAAGTTCTCCCAAAGGTTAACGTTTATTGTCGTCCCCATCCATCCTACCCTAACATTGTACAACAAAGGTTAACGTTTATTGATGTACAGTGCCATACCAACACGTAAGCCCCTGCTGGCGAGGGCTTGCAAACTAGGCTCGCAACTAACCAACCCTAATGCCAAACAGTGTATCCAAGGCCTCACCCCAGCATCCCTCATAACGTCCATAGAGATAGAGCTAAGGCCCCCCGATAGAGTCAGAGACTACAAGGACCGAGACCACCTCCCCTGATACTCTATGACGTAATAGTTCTGCTAAGGTAATGGAGATACGACGATGCTAATGCACAAGACTTGAGTTAGAGATAGAGCTAAAGTGCTGAAACCCACCAAAGGTTAATGTTTATTGACGTCCCCATCACACCTCCCCTAATACTCGCTCGCATCAAGTACACCAACCACACACATACATTCACATGCCTATTCCTATCATCATTATCACCATCATGTTATAAACAATAAAGTAAATATGCATGAACAAATAATAAAAATATTAGATGACATGTTGAATGCACATACAAGCATACACGTATAAAATCAATATGGTATTGGACTCAAGAAATAAAACAGTTTGATATTAATCAATTAGTTTAGAGTCCTGTTTCCTCACCTTTGCTTGTTTGTAGATCCTCTTTCAAGCCTTAAGAATCACTTTTATATCAATATTATATTGCTAAAAGACCTAACAAAGTCGATAGAATTTAATTAGAATTTATTCTAATTTTTACAGCTTGCTGTTAACTGGGGGTCGATGCCTAGGGTCGGATGTTCCATCGACCCTAGATACTACCCCTCCTTTCCTGAACTTCCCGAATGTTGGGGGTCGATGCTAGGGTCGGAGGTTCCATCGACCCTAAGTGCGACCCCCCATGGTTTGAGTTGAAACTATCAAATTTTGTCCATTCATTCATGTTTGGGGTCCTATGGCTTGCTTCTATAGTCCATTCCATACATGTTCTATGGTTTAGAACTATTCTTTATTCACCTACATGGTTTCAATGATCTCTTCCATGGTTTTCATTGAAACCTAACCATGGATGGGTGATTTGGGTTTCTTCTAAGTCATACCCTCTTCATAAACCATTATAAGGTCTTAAATAAATCATGGGGAATGTATTCATACCTTAGGTTTGCTGAGATTCAGAGTTTCCTCTGAATTTCCTCCTCCTTGGTCTTCTTCTTCAATTCTCTTTCTCTTTTCCTTCTCTTTCTTCTCTTCTCTTTCTCTAAATCCAATTAGGGTTGTAAAAGGAGTGAAAGAGGCTTAGGGACGTCCTATTTATAGAGTAAAACCTCCCAAAATAAGTCTCATTGAGTTTAGGAAAGGTTCCAATTGAAATTAGGAGAGTTTTCTAATTTTTGGTTCGTACTGTTTTTCTCGATTACCGGGGGTCGATGGGGGGGTCGATGGGGGGGTCGCACAATTCATAGACCCCTGCGACCCCTGGTCACGGGTCGATGGTGGGGTCGGACCTGCCTGTTAAAACCTGTGACCCTACCCTCATTTTGACTGTTTTTGAGTAAATTTTCATACTGGGTCTTGGGTTTCTTCACACACTTGGTCCACTTGGCTCGACCATGATATGTAGATGGGTCACGACACAAAATGTAAGGTTAGACCAGGTTCATGGCGTGCGGGTCTTACAACTCCACCACCCTTAAAAGAAATTTTGTCCTCAAAATTTGAACGTACGGATCTTACATCCTTTTTGGAGTCTCTCTCACGTATGGTTCCAATAATCAAATTTGGAAGGTGGGATCCACTAGAGTCCTTTTCTTATTTGAGATACTAGTCAGACTATTCATGAGACGGGTATGTCTCACTCAGGCAGACCAAACAACATATGTTTGAATCTGTTTTGTCAGGTTTTCAGACATGAACTTGTGATTCATCATCCGTTCGTCTCGTTTGGCCAAGTTATGACTGGAAGACTTGTCACAACACGAAAATGTAGGTTAAATTGGGTTCATCGAGGGCAGGTCTTACACTTCCTTTCCCCATAAATAAGATGTTACAATCCTATGTAACTCTCTTTGGTATAGTTTAGTCACACCCCAATTCTGGCTGAACCAGAAGTGTGAGTGAACCGCCACTAAATCAACGGTTCACACTAAGATCTCGATAAGACCATGTCCACTTACACAAAGCATTGCACATAACCATAATCAGAATATAAATAGATACAACGAAAGTTTTAATATAAATGAACTAAGTATTCTATTGATACTTAAATAAATTATCCTAATTATTCAATAAACCAAAACGTAAATAAATATCTTTACATTGGTTATAAACTTCAACTAAAATAAAATAAAATAAGTTAAAACCATCTTAAAGGTACACGCAGTAAGGGCACTTGCATGAAGTGTCATGCTCGTCATCCCCTGCTTGCACATCCAAAGTAGCAGCACCTCCATACACTGAAGCATCCACTTAGTCCTTCACAGTATAGCTTATATCAATATCTAAAAACATGTATATATACAAGGATGAGCTCACAACTTAGCTCAATGAGAAAATCAGACAATACAACAAGCAATATGCATGAATAACATTCACATTTAGTCTGGTATACTTGCACAGTGCTATGGTAAGGTTTGGCGACCACCGCACCTCCATGCATAAGAGTGTGAGCACGTCCAACGGATCACACACCGCTGTCGCCCCACATCACTCACTTTGGTATAAAGATAGAGCTAAAGTCTGGTGGACAGGCTGCGCCTCTATCCCACGTCCTTCCCCTGATACCCTCTATCGTATCAATACCTACACCTTAATTGGCGAGGACTTGCAAGTAGGTTCATTATTAACCAATCTTGTATATCATCACAGTAGGCCCTATCCCAGCACAGCTCCCTATGGCATAGAGATAGGATTCGAGTCTGGTGGTCAGGTTGAAGACCACAATACCACGTCTTCCCCCTAATACCCTACCGCACCAAGTATGCTAAGATAGTAGCGATACGAAAAGGTGCCAGTGTGAGAAATGATCCAAGACCCCAAGCCCTTTCCATTCCATACACTAACAAAAATATTCACATGCCTAACACATAATCCTAGCATAGCGAGTATGCATGAACATATATAATAACTGAAAGTAAAGATGACATGTGAATATGCACAAGCAACACTCCATATAAACAATAGTTATTAATAATATTTTACTGTTATTAATTAATTAGAGTTTAGGTCTAATTCCCTTACCTGACGCTTGATTGTTAGCTTGCTTTGCATCACGGAGTTCAATCTCACTATCAAAAGGTCCTACACAATGTTAGGGTTTAGTTAGAATTAGTTCCATAGGTTTTACGTCGGTCGAAAACCAACTGGGTCCCCATTCTAGACATACCGGTCGCATATACCGGTCATAGGTCACTGTACAGTGGCGTAACCGGTATAGTCGATCAGACAGCCTTGGTAGGCTACCCGAGAGGTACAGGTCGTATATACCGGTTGCACCTAGTGCCACCGGTATGGTCTACCGGTATGCCTCTGGAAGACCACCAACTTGGTGTTCGTCTTCCGTCGATCACCCATTATGGCTTCTAGGGTTCCTCCTATGCATTCTAGGCCTGAACAACATTTTAGGGTTTGTTTTATCTTTCATTCAAGTCATATGTTCTAAGAAACCTGAGTTTAAAATTCAAATCTAGGGTTTATCAATCGAATTAAGGTTTAACGATAATTTAGGATTTTAGATCAATACCTAGCCTCGCATGGCATTGATCATTCATCAACAACCCTTAACCTAGAGAAAAGTACAGGCACTTACCGTTGGTTGTGTAACTATGGTGTTCTTCGTCCAACGGAATCTCTTCTTCTACCTTTCTCAGCTCCTTTCTCCTCTTCAGATCTTCTTCTCCTCTCTAGGGTTTGTGAGAATTAATCAAAGAGATTTAAAGAGGTTTAAGAGTCCTTATATAGGCTAGGTTAGGTTTTTAGGAAGTTTCCTACGTTAGGAAAGTCTCTAGGATTGAGATTTGGCAAGCAAGACCCACAGAGATCCATTTTCGGATCTAACTAGTTTGCCCACGATGACATACCCGTCGATCGGTATGTAGACTGGTATCATGAGATCAATATAAAAATTATCATCAGTTTTGGTCCGATTTCGTACCTGATTGGCATCCGCTCGTCCCTTCTGGTCTGGTTATGATTGGAAGACTTGTCACAACATGAAATAAAGGTTTAGACCGGGTTCATAGAGTGTGGGTCTTACAACTCCCCCACCCTTAAAAGAAATTTCGTCCCCAAAATTTACATATAGGTCTCACAATTCCCCCACCCTTAAAAGAAATTTTAGCCTCGAAATTTACACGTACCTTATTCATCAAAAAGGTTGGGGTACTCTTTTCGCATTGCATTCTCCTCCTCCCAAGTGATTTCTTCTACATCTTGGCTTTTTCAATGTACTTTGACATAATGGATATCCTTGTTTTGGAGGCATTGTACCTTTTTGGCTTGTGAGCATCACAAGTACCACTTCAAATGTCAAATCCTCTGTCAAGTCTGGTGGATCTACTGTCAAGATGTGCGATGGATCTCTGACATACTTCTTCAGTAGTAAAACATGGAACACATCATGAACGCTTGACATGGATGGTGGCAGGGCCAATTGATATGCCACATTTCTATGTCTGATCAGTATCTCCTACGATCCCACATATCTGGGCCATAGCTTCCCCTTTTTACCGAACCATTTCAAACCCCGCACATGTGATATCTTCAAAATACTTTGTCACACACTGCAAACTCCAGGTCTCAACGTTTATTAACTATATAATGCGTCGAACTTGAGCTGTCTTTACCCATTCTTTAATTTGATCAATCACTCGACAAGTTTCTTCTACAAACTCCAGTCCTACGATCCTTCTCTCTCCCACCTCGTTCCATAACAGAGGTGTACAATATTTCTTCCCATAGAGTGCCTCATACGGAGTCATCTGGATCATAGCCTGATAACTATTGTTATAAGCAAACTCGATGAGCGATAGCTTCTCATCTTAAGCTCCCTTGAAATCTATGGCACACACTCGGAGCATATCCTTCAAGATTTGAATAGTTCTCTCTGACTGGCCATCCGTCTAAGGATAGAAGGCTGTACTAAACTTTAGTTTGGTCCCCATGGTCTTCTGTTCCTTTCCAGAACCTAAATGTAAAGCGGGGATCTCTGTCAGATACTATACTCTCCGACACACCATGAAGTTTGACTATATTATCCACGTATAGCTTGGCCAACCTATCCATGGTGTACTAAGGTCTAACAACGATGAAGTGGGTTGTCTTAATAAGTCGATCAACTATCCCCCATACTACATCCACAAACCTTGGTGTCAACGGTAGGTCAGTGATGAAATTCATTGTAATACAATCCTGCTTCCATGCTGGCTCTGGTAGTGGTTGTAACAAACTTGTGGGTCTCTGTCTTTTCCCTTTCACTTGCTAACAATTCAGACATTGAAATATAAACCGAGCTCCATCCGCTTTCATATTCCTCCACCAATATAATCTCCTCAAATCATGGTACATCTTAGTGCTTCCTGGATGTACCGAATATGGGGTATAATGAGCTTATGTAATAATCATATCTCTAATGTTTGAGTTCTTACTCTCACGTATACATAATCGTCCACGATACCTGAGTACCTTGTCTGAATCCATTGTGAAGTTAGGGTTGCTTTTACCCTTCTCTAGATCTTTTTGCACAGTCCTAAGGTGTGGATCTTGTAGGATTACTCCTTTCACCTCATCTATCAGATCTGGTGAGATCTTCAAGGCTGCAAACATCAATGTGAACTTGTGAATCAAGCCTTGCTCCACTGGATCTTCTATTGACTCTAGTATATGATGTTCTTCATTCTCTATTGAGCCAGAGACTATAGCATACAGTGCGGCATTTGTATTGGGTCTTGCCTCAAGTTTTAACGCCTACATTCTACTTAAGGCATCAACCACAACGTTCGCTTTACCCAGATGGTACTGGATGTCACAATCATAGTCTTTTAACAGTTTTAGCCATCTCCTCTGCCTCATATTCAAGTCCTTCTGAGTGAAAAGGTAAGCCAGACTCTTCTAGTCGGATTTGCTTTGAAACTTTTTACCATACATGTAATGCCTCTAAGTCTTGATTGCATGAATCACCGCTGCTAACTCCAGATCATGTGTAGGATAGTTTTTTTCATGCTCCTTCAACTGTCTTGATGTGTAGGTGATCACCTGTTCTCCTTGCATCAAAACACATCCTAGTCCCAAACTCGATGCATTGGTATATAAAGTGAATGACAAGCCTGGTGCTAGGATAGTCAAGATAGGTGCAGAGACTAATCTTGACTTCAGAGTCTGAAAGAACTTATCACACTCGTCTATCCATATGAACTTCTCTCCCTTCTTGGTTAGTCTGGCGAGTGGAGCAGTGATCCTTGAGTAGTCTTCTACAAATCTTCTATAGTAACCAGCCAATCTAAGGAATCTACGAATCTCAGCAACTGACTTCGGTGCTTCCCATCCTACTATAGCTATAATCTTACTTGGATCTACCTTGGTACCGTATGCAAATACTATGTTACCCAAGAAGGCCACTCCTTTTAGCTAAATTTTATACTTCTTAAACTTTGCGTTAAGCTTCTCCCTTCTCAGCCATTGTGGGGTTGCTCTCAAGTGTGATGCATGCATCTCTCTGTCCTTTGAGTAGACCAATATGTCATCTATGAATACAATGACCGAGGTGTCCAAAATGTCATGAAACACTCTGTTCATCAACTCCATGAATGACGCTGGGGCATTTGTCAACTTGAACGACATTACAAGGAACTCATAATGCCCATACCTTGTCCTGAAGGCAGTCTTCGGAGTATCTCCTGCCTTGATCTTCAGTTGGTGATACCCAGATCTTAGATCAATCTTTGAGAAAACTTTTGTACCTTATAATTGATCGAACAGATCATCAATCCTAGGCAAAGGGTATCTGTTCTTGATGGTTAACTTATTCAACTCTTGGTAGTCAATACATAGTCATACACTACCATCCTTCTTTTTCACGAACAATACAGGTGCTCCCCACGGTGATATACTCGGACGTATGAAGCCCTTGTCTAGCAATTCTTGCAGTTGGGTACGTCTTCAGCTCCTTCAGCTCTGTAGGGGCTATCCTATAAGGTGCCTTAGACACCAGCGTTGACCCTGGCATAAGGTCTATTACGAACTATGTGTCCCTGTCGGGAGGTAGTCCTAGTATATCCTTTGGAAACACTTCTGGAAACTCTCGTATCACATCTAGATCTTCCATCTTTGGTACCTCTGTAGCGATGTCGACCACCGACACTAGGTATCCAACTCCTCCTTTCTCTAGGCATCTCTTAGCCTTGAGAATAGAGAAGATCAGCTTTTGCTTCCTAGGTAACTTAGTCCCTACGAAGCTGAACTCCTTTCTACTGTCATCCTTGAAAGCAAGCTTCTTTTCGACACATAATAAACTAGCCAAATACTGGCCTAACCAATCCATTCCCAAGATGACGTCAAAGTATGCCATCTCGAGTTGAACCAAATTTGCTTCTAGGTTTCACCCATCAATAATAATTGGGCACAGTCCATAGCATTCATTCAAAACCACTTCTAATCCCAATGGGGAACGAACGATCAAGCTCGAAGTCAAGGGCTTGACAGGTAACTCCAGTCTCTTCCCAAAAGATATAAAAATAAAGGAGTGTGTAGCCCCAGAGTTAAAGAGTACTCTAGCGGGTACACCAGCTATATCTACAATTTCTGGAATTTAATTATCCCTCAGTCTACATGCTCATACATAATAATGCAGCAAACAAAATAGTAAGGGATGCAATCGTACCAATAACCACATCAGGTGATGCAGCTGCTTCCTTAATGGTGACTGCAAATACCTTCCCTTGCTGCGACGGTTGCTTTTTAGGTAGAGTGCAAGTCCTTTCATAATGGCCTACTTATTGACAGTTAAAGCACTTGATATTATTACCCTAACCAACTATCGGCTGTGATAGAACGGTATTAGCCCTTGCTGGTACTGTAGTATTCTGAGCCTTGTAGGGGCGAAAGGGTCTAGTGTTTCCTCCATCAGAAGTCTTAATAGCAGGCCTCTTCAATCCCATGTTCTGAGCAAAGAAGTTGTCCCTTTGGCTTGATTTTATTACTCTAACAATCTGCACAGCTTCGTTATACACCTTCTTCTCCAAACCCAAAACATGCTTCCGAATACTTCCTCGCAATCCCATAGTGAACCTACGGGTCTTTGTTTCCTCCTCTTGCATGCTAGCTAGAGCGAAGAAAAATAGCTCTTCGTACCTCTGTTGGTACACATCTACAATCATTTGGGATTGTTGTAGGTTGAGGAATTCCTTCTCCATTTGACCCCAAAAACTCTTTTGGGAAGTACTTGTTGAAGAAAGCCCCCTTGAGTATTTCCCAAGTGATTTGGGTGTGCTTCGTCTCCAAGTATGGCCGGATAGAATTCCACCAGGAATTTACATCCTCCTTGAGCATGTGTGTAGCATACAATACCTTCTCATCTTTAGTACAAGTCATTAGACAAAAGTTCTTTTCCATCTCAGTAATCCATTGTGCAGGCCACAATGGTTTCCCTAGCTTCCCTGTGAAGGTAGGGGGTTCCAGTTTCAAGAACCTGTCCACCGCACAGCTAGGGTCATTCTGCCCCTGTGCATTCGTTCCATACCATGGTGGTGAGTACACATAGACCCCTTGATAGGCATATGATGTTGGAATTTATTGTGGTAGCTGTGGATTCTGATCTTGGCCTATCAGCCCAGTACTACCATCCACTGGCAGTGTGGTGTTATTTCCCCCAGACTCAAGTGTACCTTCTATAGGGATGTATCCCGGTGGCTTGAACATCTTCAGCATCTCGTTCAAGAATACCTTCAGTTGAGCTTCCATCGGGTAGACCAGATTCGTCACTATAGTCTCAAAATTGATGTGATGAGGGCCTGGCAGATTTGTTAGTGCCCTGTGACTCTGCCCTTCTCTACCATTTCTCATTGGTGTCCTGTCCCCATCATCTCTTATTGGGTTTGCTTCTTCTGGGTTCAAGTTTTGCTCATCAATATTTTTCATCTCCATATTGGCCTCAATTTGACGCACCTTTGAATGGTGGCATTTTCGTAAAACTCTGCGGCCATTTTCGCCTACCATCTCAGATTACTTTTCTCTATTTGGATTTGAGAAGAAAACATAACACATGAGATATATTCGAATAGTCACATTTTTTCATAATAGTATTAGTCTTCAAAAAGTACAAGGCGAAAAACCCCAATGGAAACCTTAAAATCCAAAAAATTTCCATTTTTCAATTTTTCTAGGCAAAATTTATTCTATCCGGTCGCAACATACCTGTCACGACACTGTGGAATATGGTGCGACCAGTATGTCTAGGCAGACAAACCTCTCGGGCTTCTCGAGGGGTACCGATCGATGTATCGGTCGTAGGCCTATGGGAAAAGGTGCGACCAGTATAATCGACGGTTAAAAATATCCATGGCCAAAGAGAGATACCGGCAGGTCTTAAGGGGTACTGGTCAACCGATATAGCTCAAACCGTCGACCGGTATGCTTGAACAGGCCTTTTGAAATCGTGATTCTTGACTCATTCTTCACTTTTTCTTCTCCTTTTCTCTCCGATGGTGATTCCTCTCTGGATTGGTGAGTTGCTACAGTCCAACCGGTGCTTGTAGAAGCAATTATTCTCACTCAAGAGTACTCCACAACCTCTCCAAATAAGTTTCTTCCTTCTTTACTTTCTTTTACATTGTTTCTTCATGGTTTCATGCCAAAAAAACTATGTTTTTCTAGATTTAGGAGATTCTAATCATGGGAACTCTTTTTTTTCGGCTTAAAAATGGTTTTGGGACCTCTATGGATAAAAGTCCTCAACTTATTTGAGGTTCCACTATATGGTTTGCTCAAAATTGAAATTTTTGGTGGTTTTGACCTAGGTTTTGGCCAAAATCAAAAATTTTTCTGGATAGTGTTGAAATTCTTACTTTGAGTGATGATTATTTGGTCTCTATTTATTGCTATATGATTACGTAAATCTTCCTACCCAAATTTTGGGTGAGTTCGAGGCCTTTGTTGGAAATACTGTCGTTATGCTGTTGAAATTTTGAAAAATCTCGACTAATTCCAAATTATTTTGGCTTTGTTTTGTAGTTAAATCATGTCTAGGAATCGTGGTGGTGGTATGCATATGCTCCGGGCATGAACCGACCATACCCGCCTGTCCCACAATATGATGCGTGGTGGTTTCGTTAGGTGGCTGTGGAAGCCCGTTTCCCATGGTTCAGTGGCAAAAACATTGAGTCTGGACGCCACGTGAATCTAGAACAACTCCAACAGTTTGATGTTGAAGCTGCCTTTAATGCACTTGGGTGGTTGTCAGTGATCACCTATACAGTGACTACCGGACCCAATCTAGTGAAGCACTTCTATGCCAACCTAGAGGTTGAGGGAGATCTTAATGACTTCATCACTATAGGGACATCCGCATTACTAGCTTTGTCAAAGGTGTTCCCATATCATTCAACACCCACCAGCTTGTTAACCTTTTGGGGATTCCCAATGATGGTGACTTGATTTACTGTGCTCCCAAGGTGAAGGGTTACCTTACCGAGGACCTATACAAAGAGGTTGCAGAGCAGATCCTCAACCTAGGGGCACCCATGAAAGTTGCAAGCTAACGACCTCTTCCTCGCGCCTATTGTTGCATTATTCAACATAATATAGTTCCTCAGAGCTGTCACTACAACGAGTTGTCTCAGCTTACACAGTATCTCATTTATTGTGTCTGCACTAGAGAATGCATCTGCCTACCTTATATCATTATCAAGACTATGCTCTAAGCTACCACATCCAACCTGATAGGCAACCTTCCTTATGGTCGGCTTATTACTACTCTCTTGCAACACATTCGAGCAGACATGAGAGATGAGATTACAGTCGAGGATACTATGTCATCAGACATTGACTCGGATGCCATCGTCAGGATAAAGATGGACACCATGTTGATTAGTGAAGAGGAGCTAGAAGCTCGTCCTCCTCCACTTATGTAAGACCCGCACGCCACAAACCCGGTCTAACCTTACATTTCGTGTCGTGACCCGTCTACATATCATGGTCGAGCCAAGTGGACCAAGTGTGTGAAGAAAAACCAAGACCCAATATGAAAATTTACTCAAAAATAGTCAAAATGAGGGTAAGGTCGCACGCCTAAACAGGCAGGTCCCCCATCGACCCGTGACCAGGGGTCGCAGGGGTCTCGAATTGTCCGACCCCCCCCCTCATCGACCCCCCCATCGACCCCCGATAATCGGTAAAAACAGCACGAACCAAAAATTAGGAAACTTTCCTAATTTTAACTGGAACCTTTCCTAAACTCAATGAGACTTATTTTGAGAGGTTTTACTCTATAAATAGGACGTCTCTAAGCCTCTTTCACTCCTTTTACAACCCTAATTGGATTGAGAGAAAGAGAAGAGAAGGAAGAGAAGGAAAGTGGAGAAGAAGACCAAAGAGAAGGGATTCAGAGGAAGAAGCATACTTCTCAAGTATGGATACTATTTTCATGAATTTCTAAAGACCTTAGTGTAAATAATGAAGAGGGTATGTTCTAAGAGAAACCCAAATCATCCATCCATGGTTAGGTTTCAATGGAAACCATGGAGGAGATCATTGAAACCATGTAGGTGAATAAAGAATAGTTCTACACCATAGAACATGTATGGAATGGACTATAGAAGGAAGCCATAGGACCCAAACATGAAAGAATGAACAAAATTTGATATTTTTGACTCAAACCATGGGGGGTCGCACCTAGGGTCGATGGAACATCCGACCCTAGCATCGACCCCCAGTATTCGAGAAGTCCAGAATAGGTGTGGTCGCACCCAGGGTCGATGGAACCTTTGACCCTGGCATCGACCCTACTACAGGGGGTCGCAGTATACTGCTACCCTAGCATCGACCCGTCCTACTACCCCAGTTAACAGTAAATTGGAAAAATTAGAATAAATTCTAATTAAATTCTATCGATTTTGTTAGGTCTTCTAGCGATATAATATTGATATAAAGGTGATTCTTAAGGCTTGAAAGAGGACCTACAAACAAGCAAAGGTGAGGAAACAAGACCTAAACTAATTGGTTAATAATAAACTATTTTATTTCTTGAGTCCAATACCATGATTGATTCTATGCGTGTATGCTTGTAATGTGCATTCAACATGTCATCTAATATTTTTATTATTACTATTCATGCATATTTAAATTTATTGATTATAACATGATGATGATGATGATGATAGAAATAGGCATGTGAATGTTTGTGTTTGGCTGGTGTACATGGTGCAGGTAGGGATGGTATCAATCGATACTTCGATGCCCTTCTAATCGTGGTATATTGTGCCATTGTCTATTCAAGTCATGTCCACTAAGCAAGTGGTTGATGTGCTTGATGCGAGTGAGTATCAGGGGGGTGTCATAGGCCGGGCCTCAGCACTCTAGCTCTATCTCTAACTCAAGTCTTGTGCATTAACATCGTCGTATCGCTATTACTTTAGCAGAACTATTACGTCATGGTGTATGAGGGGAGGTGGTCTCGGACCGTGTAGTCTCTGACTCTACCGGGGGGCCTTAGCCCTATCACTATGGGCGTTCTGAGGGATGCTGGGGTGAGGCCTTGGATACACTGTTTGACATTAGGATTGGTTAGTTGCGAGCCCAGTTTGCAACCCTAGCCAGCAGGGGTTTATTTGTTGGTATGGTATCAATCGGTACTTCGATGCCATTTTCATCGGGGTATATTGTACCATTATGGGTGCTGTGGGTGACAGTGTCGTTTTCATTGGGCGTATCCACACTCTCGTGCATAGAGGTGCGGCGGCCAGCTATCCTTTCTATAACACATTACAAAGTATAAACTAGACCATAAATATGAATTGATCGCATGCATATATTTGTTGCATTGTTTTGTTTTCTCACTGAGCTCAAGTTGGAGAGCTGACCCTCGTGTGCACAATTCTTTTAGTTTCTGTTGTTGCAGGTATTATGATTGAAGATTATGTCAACACGTCAACATATGAACAGGTGGTGGCTATGATGAGCAAGCTATGGATGACTATTATGATTCGCTAAACGAGCGTTTCACTATGGATACGCTTAGTGTTTAATTTTCATATTTGGATATTGTAATATGTATTAAATTATGTTTTGGTTACTTGGAGATAAATGCAATATTAATTATTTATCATGACTAGACCTCAGTTCATTATCTGTAAGCCTTCCGCTATTTACTTTATTATCTCTGATTAATGTGGAATGTGTTTTGGTTTAACAAAAATTGGGATAGCCTATTCGAGATCCTGGTTGAACCGTTGGTTTATTGACGGTTCATCACACCATTTTGGTTAGTCAAAAATTAGGGTGTGACAACTTGGTATCAGAGCTCTCTAAGGCCTTTCCCATGAAACCTGAATACTTCCACTGGAGTCTATGAACTGAGTTAGGATAATTAAAAGCTTTAATACAAACCCACATAAGCACCTGTGTTGGTTGAGACCGAACTTAAATGAGACAATAATGTACATATAAAAGGTGGAACCATATATATACACTCAAACAGAATGAGAATACCAAAATTTATCCCGATAAATAAATAATATAGGGTACTATCCATAAGTTGGGTAGTTATCTAAGTATACAAGTGATATAGTACAGTAGTAAGAAGGAAGCATCTGTATAACAGAAAAGTTGGAATACTAAGTTGGAACTCACAAGATGTGAAACTCGATGTAGGACAGAGGAAGAAAGAAAATGGCTAGTAATTCCAAAAAACCTAAAGAGATAAAGGAAAAGATCTCGGGCTAAATCCAAACAGAGATAAGAGAATAATGGTCATACATTAAGAATAAGAGTAACTATACTCTTGGGTGACATGGAGACTCACAAGTTGATCCATTATCCGCTGAGCATTTAGAAGAGGTTGCAACTTGACCCCACCACTATCAGGGTCGAATGGATAATGAAAACTCATCTGAGCATATGCTATGTAAGACCCGTGTCAAACTAACCCGGTCTTACCACCTTGAACCAGGTTTACCCATCATGGTCGAGTCAAGTGGACCAAGGGCGTGATGAAGATCGAGATCCCAGGTATCAAATCGACCTAAAAACACTTAAAATAGGGGAAGGGTCGCATACCCAGCGAAGTAGGGTCGGACCTCCCAAAACAGAATGTTAGACCCTCAGATTTGAAGGGAGGGTCGGACAACTTAGGACCCTAGGGTCGACGGGATTATGGATCCTCCCATCGACCCTCGGTTTCTGACGAATATAGAAATTAGGAAATTTCCTAATTTTCGATTGGGATTCTTTCCAAATCACAATGGGACTATTATAGGACATTCCTACTCTATTTAAAGGACGTCCCTAAGCCACTTTCACTCCTTTCACAACCCTAATTGAATTGAGAGAAAGAGAGAAGAAGGAAAAGAGGAAGAAAGGAGACAAGGAGGAAGACTTAGCAAAAAGGAGAAGAGTTACAGAGAAAGATTAATCTTCTCAGGTATGGATACTAATTCCATGAGTTTTTACAGACCTTAGATTAGATATGGTTGAGTGTAGGATTTCAGAGAAACCCAAACCATCCATTCATGGTTAGGTTTTTATGGAAAACCATAGGATGATGCATGAAAACTATTTAGATGGATTATACATGGTTCTAGACCATGGGATGACTGTTGAATGAATGTAGGAAGCAAGCCATAGGACCCCAAACACGAATAGTGGATTTAAAAGTGGAAATTGGACCAGAGTGCATCGAGGGTCGCACCGAGGGTCGATAGACCATCCGACCCTAGGTGTTTCTGACCATCGACCCTCAGCATTTGGGAAGTTCAGAATGAGGGGAGGGTCAATAGACCCATCAACCCTAGCATCGACCCTAGCATCGACCCTCAGTTGACAGAATGGTTTTAAATTTTGAATTAATTATAATTAAATTCTATCGACTTTGTTAGGTTTGCTAGCAATATAATAACGTTATAACGGTGATTTTAAAGCTTGGAAAAGTATCTTATAGCAAACTAAGGTGAAGAACCTTAACCCCAAACTAAATTGGTTAATAATAAACTGTTTTCATTTTCTTGAGTCCTATGCCATGTTTGATTCTATGCTAATATGTTTGTAATGTGCATACAGCATGCCATCCAATATTTCTATTACTTGTTCATGCATATTTACTTTATTGTTTATAACATGATGATGATGATGATAGGAATAGGCATGTGCTTGTATGTGTGTGGTTGATGTACTTGATGCGGCGAGTATCGGGAGGTGTGATGAGAACGTCAATAAACGTTAACCTTTGGCGGGTCTCGGCACTTTAGCTCTATCTCTAACTCAAGTCTTGTGCATTGACATCGTCGTATCGCCATTACCTTAGCGAGAACTATTATGTCGTAGAGTATCGGGGAGGTGGTCTCGGTCCTTGTAGTCTCGGACTCTACCGGGGGCCTTAGCTCTATCTCTATGGACATTCGAGGGATCTTGGGGTGAGGCCTTGGATACACTGTTTGGCATTAGGATTGGTTAGCAGCGAGCCCAGTTTGCAAGCCCTCGCTAACAGGGGCTTACGTGTTAGTATAGCATTATATAGCAATAAACGTTAACCTTTGTTGTATAATGTTATGGTAGGATGGATGGGGACGACGATAAACGTTAACCTTCGGGCGGGCTTCCACACCCTGTGTATAGAGGCGGTGTCAATAAACGTTAACCTTTGACCACCCAACCTTTCTATTGCGCATTGCAAACTATAAACCAGACCAAAGATATAAATTGACTTTTTGCATGCATATGTATTGTTGCAATGTTTTGGCTACTCACTGAGCCGTGTTGTGTGCTCACCCCTCGACGTCGAATATTTTTAGTTGATGATGCAGGTTACACAGTCGAAGATTATATGAACGCGTCTGCGTACGGGAGTATAGCAGCGATGGACGCTGGAGCTGAAGATGATACACACGACTCCTCTTGCGAGTACAACTCGTGTGTATTCGATTAGATGTTTTATAGATTTCTTTTATTTGGATTTATTAAAGATTTGTATTGATATTTACTTATGTCTCGGTTGATACAGAATAATTTGCTATTAAATTATTAATATCATCTTAGTTCTCAGTTCATTTATTTATAAGATTTCCACTATTGTGTATTTACTCTGATTATGATTGTGGATGTGTGTAAAGTTTGGGTAACGCAGGGATGGCCTATTAGAGATCCTGGTTGAACCGTTGGTTATTTAGCGGTTCATCACACCATTCTGAACAGTACAAAATTGGGGTGTGACAACTTGGTATCAGAGCTTCTCCGGCTTTGCCCACCGAACTGACACGCATTCAAGACCATTGTGAACTGAGATAGGATAAATTAAAAGCTTTAATACAAACACACTGTAAGCACAAGTGATGATTGAAACCAAATTAAAAAGAGAATAATGCATCTATTAAAGGAAAAACAAGTTACATACAATGAGTAAGAGAAACAAAACGTATATACATCGCTAAAGCAGAGTACAGTCCACAACCCGGACAGTTACTCTGTAGTACAAGAAAAGTAAAGTACAAATCAGGAAGCTGGAGGTGAAGGAGGAGGCGGTGCCTCACGATCTCTGTCATAGTCCTCGGCATAGACCCTAGTCAACCATGCCACCTGGGTCTGAGTCACCTGCAGACTAGCTGTGAGATCAGCCACCCTCTGATCAGTCCGGCGCTGGGCGTCTAGGAGCTCCCCTATCCTCAGATCTGATGCGCGCTGAGCCTCTCTAATCTCGTGAAACATACTCAGCACATCATCAGCTGGTGGGCGTGAAGGACCAGCACCATGAGAAGGACTGGTCTCCGGTACCGAAGCCGTCGCAGCAGAAGTACCAGCCCTATCCTTATGTGTGGGTGATGGCGGTGGTATCGCATCGACATCCCTATATATGCGATCGTCATCATCGATCGGATCCCCCTGAGCCCTAGCAGCAACCTCAGCATCAGCCATCTCAACCCGAGTGTGAGGGCGCACCATCGCGTTCCTCTCCTCATCGCAAACCTCCGCATCTCACAGCCCCATCTTGCAGATAGCCTCCCAATCTAGAGGCGACGAGAAGGTCTTCTCCTGGATCTTCTCATCTACCAGGGACACCCCCAGACGGGTCAATAGCACTGTAATCATGCGTCCATAGGGTAGATTACCCCTATGACCGGACAATATAGCACTAATCATCGTCCGCATAATGATGTATGGAAGACAAACCGGCTGGCGAGTGCATATGTTGTAGATCAAGAACTGAGTCAACTGAGAGACCCTCTCATAGTGCCCACTCTGCGGGATCAGATTATGCTGGATAATCTTGCAGAAAACCCATGGAGCTGGACGCAAGTAGCAAGCCCTCATCTGCCATCTATCGGGACCGAGCAACTGATTGTCGATCTCTGCTCTCATCTCCATCTCAACAAACTGTGGCTCTCACGGCGCACAGTACACCATAGGGCCATCATAGGTAATGCCCAACAGATCGGCCAGCTGCCGATAATCAAAGGAGATGTGCACCCCCTTGACGTAGCTGGTGATGCACAACTCCTGGCCGTGCTCAACGTCATTGTAATTCCCCACCACCTGGAGATTACAATAGAACTGGCGTACCAAGTCGGGACATGTGCACGCATCGTATGTGATGACAGGGAGCCACCCCATATCACCAAATGCTCCCTCTACATTGAACAAGGCTAGCTCAGCCAAGTTCACCATGCGACCCCCTTCCACCTTCTTACGGGCATAGTCAGCATACTGTGCCTCGGCTTCATTCGAACGAAAGCGAAGTGGATCACGCAATCTTGGCACTTTGGTATGGGCCATAGTATCTGCAAGAAAATAAGAAGGAGAAAAGAAACAAGGAGTTAATAGGATAAAAATCCGAAAAATTAAAATAGAGCCCCATTTCTCACCATATAAGTGGGCATGAGAACTTACGTAGGTTAAAATATGTCCTACGACCCACATACAGTAGGCAATTTTAACTGACGAAGTTCAATTTGAAGAAATCTAAGAAAAATAAAAAATTTCGATAAATTAGGGCAAAAAGAGAAAATTTTAAGTTTCTCGATAACCAACCGATGAAACTCAAAATTTTTTGAGGGCTTTCGTTCCTCAAGACCCCAATAACAAAAGCCCCCAATAAAAATCGAATTTTTACGGTTGGAAAAAGTTTAATTTGGAAAATACGAGCTAAATGGGCAAAAACCTAGAAAAGAAAACCTAAAAACAGGTAAAGGTGAGAGGATATACCTGTAGGGATGACGTGGGCGTCGAAACCCGGAGTTAAACCGACCAAGAACAGTGGAGTAGCACTGTAGCAACTCAGAGAGTGGAGGCGAGTCGAAACGGAGGAGGAATAGTGAGAAATGACCCAAAATCAGATCTTAAAAATCTGATTTTTGGTCCGAGGGTCGGACAATTCGACTGACACCATCGACCCTCGGATCGACCCTCCCATCGACCCTCGGCTCTCGGGAATCTGACAGAAAATCGAGGGTCGGACTGAGGGTCGGATACCCATCGACCCTCGCATCGACCCTCAGCTCTCGGGAAGAACAGGTCATTCACAGGGTCGGATACCAAGGGTCGGACATACCATTGACCCTCACCATCGACCCTACATAGAAAAGACAGTATTTATTTCAAAATGAAATGGGAGATTTTGAATTTTATATCGGTTAGCATGCCTACATGAAGTATAAATGATTTCTCACTGATTTTGATGATTTTCAGGCACCACCCATCTCAGAAGGAAATATGTCTGGACGTAGAGTTACCCGACAGACCCGAAATACAGTCCCACCACCACCACCAGTGGAGGAGACTAGTCAAGAGAATAACCATGCACAGGGTAATCCAGAACCAGCAGGCCCTACAAATTTTCCACCTCCACCACCGGAGCTAGCAACTGTGGTTATGAATCTGGCACAACAGCTACAGCAAATGCAACACGCACAAGCTCAAATGCAGGTTGCAATGGGAGTTATGTTTCAAGCCACTCAGGCTGCAACCATGCACACTGGGCAAGCTAGTGCAGCCCCAGTGGGTAATCACCCAGCTCAACAGACACCTCAACAACCGGCTGCACCAATTCCAATGCAAGTCCCAGAAGCAGCCCAAGGGAACTATCAGTATCCACCCCCTATGTTTGGGGCATACCAAAATCAATCTGGATCACTCCCGGCTAGTGGAGAGATTTTTGAAAATGAAACCGAGAGAATTCAATGGCAAGCCGTCGATCCACTTTGTGGCCAGCACACTTGGATGGACGAAATGGAAAGGAACTTCCTTATGATGACTATTACCGAGGAAGAGAAAGTACTATGCGCCACCTTCATGCTCAAAGGCGACGCACACCATTGGTGGAAATCTACAAAGACGTATTTATTGACCAAGCACGCCCTACTGACATGGGCTATATATAAAGAAGCATTCTTCGAGAAGTATTTCCCAAGAAGCTTCAGAGATTCAATGGAGAAGGAATTTCTGAGTCTGTACCAGGGGCAGATGTCCGTAGACTCGTATCAACAGCGCTATGAGGAGCTGTTTTTCTTCGCACCGGCTAGCATGCAAGAAGAAGATACAAAAACCCGTAGGTTCGTCACGGGACTAAGAGGAAGCATAAGAGAAAATGTGCTGGGCTTAGAGAAGAAAATTTACAACGAAGCTGTCCAGATTGCTCGAGTAATTGAATCGAGCCAGAAAGAGAGTTATTTCACTCAAAACAAAGGCATAAAAAGGCCAGCTGGGAATTCGTATAACGGAGGCAATAATAGGACGTATAAATTTTTTCGTCCTCAGAATTTTGCTACTGCACCAAAGTCTACTTCCGAAGCTCAACCACTGCCAAAACCAAATTCTGAAGCCCCGAAGTGTTATAACTACAACCAACCAGGGCATATGGCAAGAGAATGCCCAAAATCCAAGAAGCAGTTACATCAAGGACGGGTATATGCCGTTACATCAGAGGATGCAGTCGCATCGCCCGATGTGGTCACAGGTATGACCTAAACTTTTAAGATTATAATTTCATTGATTGAGCATGTAGACTAAGTAAAATGGATCACAGGTATTGTACCTATAAATGGCGTACCAGCCAGAGTACTCTTTGATTCAGGAGCTACGCATTCATTTATATCTGTGTCGTTTGGAAAGAAGACCAATTTACCCATCAAAACATTAGACTACAAGTTACTTGTACAGTCACCGATGGGATTAGAAGTGGAATTAGAGAAAGGTTATGGACCATGTCCAGTTCTCATTGGCGAGAAAACCTTGGATGCAACTTTAATACAACTAGAGATGGCAGACTTCGATGTCATCTTGGGAATGGACTGGTTAGCTCGGCATTCTGCAAATCTGTTATGTGCCGAGAAGAAGCTAACTTTCAAGGACAAAGAAGGAGCAAAATTCAGTTTCTCGGGAACCAAACTTCCCAGAAGACGCAAGCTCATACTCTCAGCACTAAAGGCTAAGAAGTGCCTTGAAAAAGGTACCGTCGGATATCTAGTATCAGTGGTCGACCTAACCAAGGACGTGCCACGAATGGAAGATATTGACGTCGTGCGGGATTACCCAGATGTATTTCCGGAGAAACTACCTGGATTACCACCCGACCGTGTCACGGAGTTCGTAATAGACCTGATACCTGGAGCCGCACCGGTATCAAAAGCACCGTATAGAATGGCTCCTACTGAATTGAAGGAATTAAAAGTGTAATTACAAGAACTGCTGGATAAAGGTTATATTAGACCCAGTATATCTCCACGGGGAGCACCGGTGTTGTTCGTAAAGAAGAAGGATGGTAGTGTTCGATTATGTATCGACTATCGAGAGTTGAATAAGCTGACAATCAAGAATCGATATCCACTACCCAGGATCGATGACTTGTTCGATCAGTTACAAGGAGCGAAGGTATTTTCAAAGATCGATCTTCGATCAGGCTATCATCAACTGAAGATTAAAGAAGGTGACATTCCGAAGACAGCTTTCAGGACAAGATACGGACATTATGAGTTCTTAGTGATGTCCTTCGGATTAACTAATGCACCGGCAACATTCATGGAACTTATGAACCGAGTTTTCCACGATATGTTGGATACGTCGGTTATAGTATTTATTGATGACATATTGGTATACTCCAAAGACAAGGAAACCCATGTCAAGAACCTAAACGCAGCCCTACAGCGTTTAAGGAAAGAGAAGTTATACGCCAAATTTTCAAAGTGTGAGTTTTGGCTAAGTGAAGTCGCCTTTCTAGGCCATGTAGTATCCGCAGAAGGAATCAAAGTGGACCCCAGTAAGATCGAGGCTATTGTGAAGTGGGAAGCACCAAAGAGTGTTTCAAAAATTAGAAGTTTTCTGGGTCTAGCTGGATATTATCGGAGATTCGTAGAAAACTATTCTCGGATTGTCGTACCTCTAACTAGTTTGACCAAGAAAGGAGAAAAATTTGTATGGACGGATAAGTGTGAAAAGAGTTTTAAACTGAAAACCAGATTAATATCCGCCCCAATTTTGACCATTCCCGTTCCAGGACAGACATTTACCTTATACACTAATGCATCGGGATTGGGACTAGGATGTGTGCTTATGCAAGGAGAGCAAGTAGTTGTGTATGCCTCGAGACAGTTGAAGGTACATGAGAAAAATTACCACACTCATGATTTGGAGTTAGCGGCAGTAGTACATGCTGTCAAGATATGGAGACACTACCTATACGGAGAGAAATTTCAGATTAAGTTGGACCATAAAAGTCTTACTTATCTATTTAATCAGAAGGAGTTGAATATGAGACAAAGAAGATGGCTGGAACTATTGAAAGACTATGATTGTGATATCCAGTATCATCCGAGAAAAGCGAACGTGGTAGCGGATGCATTGAGCAGAAAAGCAATGATAAAATCTCAAGGAGAAATTAGCACGACTGTAGCAATGTATACCAACGGAATGGTGTTCAATCACGGCAATGAACAATATGTGATAGATACAACGGATGGATCAGCCAACCAAGGGTTTATTCATCGGTTTTTGAATATGTTCGTGGCATTGAAGATTATACCGGATATAGTGGATGAAGTGAAAACAGCTATCAAAGCAGATCCTTATCTAAGAACAGTACACGAAGATATTGAGAAAGGTAGGACTAACCCTGAGTTCACCTTGGATGACGAGAAGGTACTGAAATACAAAGGAAGAATATGTGTACCTGAAACAGAAAGTATGGACATTAGACACCGACTGATGAAGGAAGCCCATACCACCATCTACTCGATACATCCTGGAAGCACAAAAATGTATCATGATCTAAAGAAACTGTATTGGTGGAGGGGAATGAAGGCAGATGTAGCCAAATTCGTGTCTCAATACCTAAATTGTCAGAAGGTAAAGGCGGAACGACAAAGACCCGCAGGACTGTTACAGCCATTACCGGAACCAGTATGGAAATGGGACTGCATCACTATGGACTTCGTCACAGGACTACCATTGACTCCTCGAGTAGTTGACGCAGTTTGGGTGATTGTGGACCGTCTGACTAAGACAGCCCGCTTCATACCGATACGACCCTAGTATACACTGGAAAGGTTAGCAAAGCTGTATGTGGATAATATTGTTCGGTTACATGGTGTACCAAAAAGTATTGTGTCCGATAGAGATCCACGATTTACTTCCAAATTTTGGGAAGGACTGCAAAAGGCTATGGGTACAACATTGAAGTTCGGTCTTGCATTCCACCCACAGACAGACGGAGAGTCGAAGCGCACAATCCAGATTCTAGAAGATATGCTACGAGCATGTGTGATTGATTTCAAAGGATCATGGGATGAAAAGTTACCATTGAGAAAGAAAGATACCACTCCGCATTGTGAATGCCTCGACCAGGACCGGGACCAATTTGAAGGCTCACTCGTACCATTGATCGAGGGTTCGCTTACAATAACAGCTATCAGGCTACTATACAGATGTCACCTTATGAAGCATTGTATGGCAGAAAGTGTCGAACTCCCTTGTTTTGGAATGAAGTTGGAGAACGTAGTATAGTTGGACCGGAATTTGTGGAAGAGACTTGTCGAGTGGTCGACATCATCAAGGAGAGAGTGAAAACAGCTCAGAACCGTCAGAAGCAATATGCGGATACTCGACGAAGAGATCTAGAGTTCGCCGTAGGTGATAAAGTATTTTTGAAAGTATCGCCTATGAGAGGATTGAAGAGATTCGGACAGAAAGGAAAATTAAGTCCAAGATATGTCGGACCATATGAAATTCTAGCTAAGCGTGGAAAAGTAGTTTATCAGTTGGCATTACCACCATCTATGTCAAGTGTGCACGACGTATTTCACATTTCTCTATTGAAGAAGTATGTCAAGGATTCGACGCACGTGTTGACAGTAGATTTACCAAAATTGACTGATGATTTGACATTCGAAGTAACACCAACAGAAATCACCAGTCGAAAGGTTCAACGTCTACGCAACAGAGATATCTACTATGTTAAGGTCACATGGAAAAGTAGAGACATGGAAGAAGTTACATGGGAAGAAGAGAATGCTATGCGAAAGCAATACCCTCACTTGTTTGGTTCAGAAGGTATGTACAATTTCGAGGACGAAATTTTTATAAGTTGGGGGGAGTTGTAAGACCCGTGTCAAACTAACCCGGTCTTACCACCTTGAACCAGGTTTACCCATCATGGTCGAGTCAAGTGGACCAAGGGCGTGATGGAGATCGAGATCCCAGGTATCATATCGACCCAAAAACACTTAAAATAGGGGAAGGGTCGCATACCCAGCCAAGTAGGGTCGGACCTCCCAAAACAGAATGTCAGACCCTCAGATTTGAAGGGAGGGTCGGACAGCTTAGGACCCTAGGGTCGACGGGATCATCGACCCTCCCATCGACCCTCGGTTTCTGACGAATATAGAAATTAGGAAATTTCCTAATTTTCGATTGGGATTCTTTCCAAATCTCAATGGGACTATTATAGGACATTCCTACTCCATTTAAAGGACGTCCCTAAGCCACTTTCACTCCTTTCACAACCCTAATTAAATTGAGAGAAAGAGAGAAGAAGGAAAAGAGGAAGAAAGGAGACAAGGAGGAAGACTTAGCAAAAAGGAGAAGAGTTACAGAGAAAGATTAATCTTCTCAGGTATGGATACTAATTCCATGAGTTTCTACAGACCTTAGATTAGATATGGTTGAGTGTAGGATTTCGAAGAAACCCAAACCATCCATTCATGGTTAGGTTTTCATGGAAAACCATAGGATGATGCATGAAAACTATTTAGATGGATTATACATGGTTCTAGACCATGGGATGACTGTTGAATGAATGTAGGAAGCAAGCCATAGGACCCCAAACACGAAGAGTGGATTTAAAAGTGGAAATTGGACCAGAGTGCATCGAGGGTCGCACCGAGGGTCGATAGACCATCCGACCCTAGGTGTTTCTGACCATCGACCCTCAGCATTCGGGAAGTTCAGAATGAGGGGAGGGTCGATAGACCCATCGACCCTAGCATCGACCCTAGCATCGACCCTCAGTTGACAGAATGGTTTTAAATTCCGAATTAATTCTAATTAAATTCTATCGACTTTGTTAGGTTTGCTAGCAATATAATAACGTTATAACGGTGATTTTAAAGCTTGGAAAAGTATCTTATAGCAAACTAAGGTGAGGAACCTTAACCCCAAACTAAATTGGTTAATAATAAACTGTTTTCATTTTCTTGAGTCCTATGCCATGTTTGATTCTATGCTAATATGTTTGTAATGTGCATACAACATGCCATCCAATATTTCTATTACTTGTTCATGCATATTTACTTTATTGTTTATAACATGATGATGATGATGATAGGAATAGGCATGTGCTTGTATGTGTGTGGTTGATGTACTTGATGCGAGCGAGTATCAGGGGAGGTGTGATGAGAATGTCAATAAACGTTAACCTTTGGCGGGTCTCAGCACTTTAGCTCTATCTCTAACTCAAGTCTTGTGCATTGACATCATCATATCGCCATTACCTTAGCAGAACTATTATGTCGTAGAGTATCAGGGGAGGTGGTCTTGGTCCTTGTAGTCTCTGACTCTACCGGGGGGCCTTAGCTCTATCTCTATGGACATTCTGAGGGATGCTGGGGTGAGGCATTGGATACACTGTTTGGCATTAGGATTGGTTAGCAGCGAGCCCAGTTTGCAAGCCCTCGCTAATAGGGGCTTACGTGTTAGTATAGCATTATATAGCAATAAACGTTAACCTTTGTTGTATAA
This sequence comes from Protea cynaroides, assembly GCA_028583415.1. Lineage (NCBI taxonomy): Eukaryota > Viridiplantae > Streptophyta > Magnoliopsida > Proteales > Proteaceae > Protea > Protea cynaroides. The sequence goes on along the minus strand of CM053276.1, from coordinate 98,096,548 downwards.
TGTTATGGTAGGATGGATGGGGACGATGATAAACGTTAACCTTCGGGCGGGCTTCCACACCCTGTGTATAGAGGCGGTGTCAATAAACGTTAACCTTTGACCACCCAACATTTCTATTGCGCATTGCAAACTATAAACCAGACCAAAGATATAAATTGACTTTTTGCATGAATATGTATTGTTGCATTATTTTGGCTACTCACTGAGCCGTGTTGTGTGCTCACCCCTCGACATCGAATATTTTTAGTTGATGATGCAGGTTACACAGTCGAAGATTATATGAACGCGTCTGCGTACAAGAGTATAGCAACGATGGACGCTGGAGCAGAAGATGATACACATGACTCCTCTTGCGAGTGCAACTCGTGTGTATTCGATTAGATGTTTTATAGATTTCTTTTATTTGGATTTATTAAAGATTTGTATTGATATTTACTTATGTCTCGGTTGATACAGAATAATTTGCTATTAAATTATTAATATCATCTTAGTTCTCAGTTCATTTATTTATAAGATTTCCGCTATTGTGTATTTACTCTGATTATGATTGTGGATGTGTGTAAAGTTTGGGTAACGCAGGGATGGCCTATTAGAGATCCTGGTTGAACCGTTGGTTATTTAGCGATTCATCACACCATTCTGAACAGTGCAGAATTGGGGTGTGACATGCTAAATAATGATAATCAGATTTGAGCAAATAAGAGAAGGTGAACAACCAGGCCACTCCAGCCAATCACCTGGACTACCAAATACCTTGGCCACAATTGTAATAAACTTGGCCTAATAAAATACAAGAGCAACAACAGATGAAACCGACTATGCGAGTTGCTATGTGAATCACTACCCAAGTTGCTGATGTTACATCAACACCTCCGGGTCAAACCAAGTACGGTACCAATTGGTAGCATCACTGTACCCCAATACCTGTTAGCTGTAACACAGTGCCTACCACACAGCAAGTCCCAGTAATGCATACCCCAGTGCAAAAATTTAGAGCACAACAAGCAGTGTATCAAGGTGGTTACCCTTATCAGCCACCGATATATGGGACAATTGCATCATGGCAGAATGATCCGACAAGGATTGAGAAATATTTTCTGAAGATTAAGCCTCAAACGTTTCCAGCAAGGATCAAATCTATTGTGGCCATATAACTAAATAGGTTTATATAGGATGCGATGCATTATCGATTTACTCTTATGATTATAGAGGATGCACATACCAGATTTTAAATTCTCGTACCTTGATAGGATACCTTCTTGATTTAACCTGTCAACTGAAGTCATAGATATTGTTTCTTTAGTATAGTCCTGATTATACCATTCTGAACCACTCTCATGATCGATAACATGAACAGAGATATGAACTGAATGAACAGTTAAATGTTTAATCATGTTGAGCGTATATTTTTTTGATTTTACCTGATTTACTGATGTACGAAAACCTTCTCCAGATTTATTTCTATAGTGCCTTGACCAATGGCATTATATATACTCAATAGAACCTGTAACCATGAGGTTAAGAACTGTAAAATCTCTATTTTCATATATTTGGACCACCGTGCAACTTGATGATCTATTAATGCCGGTTGGATTACCATAGATTTACTCCTGATTCTTAAAACCTAGGTTCACTAGATAAAGCAAGTGTTCGTCGTCATACTAAATTCGAAAGAAGGAAAGGAATTGTTTTTGGATAAACATTCTGACATCCATTGAAAAGATGTTTAGTGATAATGGATTATTGGAAGGAAGATGATTAAATTCAGATTAGATTTTATAGCCAAAAGACCTCCGATGAAGTAATGGAGAATCTATTTTGAGATTTCTAAACGGGTGGATATGAATCATGTCTATAAAAGAGTGCATGCGACAAAAGTGAGAACTATCTAGGGTAGCCAGTAAAGAAATAGATAGCACTCTAGTAGAGTTAAAGATGGCTATATTAGTATAAAATTTTGACAAGGTAGAAGATTCCTAAAGGCAAATCTAAAAGTGGACACAAGGATAAAGTCAAAAAAATCATGGCATTAATAGTAATCGGTTTAATACAATGAAAATTGAGTTATGCCCAATGTCGAGTGATATGATTAAGTAAAGACCAAAAGAGTTTGGCTAAATTAATGAATTTATAAGCATATATCCTAATGCTTAGAAAGCAGACTTGGGATATGAAGTAACAATCACAAGATATTTTTTGAGGTATATGAAAGAGAGATCAGGGTAGAACAGCAAGGATAAAAGAAATATAAGCTAATGAGTGCAATATGAGATTTTGACGATAGTCTTTGGAAAATCATAAGAGATGAAGGAACTAGACAAGCTCTTAAGACCTTTACACCAGATTTTGCTAGTTCAATCCCTTTTGGACTAAATGTTACATTAGATGAGTGTCATGAACAATGATTGAATCATATGGATGGACAGAGTTTGGATGCAACCTAAATCGACTTGAGATGGCAGACTTTGACGTCATCTTGGGAATAGACTGGTTGTCTCAATACTCTATAAGTGATTAGGTGCATAGAAGAGGTTATCATTCAAGGATAAAGACAACATATAATTTAGTTTTATTGGAAGCATGTTGCCTAAGAAGTGAAAGCTGATCCTCTCTATGCTAAAGGCGAAGAGATGCTTTGAAGAGAAAGAAGTTGGATATCTGGTATATGTGGTATACACTACCGAAGAAGCACCACAGACGGAAGGTATTGATGTGATGCATAAATTCCTGATGTGTTCCAGGAGACTTACCAGGGATACCATCTGATCATGTGACCAAGTTCGTCGTCGACTTGTTACCAAGGACGATACTTATGTCAAAGGCACCTATAGAGTAGCTCCTATGGAGTTGAAGGAACTGATATTCAACTACAAGAGTTATTAGACTAAGGTCCTAATCAGCTAAGTATTGCATCACGGGGAGCGCCAATGCAATTCATGAAGAAGAAGGATGGTAGTGTTCAATTATGTATAGACTACCGAGAATCAAACAAGCTCACGATCAAGAATCGATAACTACCACCTCGAATCGATGACTTGTTTAAATAGTTGCAAGGAGCAAAGGTATTTTCTAAGATTGATCTTCGATCAAGATATCATCAGCTGAAGAATTTGAATAGCGATATCTCGAAGATAGTTTTTAGAAACGGGATAGGCCAATTATGAGTTTTCGATTATGATTATGATGTTTGGATTAACCAATGCCCTTACATCTTTTATGGAACGGATGAACAGGGTGTTTCATAACATGTTGGACACGTCGGTCATAGCTTTCACAGATGATATTTTGGGTTATTCCAAGAATGAAGCAACTCATATAACGGAGCTTAGAACCGCTTCACAACAGTTGAGAAGTGAAAAGCTTTATGCCAAGTCCAAGAAATATGAGACTCGATTAAACAAAGTGATCTTCTTAGATCACGTACCATCATAAAAAGGGATTAAAGTGGACCCTATTAAGATAGAGGTAATCATATGGTGAGAAACAGTTAAAGGGTATTGCGAAGATCAGAAGTTTCTTGGGTTTAGCTGGTTATTACTGACGATTTTGGAGGACCACTCTAAGATCGCAAAACCTCTTACCAAGCTAACCAGGAAGGGAGAGGATTTTAATTTGACTGACAAGGGTGAAGAATATTTCCAGATTCTAAAGTAAGATTGATATCAGCTCCCATCTTGATCGTTCCGGCACTAGGGAAACCTTTTACCCTATCCATCGGAGCTTTCGGATTGGATCTAGGATGCGGGTTGATGTAAGGTAAATAAGCGATTTCATATGCTTTAAGAAAACTGAAAGAACATGAGAAGAGTTACCCAACTCATGATTGGAGTAAACAATTGTGATTCATGCAATCAAGACTTGAAGACATTATTTAAACTGAGAAGAATTTTAGATTAGATCGGATTACAAGTGTTTTATTTATCACTTCATTAGAAAGAGTTGAACATGAGGATAAGGAGATGGTTAGGAATACTTGAAGGATTAAAACTGTGTTATTCAATGTCACCCGAGCAAGGCTAATGTAGTAGCTAAGGCCTTAAGCAAAAAGGGAATTATGAAGTCCGAAGAAGGACCCAGTATAAATGTTGTCTTATGTTCCGCAGCAACAGATTCAGATTTGGAAGAAGAGTAACATATAATAGAAACTCGTGATGATCCAATTGAGCGAGAACTTAGGGATGAAGAAAAAGTAGTAATTTTGTTATAGCTGTATATAAGAACGGTACAAGAAGATTTAGAGAAAGAAAAACCTAACCCTGACTTACTTTGGATGCGAAGACGGTACTCAGATATAGAGGTAGACTCTGAATACACGAAGGTAAAGACTCGGATATCATGAAGAGGATAAGGATAAGAGCCCATTGTACTCCATATTCAGGACATACTGGAGTACCAATATGTATCATGACCTGAAGAGATTGTACTGGTAAAGAGGGATGATAACAAAGGTGTCTTAGTGTGTGTTCCAGTGTCTGAATTATCAACAAGTAAAGGCTAAAAGACAAAGACCAACATGGTTCACAACAACAACTATCGAAGCCAGTCTGAAAGTGGAACTGCATTACAATGAACTATGTCACTGATTTACCACTGACTCCTAGATCGGTTGACGCAGTTTGGGTGATTGTTGATCACCTTATGAAAATAGCTCATTCCATTGCTATACAACCTCGGTATGCTTTGGAGCGGCTAACTAAGCTATATGTGGATAGTAATGCCAGATTGAATGGTATGCATGAGAGCTTAGTGTCGGTCAGAAGCTCATGCTTTATCTCGAAGTTTTGGGAGGATCTATAGGAAACAATGGGGATGAAGTTGAAGTTTAGTATCGCATTTTACCTTAAACCGACAGACAATCGGAGCGTACTTTACAGATCCTAGGAGATATGCCCCGAGCTTGCAAAATTGATTTCAAGGAACATGAGTTGAGAAGTTACCGTGAATTGAAGTTGCTATTAAGCTACCATGTAAATGTCACCTATATAGCATGGTACGGTAGAAATGTCAAACCCCTCTATTTTGGAATGAAGTTGGTGAATGAAGAATTTTAAGACCTAAGTCTATGGCAGAAAACTGTCGAGTGGCAGACAAGATCAAAGAAAAGGGCTAAGACAGCTCAAGTTGTCAGAGAGACACCAAGACCTTGAGTTCTCCATAAGAGACAAAGTGTTTTTGAAGATATCACTTATGCGTAGTTGAAAAGATTAAACAAGTAGGGAGGTTGTATTCTATATATGTGTCGAATCTTATAAACTTTGGAGAGACGTAGAAAAGTTGCATATCAATTAGCGTTACCGCTATCCATGTCTAGTATGCATGATGTATTTTGTGTGTCTCTATTGAAGAAGTACATTGGAGATCCATATCAAAAGAATTGACCACAGAGTCACCGGATTAGAGAATGTTTAACTATTGAAGTGGTACCAGCCTAGTTCACTAGTTGGAAGGTACAATGTTTTCAAAGCTGGGATAATTATTATATGAAGATAATCTAACGAAGACAAGACGTGAAGAAGATGGCATGGAAAGAAGAAGATGCAATGCGGAAATAGAATTCCCACCTATTGACTCCGAAGTAAATTCAAATTTTGAGGACAAAATTTATTTTAAGGATGGGGGAGTTGTAAGATCCGTACGTTCAAATTTCGAGGATGAAATTTCTTTTAAGGGTGGTGAAGTTGTAAGACCCGCACGCCATGAACCCGGTCTAACCTTACATTTCGTGTCGGGACCCGTCTACATATCATGGTCGAGCCAAGTGGACCAAGTGTGTGAAGAAAAACTAAGACCCAATATGAAAATTTACTCAAAAATAGTCAAAATGAGGGTAGGGTCACATGCCTAAACAGGCAGGTCCGACCCCCCCATCGACCCCCCCGACCCCCATCGACCCCCGATAATCGATAAAAACAGCACGAACCGAAAATTAAGAAACTTTCCTAATTTCAATTGGAACCTTTCCTAAACTCAATGAGACTTATTTTGAGAGGTTTTACTCTATAAATAGGACGTCCCTAAGCCTCTTTCACTCCTTTTACAACCCTAATTGGATTGAGAGAAAGAGAAGATAAGGAAGAGAAGGAGAAGAGAAGGAAAGTGGAGAAGAAGACCAAAAAGAAGGGATTTAGAGGAAGAAGCATACTTCTCAGGTATGGATACTATTTCCATGAATTTCTAAAAACCTTAGTGTAGATAATGAAGAGGGTATGATCTAAGAGAAACCCAAATCATCCATTCATGGTCAGGTTTCAATGGAAACCATGGAGGAGATCATTGAAACCTTGTAGGTGAATAAAGAATAGTTCTACACCATAGAACATGTATGGAATGGACTATAGAAGGAAGCCATATGACCCAAACATGAAAGAATGAACGAAATTGGATATTCTCGACTCAAATCATGGGGGGGTCGCACCTAGGGTCGATGGAACATCCGACCCTAGCATCGCATCGACCCCCAGTATTCGGGAAACCCAGGGAAGGGGTGGTCGCACCTAGGGTCGATGGAACATCCGACCCTAGCATCGACCCCCAGTATTCGAAAAGTCCAGAATAGGGGTGGTCGCACCCAGGGTCGATGGAACCTTCGACCCTGGCATCGACCCTACTACAGGGGGTCGCAGTATACTGCTACCCTAGCATCGACCCGTCCTGCTACCCCCAGTTAACAGCAAATTAGAAAAATTAGAATAAATTCTAATTAAACTCTATCGACTTTATTAGGTCTTCTAGCAATATAATATTGATATAAAGGTGATTCTTAAGGCTTGAAAGAGGACCTACAAACAACCAGAGGTGAGGGAACAAGACCTAAACTAATTGGTTAATAATAAACTATTTTATTTCTTGAGTCCAATACCATGATTGATTCTATGCGTGTATGCTTGTAATGTGCATTCAACATGTCATCCAATATTTCTATTATTACTGTTCATGCATATTTAAATTTATTGATTATAACATGATGATGATGATGATGATAGGAATAGAGATGTGAATGTTTGTGTTTGGCTGGTGTACATAGTGCGGGTAGGAATGGTATCAACCGGTACTTCGATGTCGTTCTCATCGGGGTATATTGTGCCATTGTCTATTCAAGTCATGTCCACTAAGCAAGTGGTTGATGTGCTTGATGCGAGCGAGTATCAAGGGGGGTGTCATAGGCCGGGCCTCAGCACTCTAGCTCTATCTCTAACTCAAGTCTTGTGCATTAGCATCGTCGTATCGCCATTACTTTAGCAGAACTATAACGTCATGGTGTATGAGGGGAGGTGGTCTCGTACCATATAGTCTCTGACTTTGTCAGGGGGCCTTAGCCCTATCACTATGGGCGTTCTGAAGGATGCTGGGGTGAGGTCTTGGATACACTGTTTGACATTAGGATTGGTTTGTTGCGAGCCCAGTTTGCAACCCTAGCTAGCAAGGGTTTATTTGTTGGTATGGTATCAACCGGTACTTCGATGCCGTTTTCATCGGGGTATATTGTGCCATTATGGGTGTTGTGGGCGACAGTGCCATTTTCATTGGGCGTATCCACACTCTCGTGCATAGAGCTGCGGCGGCCACCTATCCTTTTTATAGCACATTGCAAACTATAAACCATACCACATATATGAATTGATCGCATGCGTATGTTTGTTGCATTGTTTTGTTTTCTCACTGAGCTCAAGTTGGAGAGCTGACCCTCGTGTGCACAATTCTTTTAGTTTCTGATGTTGCAGGTATTATGATTGAAGATTATGTCAACACGTCAACATATGAACAGGTGGCGGCTATGATGAGCAAGCTGTGGAGGACTATTATGATTTGTTAAGCGAACGTTTCACTATAGATACGCTTAGTGTTTAATTTTTGTATTTGGCTATTGTAATATGTATTAAATTATGTTTTGGTTACTTGGAGATAAATGCAATATTAATTATTTATCATAACTAAACTTCAGTTCATTATCTGTAAGCCTTCCGCTATTTACTTTATTATCTCTGATTAATGTGGAATGTGTTTTGGTTTAACAAAAATTAGGATAGCCTATTCGAGATCCTGGTTGAACCGTTGGTTTATTGACGGTTCACCACACCATTTTGGTTAGTCAAAAATTGGGGTGTGACAACTTAGGAGGGTAACAGCAGTGACAGTAGCAGTAGTAGTAGCCAATGCAGCTTATGTGGAAGAGGTAGGGGATGATGATGATCTACACATGGAGGATATTCCTGCACCTACACCCCAGCCCATACCTACAGCAAGACCTTCTCAGCCTCCTCCTGATGCCGTGATGGGTATGTTCATGGAGATTCGAGATGCCCAGCATGAGATTCGTGACCTGGGGTGCCTTACCCGTAGCCTAAGGGTCACACAGAAACAGGTACACTGGTTCAGGGTCGCATATGAGCGTGACTTTGACATTGTCGACCCTATTCCTGTGATCCACCAATCCCATGATGGATCATTTTATTCTCTCTCCTATCAGTACTATGACTTTTATAACAGGGTAACTGTTCGATTTGTGGACTGTACCCTATAGTACAATTAACTTTTCACTCTTTGGATGTTTTTACTCTTCGATACAGTTCTTTTCTTGTTATTGTGGTAGTTTATGATCATTATCACTTGTTATCATGGTTTCCTATCTAGAGCATGATTGTTTATTAATTTCACCTTTAGTATAGTATATTATGCTCTTTTGTATTTAATCTCAAGCATCAAACAAGTGCTTAAGGTGTGTCTTTATTAATGTTTTTAATTTTTTTTTCAATCTCAGTTCATTGACTCAGTTAAGTGCATGTATGGTCTGTTGGACAGAGCCTAAGAGCTCTGATACTAAGTTGTCACTCCTCAATTCTAACTGAACCAGAAGTGTGAGTAAATCATCACTAAACCAATGGTTCACACCAGAATCTCGATAAGACTGTGTCCACTTACACAAACCATTGCACATAACCATAATCAGAATATAAATAGATACAACGGAAATCTTAATATAAATGAACTGAGTATTCTATTGATACTTAAACAAATTATCTTAATTATTCAATAAATCAAAACATAAATAAATATCTTTACATTGTTTATAAACTCCAACTGAAATAAAATAAATAAATTAAAATCATCCTAGAGGTACACGCAGTAAGGGCACTCACATGAAACGTCATGCTCGTCTTCCCCTGCTTGCACATCCAAAGTAGCAGCACCTCCATACACTAGAGCATCCACGTAGTCCTCCACAGTATAGCCTGCATCAACATCTAAAAACATGTATATATACAACGATGAGCTCACAGCTTAGCTCAGTAAGAAAATCAGACAATGCAACAAGCAATATACATGAATAACATTCACATTTAGTCTAGTATACTTGCACAGTGTTATGGTAAGGTTTGGTGGTCACCACACCTCCATGCACGAGAGTGTGAGCACTCCTAAAGGATCACACACTGCTATCGCCCCACATCACTCACTCCAGTATAGAGATAGAGCTAGAGTCTGATGCGCAGGCTGTGCCTCCATCCCATGTCCACCCCCTGATACCCTCTATTGTACCAATACCTACACCCCTATTGGCGAGGGCTTGCAAGTAGGTTCGTTACTAACCAATCCTATATGTCATCACAGTAAGCTCTACCCTAGCACAGCTCTTCACGGCATAGAGATAGGGCTCGAGTCTGGTGGCCAGGCCGAAGACCACAATGCTACGTCCTCCCCCTAATACCCTACCCGCACCAAGCATGCTAGATAACAACGATACCAAAAGGTGCCAGTGTGAGGAATGATCCAAGACCTCAGGCTGTCACACCCCAAATCTGGACTAACCAGTGGTGTGATAAATCGTAAAAAAAAACCAACGATTCAATCAGGATCTTGTATAGGCCGTGCCCATCCGATTAAACCAGATACATTCCACAAGCATAATCAGAGTAAATAAATAATAATGGAAGTCTTTAATACTAATGAACTGAGTATCTAACAGTAATAGCATAATTAATTATCCAATTATCTCCAAAGTAACTCAAAACATAAAATAAGATAAATTATTCAATTACATGTTTTGATAACCAAACAACTAAACTAATCGAAAACACATGAATTGCACTCGCACGACGGATCATGCTCCTCTTCCATAGCTTCCACGTCCATCGCCACTACATGTCCATACGTCGGCGGGTTCATGTAATCTTCAACGGTAGGACCTGCATCAACAACTAAAAATATTCGACGTCAAAAGGGTGAGTACACATCACGGCTCAGTGAGCAAACAAAACAATGCAACAAACATATGCATGCATTCAATTCATATCTTTGGTCTAGTTTTAAGTTTGCAATATGCTATAGAAAGGATTGGCGGCCACCACACCTCTATACACGAGTGTGTGAATTTGCCCAATGGATCAAATACCATTGTCGTCCCACATGCACCCACCATGGAATAGAGATAGAGTTAAAGTGTCCGAATCAAACACCGCCAACACTTCCCCTGACGCCCTACCCATACCAACACGTAAGCCCCTATTGGCCAGGGCTTTCAAACTTGGCTCGCAACTAACAAATCTTAAATGTCATCCAGTGTATCCAATGCCTCACCCTAGTATCCCTCAATACGTCCATAGAGATAGAGCTAAGGCCCCCCGATAGAGTCGAAGACTACACGGTCTGAGACCACTTCTCCTGATTCCCTACGACGTAATAGTTCTGCTAAGGTAATGGCGATACGAAGATGTCAGTGAACAAGACTTAAGTAGAGACAGAGCTAGAGTCTGGTAACCAGGAAGAACCATAATGTCATGCCCTCCCCCTGATGCTCCACTCGCATCAAGTACACTAACCACACACACACAATCACGTGCCTATTCCTAGCATCATCATCATTATCATATTATAAATAGACAAAAATAAATATGCATGAGCAGTTATAACAGGAATATTGGATGACATGTGAGATGTACATTACAAACATACAAGCATAGAATCAATCATGGCATTGGACTCAATAAAAGTAAACAGTTTATTATTAACTAGTTAGTTTAGGTTATGTTCCCTTACCTACTAGAAATGTTTAATCTTCTCCAAGCTTCTTCTTAACTCACTCTTGAACTTCTTGGAAACCTAAGAAATTTGTAAGTTCTAAGTTAGGGTTCAAGCTCATCAATTTACAATAATCAATGGTTCATACTAGCATCAAACAGACCTCCAGAAGCTGAGTGGTCGCAGGTGTGACTGCACCTATGGTCTCAGTTTCTGCGACCACAGGGTGTGGGGTTGATACGTGTGGTCGCATATCATGCGATCACACACATGTAACCACACCCTCCCTAGAAACTTCTCGAGGGCTTGTGGTCGGACATATGTACCTCGTGTGGTCGATCAAACTGCGACCACACGAGTTTTTGGTCGACTTTACTCTTAGCCACATCCTTTCATAACTTGATTTCATGGCTAACATTATGATCCTTCCTATGATTGTTCTATGGCTTAAAATTCACACTTTTACATAGTCCTTCACCTTAATCCGTTCTTTATAGATTTACTAGAGTTTTGTTCATGGTCTTAGGATTGAGATCTTACTTTGACTCAATATTTCCTCCATAATCTATTCTAGGCATTCAATTAATGTAGGGAATGATTCCATACCTTAAACTTGCTGAAGAATCAGAGCTTTCTCTGTAATTCTTTCTCCTAGTCTTCCTCTTCTATTCTCTTTCTCTTCCTACTCCTCTCTTTCTCTCTCTTTCAGTTTAGGTTCTAAAAGAGTGAAAGAGACTAAGGGATGTCTTTTATATAGAGAAAAGCATCCATATAAAGTCTCACTTTGATTAGGAAAGAACCCCCCTCAGATTAGGAAGGTTTCCTAATACGGAGTCGGTTATACCACCGTGTGGTCGCACGTGGGGTTGCAGAATCCATCAACCACATGTCTCAAAACTGTGACCACAGGTCCCAGACTCGAGTAGTCTCAATATTCTGAGGTGTGGTCGACCACACCTATTTAGGTATGCGACCACACGTCTCAATTAGATGATTTTTTATTCGAATTACATACCTAGTGTCACACCCCAATTCTGAACCAACCAGAATGGTGTGATGAACCGTCCATAGACCAACGGTTCAACCAAGATCTCGTATAGGTCGTGCCCATTCGATTAAACAAGATACATCCCACAAATAAATTCAGAGTAAATAAATGATAGCGGAAGTCTTTAATAGTAATGAACTGAGTATCTGACAGTGATAGCATAATTAATTATCAAATTATCTCCAATATACCTCAAGACATAAAATAAAGTAAAATAATTAATTACATGTTCCCATAACTAAACAACTAAGCTAATCAAAAACACGTGAGTTGCACCTGCACGACGAATCATGTGCATCTTCTTTAGCTTCTACGTCCATTGCAACAACGTGTCTATACATCGACACATTCATATATTCTTCAACAGTAGGACCTGCATCAAGAATTGAAAATATTCGATGTCGAAAGGGTGAGCATACATCACTGCTCAGTGAGCAAATAAAACAATGCAACAAACATATGCATGCATTCAATTCGTATCTTTGGTCTGGTTTATAAGTTTGTAATGTGTTATATAAAGGTTTGTTGGCCGCCGCACCTCTATACACGAGTGTGTGAATCTACCCAATGGATCAAACACCATTGTCGTCCCACATACATCCACCATGGAATAGAGATAGAGCTAAAGTGCCCGGATCAAACACCGCCAATACTTCCCCTGATGCCCTACCTATACCAACACGTAAGCCCCTATTGGCGAGGGCTTACAAACTGGGCTCGCAACTAACCAATCCTAATGCCAAATAGTGTATCCAAGGCCTTACCCCAGCACCCCTCAATACGTCCATAGAAATAGAGCTAAGGCCCCCCGACAAAGTCAGAGACCACACGGTCAAAGACCATCCCCCCTAATGCCCTACGACGTAATACTTCTGCTAAGGTAATGGCGATACGACGATGTTAGAGGGTAAGACTTGAGTAAAGATAGAGCTAGAGTCTAGTGATGAGGTCAAAGACCACCATGCCACGTCCTCCCCCTGATGCTCCACTAGCATCCAACACACCAACCACACACATACATTCACATGCCTATTCCTAGCATCATCATCATCATCATGTTATAAATAAACGAAATTAAATATGCATGAACAGTAATAGCAGGAATATTAGATGACATGTGAGATGCACATTATAAGCATTCAAGCATAGAATCAATCATGGCATTGAACTCAATAAAGTAAACGGTTTATTATTATCCAATTAGTTTAGGTATTGTTCCCTCACCTTTGATCGATGGTTATTCTTCTTTCAAGCTTTGTAAATCACTTTTGGACCACTTGGAAACTTAATAAATTTATGGATTCTAAGTTAGAGTTCATATTCATTAATTAAAATATTTAAATATCCGATCTGAAATCAATCAGACCTCTAGAAGCTGAGTGGTCGCAGGTGTGGCTGCACCTGTGGTCTCATTTTCTGCGACCACAGGGTGTGTGGTCGATACATGTGGTCGCATATCATGCGACCACACACATTCGACCACACCCTCCCTGGAAACTTCCAGAGGATGTGTGGTCGACACATGTGCCTCGTGTGGTCGACCATAGTTGCGACCACACGAGTGTTTGGTCAACTTTCATTCTCAGTCTAACCCCTTCATGATTTGATTCCTTGAACTATCACTAGGGTCCTTCCTATGATTAATCTATGGCCTTAATTTTGTATTTTTCATAATTATCTACTCCAACCTACTCTTCATGGATTTCCTTTGAGTTTTCGTCTATGGGTCTCATGGTTGAGATCCTACTTTGAATCAATACTTCCTCCATGATCTATTCTAGGCATTCAACTAATGTAGGAGATGTTTTCATATCTTAAACTTGCTGAAGAATCAGAGTTCTTTTTGAAATTCCTTCTCTTAGTCTCTCTCTTCAATTCTCCTTCTCTTCCTCCTCCTCTCTTTCTCTCTCTTTCAGTTTGAGTTCTAAAAGAATGAAAGAGGCTAAGGGACGTCCTATATATAGAGAAAAACCCTCCATATAGAGTCCTACTTTGATTAGGAAAGAACCCCCTTCAGATTAGGAAGTTTTCCTAATTTCAGAGTCAATTATATCATCGTGTGGTAGCACGTGGGGTCGTAGGATCTGTCGACCACACGTCCCAAATCTGTGACCACACGTCCTAGATTCTAGTGGTCTCAACATTCTGAGGTGTGGTCGACCACACCTGTTTAGTTATGCGACCACACGTCTCAATTAGATGATTTATGGTTCGAATTACATACCTAGCCTTGTGGTTTCTTCACACACTTGGTCGCTTAGTCCCACCATGATAGGAAGACCTGATACAAGGTTGTAAGACCGGATTAATACGATACTGGTCTTACACCTAGCCTTGTGGTTTCTTCACACACTTGGTCAGCTTGGTCCGACCATGATAGGAAGACCTAATACAAGGTGGTAAGACCGAGTTAGTAAGGTACAGGTCTTACACAGGTCCTTCTCATTTCACACACCAATGAAAACATTAACATGCCTAACACACAATCCTAGTATAGTGAGTATGCATGGATAGATATAATAACTGAAAATAAATATGACATGTGTGCAATACTCCATAGAAACAATAGTTATTAACAATGTTTTACTGTTATTAATTAATTAGAGTTTAAGTCTAATTCCCTTACCTAACGCTTGATTACTAGCTTGCTCCGCGTCACAGAGTCCAATCTCGCTATTACAAGGTCCTACACGATGTTAGGGTTTAGTTAGAATTAGTTTCATAGGTTTTACGTTATTGAAAAACCAACTGGGTCAAAAACCAACCCATTCTGGACATATCGGTCGCATATACCAGTCGCAGGTCACTGTACAGTGGCGTGACCGGTATAGTCGACCGAACAGCCTTGGCAGGCTACCCGAGAGGTACCGGTCGCATATATCAGTCGAACCTAGTGCCACTGTATTGTCACACCCCAATTCCACACTATTCAGAACGGTGTGATGAATCGCTAATAAACCAACGGTTCAATCCAGGATCTCAAATAGGTTGTGTCCCTTAGCTTAAACCATACACATCCACAACCATAATCAGAATAAATACACAATAGCAGAAGTCTTAATATTAAAGGAACTAAGAATCTAACTGTGATAATCATAAATAAAATATCCAATTATGTTGTATCAACCGAGACATAAATAAAATATCAAATTACATGTCCTTAATAGTTCAAATAAAACTCTAATCGAAAACGCATGAGTTGCACTCGCATGAGGAGTCATGCGTCTCCACTATATCTTCAGCCTCCATTGTAGCCACGTGTCCGTATGCAGGAGCATTCATATAATCTTCCACGATCATACCTACATCATCAACTAAAATTTTTGAATTCGAAAAGGGTGAGCACACATCATGGCTCAGTGAGCAAACAAAACAATGCAACAAACATTTGCATGCATTCAATTCATATATGTGGTCTGGTATATAAGTTTGCAATGTGCTATAGAAAGGTTTGGAGGCCACCGCACCTCTATACACGAGTGTGTGGAACCGCTCAATGGATCAAACACCATTGTCGCCCCCACATGCACCCACCATGGAATAGAGATAGAGCTAAAGTGCTTAGGACCGCACCGCATCACACTTCCCCTGATGCTCTACCCATACCAACACGTAAGTCCCTATTGGCGAGGGCTTACAAACTGGGTTCGCAACTAACCAATCCTAATGTCAAACAGTGTATCCAAGGCCTCACCCCAGCATCCCTCAATACGTCCATAGAGATAGAGCTAAGGCCCCCCGACAGAGTCGAAGACTACATGGTCCAAGACCACCTCCCCTAATTGTAGTACCTACATGCAAATTTTGGGATGAAATTTCTTTTAAGGGTGGTGGAGTTGTAAGACCCGCACTCTGAAAACCCGGTCTAAACAGTGTCGTGACAGGTCTTTCGATCATCACCGAGCCAGACGGGGCAAGCAGATAACAAACAGGTACAAAATCGGACCGAAGTCAACCAATTATATCTGATTTTAGGTATACCGGTCGATGGTACCGGTCTTGGTACCGGTCGACCGGTATGGCCTGCACAGCTATGTGCGGGAATTTGGAAATTGGTCTCTGCGGGTCTCGCTTTCCTGATTTCGAATCCTAGAAGTTTCCTAATCCTAGTAGGGTTACTAAACCCTATTTCTAGCCTATAAATACACCCTTAAGCCTCCTCAAATCCTTTCCATTGTCTCTCACAAACCCTAGAGAAGAGAAAGAGCTTGGAAAGGAGAAGGAGCTAGGAAGAAGAAGGAGGTGCCGCCATTACCGTTTGACGAAGCTCACGCTACGCCTATCAACGGTAAGTGCTTGAATCCATCTTCTTATTCTGTGTTAGTTGTGTGGGTGGATCAATACCATGCAAAGTAGGTATTGATCTAAAACCCTAAATTGGCCAATAAACCCTAAGTTGCCGTCAAACCCTAGATTCGAGTTTCGAGATGATATTCATCGAAATAAGACTTGAATGAATTGGGGATAACTCTAACTCAAAGCCTAGACTTAGAATGGATAGGAGAAACCCTGAAAATCCATGGAGGATGATCGACGGCAGTCGAAGAACCCATGTATGGTCTTCCGGAGACATACCGGTCGACTATACCGGTTGCACATGGTGCGACCGGTATGTTGCGACCGCTACCTCTCGGGAGGTTATCTGTGGGGACCGGCTGACCATACCGGTCGCCAGTATTTTCCACAGAGTTGCGACCGGTATATGCCACCGGTCAGCTCTGTAAGGGTATTTGTAACCCTGTTAGTTTTTCGACCAACATGAAACCCTAAACAATATATTCTAATGAAACCCTAATAATATTGTAGGACTTTGTGACTTATCGTTTGGATCTTGCGACGTGGAGCAAGTTATCGAACGAGCGTCAGGTAAGGGAATCTGACCTAAACCTAATAATTAATGGACAGTAAATCGTTGTTAATCATTGAATATCTTTGATGTGATGTTTGTGCATATTCACATGCCATCCTTTACTTTCAGTTATTATTACTGCTCATGCATTGATAGGATGTGTTTGTTAGGTATGTGATTGTTTTCGTTGGTGTGTGGAGTGGGGCATGGGCCTGGGATCGCTCTTCACACTAGCACCTTTTGTAGTATTCTATCTTAACATGCTTGGTACAGGTGGGGTATCAGGGGAAGGTCGTGGTACGGTGGTCTCCGATATTGATGTTGTCCCGGCCATTGTTATGTGGTTCTGAGGATTCCAAGTCGACGCTGGCTTGTCCACAATGCTTTAGCTCTATCTCTATGTCGTAGGGTGTTATGTTGGGATAGGGTCTACCTGCATATTGTTTCTATCCTAGTGGGTTAGTTACGGATAGGGTATCAGGGGGAGGTGAGGTATTGTGGTCTCCGACCCGGCCTGCACGCTCTAGCTCTATCTCTATGTCGTAGACGGCTGTGCTGGGATAGAGCATACATTGTTGACATATAGGATTGGTTAGTTGCGAGCCCAATTTGCGAGCCCTGGCCAGTAGGGGCTTAGGTACTGGTATGGGTAGAGTATCAGGGGAGGTGCGGGTATACCTTAGCTACTGCGAGTAGGAAGTGAAATCTCTATTTCATGATGGGTGCATGTGGGTTGGTGGTAGTGTGATCTACTGTGCGATACCACACACTCGTGTATAGAGGTGCGGGGGCCACCAAACCTTTCTATAGCACATTGCAAACTTAAAACCAGACCACAGCATAAAATGATTGTTACTCATGCATAATATTGTGAAACTGTCTGATTGTCTTACTGAGCTGTGTTGTGAGCTCACCCTTTGTGCACATCTTGTTTTAGATCTGGATGCAGGTTATACTGTGGATGATTATGTGAACGCTCCGGCGTATGGTGGTGTTGCGGCGTTGGATGTACGGGCAGGAGAGGACGAGCATGACGCTTCATGCGAGTGCCCTTTCTGCGTGTACCTGTGATGGATTTTTATTTATTTGTTTCAGTTATTTTTGTTTGATATTAAGAGATGTAAAAGATATTATATTTTATGTTTGAATTTGGATAATTGGATATTTATTTAAATTATCAATAGATACTCAGTTCATTCTATTTAAAGTCTTCCGCTGTATATTTATATTCTGATTGTGGTTATGTGTAATGGTTTGTATGGGTGGACACGGCCTATTCGAGATCCTGGTGTGAACCGTTGGTTCAATGACGGTTCACTCACACCGTTCTGATTGGATCAGAATTGGGGTGTGACACTAATGCCCTACGATGTAATAGTTCTGCTAAGGTAATGGCGATATGACGATGTCAGTGGATAAAACTTGAGTAGAGATAGGGCTAAAGTGCTTAGGACCGCACCGCATCACACTTCCCCTGATGCCCTACTCGCATCAAGTACACTAATCACACACATGCCTATTCCTAGCATCATCATCATCATCATGTTGTAAATAAACTGAATTAAATATGCATGAACAGTAATAACATGAATAGTAGATGACATGTGATATACACATTACAATCATACAATCATACAATCATAGCATCATACATGGTATTGGACTCAATAAACAAAAACAGTTTATTATTAGCCAATTAGTTGAGGTCTTGTTCCCTCACCTTTGCTTGAGTGTAAATCCTCTTTCAAGCCTTTAGAATCACCTTTATATCAATAGGAAAACCTAACAAGTCGATAGATTTTAATTAGAATTCATTCTGACAGTTTTAAGCTTATTGTAAAGCTAGGGTCGCAGGATGGGTCGCAGGTTTATGCGACCCCAGGGTATAGGGTCGATGCTAGGGTCGGTTGTCCCATTGACCCTAGGTGCGACCACAGCTTCCCTGGACTTCCCGAGAGCTTGGGGTCGATCATGTGGTCTGGTAGGGTCGGTTCCCAATCGACCCTATGTGCGACCGCATGTGGTTTAGGTCGACCTTTCATTCTATAGTCTCTTCTTTCATGTTTGGGTCCTTTGGCTTACTTCCATAGTCTATTCTATGCTTGTTCTATGGCTTAAAACTCCAGGTTAAACACCTACTTTGTTTACCATGATTTCTTCCATGGATTTCATTGAAATCTTCCCATTGATGGATGATTTGGGTTTCTCCTAGATCATACCCTCTTCATGAACTATTCTAAGGTCTTAAACCATTCATGGAAAACATATCCATACCTGAGGTTTGCTGAGATTCAGAGGTTTCTCTGAATTTCTTCTCTTTAGTATTCTTCTCCAACTCTCTTTTCTTCTCCTTTTCTTCTCTTTCTCTCACCTTTAATTAGGGTTTCAAAAGGAGTGAAAGAGGCTAAGGGACATCCTATTTATAGAGGAAAACCTCCCAAAATAAGTCCCATTGAGATTAGGAAAGAATCCCCTTGAATTTAAGAAATTTTCCTATTTACGGTTTCTGTCGGTGATCCTAGGGTCGATGCTAGAGTCGCAGATCCCATCGACCCTAGGGTTTCAGTTGTCCGACCCTAGGTCTAAAAGTCATGGGTCTGACTTCTGATTTGGGTGGGGTCGACCCTACCTGTTTAGGTATGCGACCCTACCCTCTATTTTACTGTTTTTGGGTCAATTCCATACCTGGTCTTGCGATTTTCTTCACGCACTTGGTCCATTTGGCTCGACCATGATAGGTAGACCTGGTACAAGGTGGTAAGACCAATTAGTTTGATACGGGTCTTACACGTATGGTTGATCGGTATGCCTCCGGAAGACCACCAACTTGGTGTTCGTCTTTCGTCGGTCATCCATTATGGCTTCTAGGGTTCCTCCTATGCATTTTAGGCCCGAGCAACGTTTTAGGGTTTGTTTTATCTTCCATTCAAGTCCTACGTTCTAAGAAGCCTTAGTTTAGAATTCAAATCTAGGGTTTATCAACCAAATTAGGGTTTAACGGTAATTTAGGGTTTTAGATCAATACCTAGCCTCGCATGGTATTTATCATTCATCAACAACACTTAATCTAGAGAAAAGTACAGGCACTTACCATTGGTTGGTGAACTATGGTGTTCTTCGTCCAAGAATCTCCTCTTCTAACTTTCTTAGCTCCGTTCACCTCTTCAGATCTCCTTCTCCTCTTTAGGGTTTGTAAGAATCAATCAAAGAGGTTTAAGGAGGTTTAGGAGTCCTTATATAGGCTAGGTTAGGTTTTGGGAAGTTTCCTATGTTAAGAAAGTCTCTAGGATTGAGATTTGATAAGTGGGACCTATAGAGATCCGTTTTCAGATCTAACTAGTCTACCCATGCAGACATACCCGTCAACCGGTATGTAGACTGGTATCATAAGACCGGTATAAAAATTATCATCATTTTTGATCTGATTTCGTACCTGATTGTCATCCGCTTGTCCCGTCTGGTCTGGTTATGATTGGAAGACCTGTCATAACATGAAATAGAAGTTTAGATCGGGTTCATGGAGTGCGGGTCTTACAGTTTTTATTTATGTTTATGAATTATTTATAAAATCTTTTATGAGAATAAATTATGGGTCATAAATAATAACCGTTTAGTACCCCTAGACATAAAGAAAAATAATATATTATCACTATAATGATAAACACATTTTACTAATCTATTTGTAGATTATAGATTACATTAATTTATTTCAAGTATACCAAACAACTACATATATCATAATGTATTATATAATTAATTATATAATACATATCTTCTTCCTTTTTTTTTCTTTTTTTCTTTTTTTTGGTAAGAAGAAATTCTATTCAAGATCAAAAGGCAATACATCAGGGATAGAAACAGAGAACAGATCCTGAATCCAAGACTCATGAATAGGCCACTCAAGCTTCCCCACAACATTGAGAGCCTTCTTTTCCAGGGTATGGGCAACTCCATTCAACACCCTTGGTAAAAAAGAGAATCGGCAACTGGAGAAAGAAATCTTCAAATGAAGGATATCATTAACAATAGCTAAAATAGAGCTTGGATAGCCTTTGCCTTCAGCGTTAATGATCTTCACCATACTTTTATAGTCGGACTGAACCAATACTAGGTCCATTCCAACATATATAGCGTTAATGATCGCCATTCTTATAGCCAATGCTTCACCTGCAATAACTTTAGAGAAGGTCCATTGATAAGAGACTGCTTTGCATAACGAACCTCTAAGATCTTTAAAGCAATACCCCAGACCTCTTGAATTTGATCCAAAAGCCAAACTCGCATCACGACAAATGGAGAAGTAATCAGATTCTACAATGTTATGACAGTGATTATCATTAGTAGCCAAAAAATCACCCTCACAAGCCTCTCAACCCGCAATGGGAGCATCAAACTCCCTATAAGCAGCAACTGCATATTCAATGACTTGAGTAGGAGTCCAAATCCGTTTCTGGAACTGCACATTATTTCTTGCTAACCAGATTTGCCAACTAATAAAAGAGGCTAAAGCAAAGGTGCTACCTTCCATTCTTTGCTCCTCCCCACCGAATATAATCCTCCATTGGAAAAAGACTCAAATGAATATTAAAGATAATCGAGGCCTTAATAGGTGAAAAAACAAAATTAAGCAAATCCACTTTCCATCTCCTGTTGTTGGAATCGATCAATAATAAATGGGTGGATTCGGATCTCTAGGAGAAGTAATTTTAAAACCCGAGAGACTAGGAACCCAAGCATCATCCCAAATTCTGATTTTATCTCTTTTCTCAACATGCCAAATCATACATTCCTCAATGACTTTTCTCCCTTTCAATATACTTCTCCATGCCCAAGAAGGCTGATGTTTCATTTTTGCATTCATAAAATTCCCTCTTGGGAAATAGGGAGACTTCATAATCCTAGCCCAGCTAGAATCAGGATTTGACAATAAACACCATGCCAGCTTAGCAAGAAGGGCTTTATTATGTAAGCATGTATCTCTAATCCCCAATCTACCTCTCTCTTTCAAATTAGTCAATATTTTCCACGAAATCCAAGGAATTCCCCTTTTCTTGTCACCATTAGTCCAAAGAAAATTGGAAGAGGTTTGTTGAATGGATTTATGAAAGGACGCCATTTTGAAATGAGAGGTAGCAAAATTAATAGATGGGAGAGCAACAGATTTAATGAGAAATTCCTTACCCGCAAAGGATAACAATTTCACCTTCCACCCTTTTAATTTAGCTATAGATTTATCCAGAACTCATAAAAAACCTGCTTCTTTGAAAATCCAATCTCTGAAGGTAATCTAAGGTATTTTGACGGGCCTTGACTGCAAGGAATCTTCAGAATCCAAGAGAACCATCTCTTAAACTAATTAGGAGTATTCGGACTAAAAGATAAAGTGGATCTCTTCAGATTTATATTATGTCCCGAAGCTTTACAATATGTCTCCAAGCATTTCTTCACAGTAGTCACCTGGCCAAGATTAGCTTTAGAAAACAATAGACAATCATCGGCGAAAAGTAAGTGACTAACCGATTGGAAGTCCTAATGAAACCAAATACCATAAATAGATTCCCTTTCCTCCTCATGATGTATAATAGATGATAAAACTTTGTGCACATAAAATAAAGAGAGCCGGAGAAAGAGGATCACCTTGTCTGATTCCTCTAGTAGGAATAAACTGATCACACTCTACTCCATTGATAAAAAGGGTATAAGAAACTATGGTAATAAGCTGCATTATCATGGATACCAATTTAGCAGAGAAATCATATCTAAGCAAGGTAGCTTCAATGAAATGACATTCAAGCCTATCATAGGCCTTTTGTATGTCCAATTTGATAGCCATTAAGAAATCCTAACCCTTCTTTCTTCTCTTAATAAAATTAAAAGTTTCATGAGCTATCAAAATGTTATCAGAAATCAGCCTATGAGGAGCAAAAGCTGATTGGGATTGAGAAATAATTCCATCCAGAAGAGGTTTCATTCTGATGAACTTGATATGACACTGAGAGGGGGGGTGAATCAGTGTCTGAAACTTTTTCCTGATTATTTATTGCTGCCCAGAGTTGATAGAGATATATTCTTTTACACACACACAAGCGTATGCAAATCTACCTCGCTACCACTCAGTGGCCAGGTCTACCAGATTTGCACACCCATCCTGCAAGCCATTCCACGCACTCCAAAATATATAGGAAAATAAAGACAGTCCACAACACAGGATATACGTGGTTCACCAACACAGTGTGTGATGGCTAGTCCACGGAATAATGCCCAACGGGCTCCGTATATACTCAATACACTTCTTTTTGCTGTCTACACAGCAAGGAGTACATACACCCAATTTACCCAGCATAAAACTAGGAGGGCACACATGTGCCAGGAATTCAGGTAACAAGTACCAGTGTTCAGCACACGCTGCACACCACGCTTAACCCGCACCCACGGGAAGCAAATAACAAATTTTTTAGGCTTATAAATTTGCCTTACAATTTTCCCCCATTAGCTAGGTATTCAATAATTTTCACCTACGCTAGCATACAATATATTGAAAGCATAAATAGATAAGGAATTGAGAATCTCACAAACAATGCTTTCGAATGGCCAACAATCTCTCTAGAACTTCACACTGACCTCAGGTACTCTTCAACAGCCTTCAATGTTGATAGAGATCGATTCACAGAGCACACCTTGTCCACAAGCTTCCAATCTCTTCCACACAATCTATAATCATCATAAATATGAAAATAAAAACTCTACTGACCTCTCATAGGGATTTAGCACTTCATTGATCCACAAAAAAGAGGCAGTTGGTGATTGATCACTCCCACAGGGCACGAAACCCTAGAAAACCTTCTCTCTGCCTTCAAAAAACTCTTTTCAATTTTTCTCTAGGTTTTTATGACTCCCAACGGCGCCCAATGTATAGAGCACCAAAAAATATGGAAATTGCAACTTGAACGGACTGATTTGGAGCTCGGATGAAGAAGTTATGGCAGTTTGAAGTTCGGCCAACCAAAAGATTCAAAAAGGAATCTTTCCTTTTATAATCACGCACCCACGCCGCCAATGCGCTGTCGCGACCTGATTGGCGGAGACGGAATCTAAACCAGAACCGTTGGATTAACATCAAAAAGGCGGGATTTGTTTCTCGCCGCTGGATCTGCATAAATAGGGTTAGACGCGATCTACTTCAATCAAGACCGCACGATCTGGATCTGATCCTCCATGATACTACGCTTGCGTCACACCAAATCTAGAAACCTTCTTCATGCGTTGCGACTCAAGATATTATGTTGCAACCGGCCAATGATATTGCACACGATGGCATCTAGACGTTGCCGCCGCACCACATTCGAGCCCTCCTTGATCTAATCCATTCAAAGTGGATCTGAGCATCGTGGCTCAAATCCAGCCGCTGATCTTGCATCTTCTCCTCTTTTTATGCCGAAATTGCCCCTATACAACTTGTGAAATGCCGAAATTTCCCCTAAACAACTTGTGAAATGACTTTTTTGAGCGATCCGACAGAAACTGCGATATCTCCCTCATCCGAAGTCGGAATTGAGCGATTCAAGTTGCGTTGGAAAGCTAACTCGACGCTCTACATCTTTCCAATGCCGGATCTCCATGAACCTGCTGCGGGACCCACCAAAAATAGGCCCAAATTTAAAAGTCTATAAAACCTTGGAATTTGAACCTGAAACTTTGCGTGCATGCATGCCGAGTGCTGTGGACTGCCGTGTTGGCATGTCACCTTGCCACCACCTGTGGGTCCCACTCACATTTTTTCTCTCTCCTCTTTCTCTCTCTACAGTCTCTCTCTTCAATCTCTCTTTAATTTCTCATGTCTCAATACAAGAAACACTACAACACCACTAGAAACTCTATCACACCATTAGAAACTCTATCACATCATCAGTTTCTGTGCCACATCACCAATGGGGTCCACAGACACTCTCTCTCATCAAACTTGATGTAGAATACCATTTAACTCGCTGCAAGCCATCTGAAACACATATAGAATACTGTAAAACACACATGCGAGGTTGCTCCATCTTTGCCATTGCACTGACACTCTCTCTCCTACACTGACACTCTCTCTCCTCATTCTTCTGACTGAATGCTCACAAACACTGTCACATCAGCCAAGTTGCCAACAATGACAACATAAAGTCCAACACATTCTTGTAGCTAAAATCTTAGAGATCAGTTTAGTGCACACACCACATAGACTGATATGCCTGAATTGATCCACAGACTCGGGATTTTTAACTTTAGGAATCAGACAAATATAAGTTTTGTTCATGTCTTTATATAAAGTACCTGCAATGAAGAAGTCCTGCACAAAACTTGTAACAGCATCCTTTGTAATGTCCCAGTACTTCTGAAAGAAAACTGGGGGGAAAACCGTCAGGACCTGACAATTTGAGGGGAGCCATGGATTTCAATGCAGACAGAATCTCTTCATCATCAAGAATTTGACAAAGGTAGGCATTATCATCATTTGTAATTGAAGGAATAATGAATTGAATAGCATCTCTAACATAAAAAATATTAACTTTAGATTAGGTGAAGGCATTTTCGAAATGAGATAAAAAAAATTTGAATAAATCTCGGTCTCTTTGTAGTCCACTCACCATTGGCCTTTTTGAGATGTGTAATTCGATTCATGCTTTTCCGATGAAGAATAATAGTGTGAAAGAATTTAGTGTTTGAATCTTCACATTTAAGCCACTGTATCCTTTTGACTTTTGCTTCCACATGGTTTCCTTCTTCAGTAATTTTGCATCTAATCTTTTAATAAAATATCAATTTCGATGGACAAATCATAGAACCAAAATAATGTATAATCAATTTGTTATAATATATAATGGGTTGCGTGCTTGGTTTCTTGGACATCAAACCTTGATGCATCTCGGGAGAAGCATCGTAGCTGCCATGCATTGGCTTCCTGGTATTGTCAATTTTATACACAAGTTATCCACTTAAGCCTTTAAATAATGGATTGTCGGTGTCAAGTCCATTGACATCCATTCCAAAAGGGGGTCGGGGATTGGGGGCACCGACAATATGAGGGATTAAGAGAAACTCCTAAATAAGGGAATAGAATCATAGAATGATAACTTCGTAAATAAAAGGAGTTTATGCAGGTCTGATATGGACCCTAGAGTATTCGTGTCAATTAAGCATTGACACCAGTTCGGTGTCAACCAGAAAAACTATTAAATAATATGTTATCTTGAGGTTTAATGCAAAACACGTATAGGGAATCTATGACGAAAAGGTAACTCACCATGTTAATTGGTATGGATTGAGGGTTCATGTTTAACTGTGTGATCTTACCTTATCCCAACATAGAGTTTAGTGAGAGGGCAGACAAGTATCTAAGAAGGAAGTTAAGGGAGTCATTTTACAGCTCATGTGAGAAGGTTTAGGGAGACAGTTAAACAAAAAACTTTTTTCCTTTGGGTATTTCATTTTTGGGAGGGGATTACTGTCTGGTTGCGTGACTCTTGCACCAACGTGGGGAATGAGAGCTCGTGCAAGAACATCCGAGAGGGATGGGATTTTTCATTTCAAGAGAGATATAATAGTCATTTCGCCCTTTTTATGCCTAGGTGCAGATTCCATATTGCCTTGCAGATTTTTCATTTCAAGAGAGATGGAATAGTCATTTCACCTTTCTTATGTCTAAGCGTTGATTCCATGTTGCCTCGGAGTCTGACAGTCTTCATCTTTACTAACTTGACATGCTTCATTTGTCAAATTTCAAACCTTAATTCAATCAGGTGATTTATTGCTCAATTTCCATTGTTTCTTCAGTAGTCCACAATAATCCAATATTTAGTGAATTTTAGCGACTAACACTATCTGTATGTAAAATGACAAAAAATGAATATTATTTTATAAAATATAATTTTTCATTGTTTGTTTTAATTAACTTAAATGTAAAGAAATGTATTTAAAAAATCGTAAAATTTTACATAGAACAAAAGTTTCATATAAAATATCTTTTGCAGGTAAAATCTCTTCTTGCTTCTCAATCTTTATAGAGAAGGCAGTGTTGTATTATTGTAAGTTCTCTTTCAGAACATTTCCTGAGAATAGACAACAAGTTTTAAATCTTAGTGTAGACTAGGCATCTCTTTTTTTTTTTTTTTTTTTTCAACGTTTTTGCCACATCATGTATTACGGGAATCAAACCCCTCTACCGCTGGAGGGCAGATGGATAATTTCTTACTTTGATCCAACAAACTTCGGAGCCTCAGTGGAGAAGGTAGGGCGTCATAACATGTCAAGTTGCTTTGCCCTAATCTAACAAACAAGGTCCCCACTATAACGAAAGTTTCGAAAACATTTAGTGACTACTAAATGTATTTGTCTTAGATTAAAATACAACTGTTATTGTAGAGTTCTATCATATGGTAAGAAAAACACATCTGATCAGAAAATCCAAAATCATGAGGAAGCATTAATTTATATATTTCCTTTTCTTTACACACATGATGGTCCAATCATCAAGCCAATTTATCAGGTAAATCCTCATGTTCTACTTAAGGAAATAAAAAATAATTTATATTACCTTCTTAATTAATTCTTATATCGAAAGGTCAACTCTTCACATGTTATGCCCTTATGTTATATTATTAATTTGAACTGTGAAAATGAAGTTTTCTTTCTCCTTTTCAGACTCTTCACGTCTCAACTACTTCCAATAAGGAGATCTGAGTTGCTGCCTTCCTCTTCCACCTCTTCTTCCTCTTCTTATTCCTTAACAGTACTCCTATTCAAGACCCTTCTGATCTCCATTATTTCTTGATTCATTTGTTCCAATGGATTCTCCTAAGCTATCTGAATCTGAAAAGATAAGAAGAAACCTTTGTTTGTGTCTTGAGTTGATATTCGGATTACTTCTTCTTCTTGTTCTTATCCTTCTGATTTTAAGCTTTACTGCCTGCAAACCCAAAACTCCAATCATTTCAGTGAACTGGGTCAGTGTGGAAGGTGACAATGTCTCAATAGACCTTCCATTGAAAGCTGAACTGAATCTGACCCTTCTCATGGATGTTTCAGTTATGAATCCCAACAAGGCCGGCTTCAAGTATGGTGCTAGTTCAGCCTGGTTGTATTACAGAAGTCAAGTTGTCGGCGAAGCACCAATCAGAGCCGACGATATATCTGCTGGAGAGACACTTGAGATGATAATCCCACTTACTCTAATGGCTAATCAGTTACTGTCCGTACCAAATCTCTATTCTGATGTTATCTCTGGTACACTAGAACTTTCAACTTATACAAGACTTGATGGTAAGGTATACATTCTAAATATGTTTAAGCATCATTTAGTAGTTTATGCCTCCTGCATTGTTGTTGTGAATATCCGAAACGGAACAGTGACTGATACGGCGTGCCGATACACAAATGAGTTATGAAAAATACATTGAGTTTCAAAATGGTTATGTATACAAATTGAGTTTGATGGACAAAATTATTTCAAATAAGAATATGATCAAATGGTATTTGCCTCCTCCAAACAATTTATACTGCTTAATTGTTTTGTATTTGTATCAAGTAGGAGTGCCCCCATATGGGGTCATTGATCTGCCCTAGCTATGTATTGGCATGTAGCCCAAGAGATTCAAACTCGAGTTTGTTACAGGGTGAGGTAGCATCAAGAACATGGTTTAGATTAGTCATGTATTAAATTTCAGATTCTAATTCAATCAATTATACTCCCTTTGTATTGGCGCATCTCGTGTATGCTCTTGCATGTGAACCAGTTCTCTAACATTACAGTGTACTTTTCTAAATTGGTAGCTTGATAATACCGATGGCTCAAATATGCCATGATTTTCCAAAACATCACATTTCATTGTTACATCAATTTAACGAGCTCCAGTTAAGTTTGGGAACATTGTGCTTGCTATCCCGTGTTTGGGAAATAGCTCGTTCCATCTCACAAGAAATAAATAGCAGCAATACAGTTAACAAGAATGATGTAAAATAGCAGGGAGGAAGAATGTTCCAGGAACATTGTGAATCTAAAGAATGAAAATAGCACAAAAGGCAACGAGAAGACGCATTTAGGCTCCATTTAGTTGTAAGGAAAACAAAGAGTCGTAAAATCAAATTAATACTAATGTAGAAATTTTTATAATCAGTACCACACCTAATTCCACTCTCAAACTACACCCATAGAGCAAGAAAAAAGAATGTTACCAAACAGACCCTTAATTTCACTTTACAATGCAGTCAAATTCCTCTCATATGTAGACGTGGGCTTAGCTCTTCGGTTTAGCTGCTAGGCAGTTGGGCACCGGCAGGCCAGAAGTCGCTTGGTCAACACTCCCTACACCACATCTTGGGTGCCCGCAGGTGGCATCCCCTTTTCCCCCACCCCCGGTCCCATCGAGTTCCCACCTTGGCATAAAGAATCCATCGATATGAAAAGTATACGGCCAAGGATCTACAAACTGGCGAGACATATTAGAATATTACATAGTAGTGTTTGTTGACCGTGGATGAGTATAGAAGTATCCTAGCCTCTCTTTCTTTGTTGCCATAGAATCTCTCTTTCCTCTGCCTTTGCACTCTACGCGACCACCTCACCACCACCGCTGCATCTTTCAGGAGAAATTTCGTCAAAAACCTTCTTTTGTTCCTTGCTTCAACACCTCTATCTCAGCACCAACAACTTCACCGGTCCGAATCCTCATGGCTCCATTTCAGGTCTTGAGACTTTAGATCTATCAAACATCATGGTCCCCTATCTAAGTTCGGGCGGAAATTAGACTATTTAGGGGCCTTAAATTTCTTGATCACGGTGAAATATCTTGATTGGAGCATTCCAAATTCCACATCGAACCTGAGAGAGTTGCAGTATTTGACTTTAGCTTCAAACCAGTTTGTGAAATTATGCCCGAGTTAGGCCTAATGAAAGTCTAAAATGGATTTACTTGGGCTATAACAAGTATCCATCATAAATTCTAATGAAAGCTTTGTTAGATAATATCCTAGTAAATTTAATTAATTACTAGGCCTATTAAGTAGTGAGAGTCCATATTATTAGGTTGACCGGTTCAGTCTAGTTCATCACAAGTTAAATCCTCACGTTCTACCAAGGAAACTAAAAATATACGTATTATCTTCTCAATTCTTATATTAAAAGCTCAACTTTTCATATGTTATGCCACTTCTGTTATATGTCAACTCTTCATGTTATGCCCTTCTGTTATATTATTTTAAATGTGAAAATGAAGTATCCTTCCTCCTCTTCTCTATGTCTCTTCACGAAGTCTCAACCACTACCAATAAGGATATCTGAGTTGCTGCCTTCCTCCTCTTCTTCCTCTTCTTCCTCTTTTTCCTCTTCTTCTTCCTTAACACTCTCCTGTTCAAGACCCTTCTCCATTATTTCTTGATTCATTTGTTTCAATGGATTCTCCTAAGCTATATATATCTAAAAAGACAAGAAGAAACCTTTGTTTGTGTCTTATGATGATCATCGGATTACTTCTTCTTGTTAGTTATATTCTTTTGACTTTAAGCTTTACTGCCTTCAAACCCAAAAAGCCAATCATTTCAGTGAACGGGGTCAGTGTGGAGACTGAGAGTGTCTCAATAGGCCGTCCATTGAAAGCCAAACTGAATTTGATCATTATTATGGATGTTTCAGTTATGAATCCCAACAAGGCCGGGTTCAAGTACAGTGGTGGTTTAGCCTGGTTGTATTGCACAGGTCAAGTTGTGGGGCAAACACTGATCAGCGCCAACAATATATCAGCCAGTGGGACATATGAGATGATAATCCATCTTACGGCTAATCAGTTACTGTCCATACCAAATCTCCATTCTGATGTGAGCACTGGTATGCTACCACTTTCAACTTATACTAGACTTGATGGTAAGGTATACATTCTAAATCTGTTCAAGCATCATTTTTCAGTTTTTGCCTCTTGCACTATTTTTGTTACATATATATCTGTAACGGAACAACTCATTTATGAAGAATACACGAGTTTTAAAATGGTTGTGTACAAATTGGAATTGATGGACAAAATAATTTCAAAATCAAGTGTTAATGGTTATGTATTTGTATCAAGTAGGAGTGCCCCCATATGGGGCCACTACATCTACCCTACATATTGGCATCCAGCCCGTGAGATTCAAACTCGAGTTTGTTACACGGTGAGGCAGCATCAAGAAGATGGTTTAGATCAGTCGTGTCAAATTTCAGATTCTAATGCAATCAATTATACTTCCTTTGTATTGGTATGCATCTCATGTATGTTCTTGTATGTGTACCAGTAATCTAACATTACTGTGCACTTTCTTAAATTGGAGCACCAATTGATTAGCAACCTAGTGATAACAGGTTCTAAACACGGAAACAGCCACTCCGAATTGTGAGTAAGACTACGTATATTCCACCCCTTCTCAGATCCTACAGTAACGAAAGCCTCGTGCACTGGGATGCCCTTTTTAAAATGAAGGACTCAAATCTGTCATGGTTTTCTGGAACATTACATTCCCTTGTCATTCGGTTTGACGACCTCCAAGTATGGGTGGGTAAAATTTGCAGCCCCAACGTTAGGGAACATTGAGCTTGATCCCATGTTTAGGAAATAGCTCGTTTTATCCCACAAGAAATAAATAGCAGCAATACAGTTAAACAAGAATGAAGTAAATTAGCAGGGAGTGAGAAGGAACACTATGAATCTAAAGAAAGAAAAAAGCACAAATGCAACGAGAAAAGGGGTTAGGCTACATTTGGTTGTAAGGCAAACAAAGGGATGTAAAATCAAATTAAGATTAAGGTGGAAATTTTTGTATTCAGTACCACACATGATGTTGTAACCAACTCCACACATGACAGAGCATAAAATTAGATCATATTTACCAAACCTAATTCGACTCTCAAACTACTCCCATAGAGCAAGAACCAACAGAATCAAGAAACAAGAATGTTACCAAACGGGGCCTAAAGTTCAGTTTACAATGCAATCA
Source organism: Protea cynaroides (assembly GCA_028583415.1). NCBI lineage: Eukaryota > Viridiplantae > Streptophyta > Magnoliopsida > Proteales > Proteaceae > Protea > Protea cynaroides. The sequence continues at coordinate 98,064,638 of CM053276.1, read as the reverse complement.
AATTCCTCTTATACGTGGACGTAGGCTTAACCCATAGGTTTGGTTGCTAGGCGGTTGGGCACTGGCAGGCTGGAAGTCAGCTTGTTCAACACTCCCTACACCACATCTTGGGTGCCCGCATGTGGCATCCCGCTTTCCCCCACCCCCGGGGGTCTCATCGGCTTCCCACCTTGGCATAAAAAAATATAAAAAAAATCCTTAAGACATGAAAAGTATACGACACAGGATCTAAATGCTGACAGGACATATTGGAATATCACACTAGCATTTGTTGATCGTTGAATGAGAAAAGAAGTATCCTAGCCTCTTTTTCTCCATTGCCATAGCATCTAGCGACCACCTCACCAGCACCACTGCATCCCTCCGGAGAAATTTTGTTGAAAACCTTCTTTTGTTACTCGCTTCAACACCTCCATCTCAGCATCAACTTCACCAGTCCGAATCCAACATCATGGTCTCTGATCTAAGTTCCAGCAGAAATTAAACTATCATGATCTCTCAGTGAAATGTCTTGAATAGAAGCATTCCAAATTCCATATCAAAGCTGAAAGAGTGGCAGTATTTGACTTTAGCTTCATACCAGTTGATGAAATTCCACACGAGTTAGGCCTAAAGAAGAGTCTGAAGTGGATTCACTTGGTCTATAACAAGAAAATCCATCATAAATTCCGACAAAAGCTTACCCACCGGCAATGGGGTGAGATCAGAGCTGAAGGAGCTCTCCGTCGGAATGACATGGCTTTGGTAATTTCAGAGACTCTATACTAAGGGCTTGGACACGCCTGCTATGTTCGTCCCGATACCTCACATTTCTCTTCCGCTCCATCTCCAGTGCCTCTGTAAGTGCCAACACCGTTACCCCTCTCTCCACTATTTTAGCAATCTCTACTCCTCTAACGGTGTCAATAATCTTTGCCGCTTTTGAGAGCTTCAATTCCTTCGCTTCTATTCCCCTCCAACCAGTCCCCACTCTTTGTTAAATTCTGGTCCATTGTCCAGTGCTGGCATTACCTTTTCCGGACCCCTCCTGCAGGGATTCTTGTCGAGACCCATCCAAAGGGAATTCCTGTAGAAAGAAACCATGATCAGTTCCATATATAGGAGTTTCTCCTGTCACGGTTACACATTGAAGCACTGATCCATGAAGGGTGGCACTGAACCCCTCTCTCTTTGCCTCCATTGCAACCTGCCCGTCTCTGCTCCCCGCTGCAAGTACCCGACGGTGGCTGTGGAACTCATGGTGCCAGAATCCCTGATGTAGTTGCCAGAAAGAGATAAAATAAAGAGAGGGAGAGATAAAGGAACGGTGTAGTAGTGGAACCATGAGTTGCAGCAGCGAGCAGTGGAGAAGAGGGAAGGGTTTCAGACGGTGTAGCAATAGTACAGAGAAAGAGATATAACGTCAAACAGATTGAAGGGTTTGGATACTTTCTACTCTATCCAACAATCAATAACATGCTAGCATGTAAAATTCTATTACATAAGGCTAGCATGTACGGCATTTCCCAAAAGCATATTTAGAAAATGCTGTAAAGAGTTTCAGCAAGGTCCCTTGACATAATCCTAATTACCATGACATCATGTCATCATTTAGCATTTTTTGTGTGATAAACAGAAGGAAATGAGGAGGATTCCAGTGGAAAAGCTCGGGCCACCTCCGGATTTCATTTATTTAAAATAAAACAAGCGTGTTGATGACAAGCATGAGTTTCTCGTTAAGCAATTCATGTACTATGCATAGTCTCAGTCAGCACTTGAGAAAAACAGTTGATTCGGGCTGATATAGAATCAAATCTCAAAGCCCATTCAAGAATGCTAGCATTAGGCTGAATCAGGCAGATCCTCCACCCTATCTAAATTGACAGATACAAAGGTCACTAGCTATGCCCATAATTCCTCATAAATACCTGCATTAACATCTGGCAAATCCTCCACCCTATCTAACCCCACAGTCAATTTCAAAGCATTCAATAAAGGGCACATTAACAACAAAGAGCCCCGACAAATTTACCTCCTATATTTGAAGCCCTTGCAAAAGACTACTATTTGTCTCCATTTCTTCAGATAATTCTAATATTCTCGCATGATCGGATCACCAAACTCATCATGTTAGAAAAAATCAGCAAGAGAAATATTAAAAATCACCCAAGCACTCAGCCCACACATGGGAAAAAAAAAACATGTTCTCTTGTATAAATTTTCAGTAAAAACCATTCTTCTAGCAGTATAGAACATGATTATATAACTTTACCAAAAACAAAATGCTTATATAAGACCTGATGACAACCCTGCGTCAAAACAAATCTAAACCATCCAAATATTTTAATCTAAGGGAGAGGGAAGTTAAATGGAACCACCCCCCCCCCCCCCCACCCCCAAAAAAAAAAAATTCATCGAACATAACTAATTGGAAGACAAGAATCCATGTAGCCGACCCCATTTAGTTGGGATAAGGCTTTGTTGTTGCTATTGTAACCAATTCCAATTTCAACTCATCTAATTCAAATATTTCTTGTGATCCAAGGATTCCATAAAGACGATAGAAGCTAGGTCTGCTTTAGTGACCAAAAAAGAAAATTATTGCAATACATGCAGTGATATTTAATTATTCTTCCTCTTCATTTCCAATTAACAAACTCCTCATAAATTTATCCACTACTGCCACATAGGCCACATAATCTAAGGTTGGAAGTTGTTGGCTTAAATTGACTACCCCGTTTCAAACTTTCAATATCGCCACATGTAGGGTATAAGAAACAGTTACCATGAAATCCACTCAAAAGCACTCAAAATTCACAAACTACATTGCCAAGGAACCTACTGAACACATAAATCAAGGAGCAATAAAATGGCTACCTAAATATATTCTGTCTTCCATAGTTGTCAAGGCGACAAGACGATCCAAGGTGTTCGGGGCCATCCTGTGCTCCTAGGCGACCAAGGCGTTCCCAGTGTATTTTTTTTTTTTAAGTATTAATGCTATATAAATGTTTATATATATATATATATATATATATATATATGCAGCATTCTACATAAATAATCAATATTTAAGACATAACTTAATTAATATGAGAAAACCAACAAGAAAATAAATAATAAATAAAGTATAGGACATAAAAAAAATATATTTATGACTAACATTTGCGTACTTCTAACAAATTTAACAGGACCGTAACTCCTTTAATGTAGTTCGGATTCAAACAATCTCGAATTCGTTGCTAAGCTAGCATAATCAGCTTTCCAACAAATCCGGGATTGCTTAAATCCGAGTTATAGTAAAGGAGTTACACTTCGGTCAAGCCTTGTTCGGAGTACACGAATGTTGTTTAAAGTCGTCTGAATGTAAATTATTTTTTGGGCATCAAAGCAAGAAATTATTTTGGTGCGCTCTTGATTTTTAGTGAAGCTTTACTATAATAAGATTTATGGAATATTTATATTTGGAAAAAAACCTAGTATTTAGAAATTAAAAATCGCCCCCACCCAAAAATACGGTTTTTGTTTTTGAACTGGAGGGTTAACTTTTTATCCTTCTGGAATTTGAATTTTAGACTATTTTTATTGGATTCAAATGGGGGTATTTGCTTATTTATGAATAATATCTTAAGTAAATGTAAATGATATTAGTCATAAATAAGTATTGCCTGATAAATGTTGTTCCTGCCTAGCCCTAATAAATCTTGTGAAAAAAAGTCAAGATAAAAAAACACACATAAGGCCTAAGGCGACTGCCCAAGCATTCTAGGCGACTACCTTTTCAACACTAATAAGGCGCCCTAGCGCCCAAGCCCTTGGATCACGCCCGGACGCCTTGACAACTATGTTGTCTACAAAGGGAGGAGATATATATGTCTATATATAAAGAATGAAGTTCTCATAAAAGAGAGTCTGAACAATCGTTCAATCAATTAGGTGTGGGAGAGACTAGAGATCACTATATCTTCTGCTCATGAGATCAAGTTCATAATTCTACTCTAAATACCCCATCCCACCTCCCCCCCAAACCTAAAAAAAAAAAAAGGCAACTTTAGCCTTTCTACAATTAATTTTTTGAAATTTCCCCCAAATCCCTTCAAATTAATCATTGAGCTATTTTTTAGGCATTCCTAGATGGCTAACCAACTACAAAGCACAGCCAGAAAAGACATGAAGTAAAACTAGGGAGACAGTGCATTACCATGTATTTGGGGAGTAAGTTTGGCCAAACATCAAACATGAGGTGGAAAAACATTAAAAGGAGCTTCAAGTTGCTATAGCTACCATATCCTCTTTTAAAGACCATCAAAATTCATAATCCACCATAGGAGATAACCCCCTAAGAGATTGCTATACACCCATACCTAGATGTTCAAATCCCATAAACTATAATCTGTTACACTCAGGAAGCTAAAAGAATCTGTAACAAAATAGAAAAGAAAGAAATAGAAGATGCAGAGAATAGAGAGAGAATCAATGTGTGTGTGTCCTCTCCTTATGTCCTTGTATTTATAGGGAAAAAAAATAGTAGCCAACTATTACAAGAAAGTCTCTCAAATTAGAAGAGACAAAATAATAAAGAAATAAACTAACTTAGGAAAGAGATAAACTAACTTAGGAAAGAAAAGATTTCTTAGTCAATAAGACTAAGACTTATTCCAATTACCAATTAAACAACTAGACTATTTATGAAACTATCTTAACACCCTCCCTCAAGCTAGAGCATTGGGGAATGTGAGAGCTTCAACTTGGAACAATATAGTAACGGTAGTAGCAGTAGTCGAAGTAGCACAGTATAGGTCACTATGAACCAAATAGCAATAGCAGCATAAGCTTCACCTTGAACCCGTATCAACGGAAGCAGCAGTAGCAGTTGTAGCAAGAGCAATAATAGTGGTGACTCCAACATGAACAAAAGTAGTAGGTTGCATCACGTGCAACAAGTAGATAGAGGTTGCATCACGTGCAACTGTAATAGACTGCAGATAGTTGCATCATGTGCAACTGTAGTAGGCAACAATAGTAGCCTCTCAACACGAGCATAGTAGTAATAGGTAGGCTCCCAACACGAACAAGGATAAAGAAAAGTGTTTCTTCCATAAGTAGACAAGAACCAACAAATAATAATAATCTTCAACTGATGACTTGAACAGATAAGAAATCTCCAATCTCCTCCTCACGTGGAGCATGCCACGTGAACAAATAATATAGAGGATGCAAGTAAAAATAATCCATCATCGTATGTAGTAGTAATAAGTAGCATCTTGAATGATACACAGCACAAGAAATCCCATACACAAGAGCAGTTGCAATTAATATCCAGATTTGAAGTCGATCTGACGGTTGGATCCAAAGTTATGAGGTATTTAATTTTGTTTGGAATATCTTAGAAAGGCAAACAGACCCTTAGAAAGGGAATATATGGATCCAGTGGCAGATTCGTAAATAATCAGAAATTAATAATGTTGGATGGCAGAACAGTAAATATTTCAAAGACTAAACCAGCAGATGGCAATCCTCTAAATTCAGAAATCAGAAGCATTTCAAGACATTTGAAAGGAGGGGCAAAACTGTAAATTAGAATGTTATCTTCAACCTTCAGCTATTATTCACGATCAGAACACAGGGCAGAAATCAGATTTAAAAAAGAAGGACCAAACTCATCCTCTTTAGCTCCAACCAAACTGAAATTCTGGAGAAGGATTTGTATCCCATATTCCTTTGAAGCCCAACAAAATCAAATCAAATCAAGGAACAAGAAGGATTCTCTAAACAAAAAATTCTAAAACCAGAATTTGGCGGCAAGAAGAGTGGCAGGTTTTGTAACTCACAGAAGGGTAATCGGTTGGGGTTGAAACTCAAGGGGGTGAATCGTTTCTACAAGAGAAGTCTTGGCCAAAAGCTCAGGCCAAACGGAGGGGTTTTTAGTGAGATCGACCCAACTGAAGTTGCTGTAATGGTATCGCCCAGAACAGTAAGAACCAGAAATAAAGAAGCTTGGGTACTCACAGATGAAGCTGGCTTGGGTACAGCAAATCAGATCTGATCATTAGAATAGATCAGCAGTAGCATAATAGTAGTAGTAGTAGATCAGGGATCGATGCAGCAGATCAAATCTATGGCAGGATAGAACGTATGTATCAACAGTAGTTCATCGCAGTAACAGATCATATAAACGGTAGTAGATCAGATCTATGCAGATCAAAACAGATCTGAGAAACAGATTTCAGCAGTAGGATAGTATCGATGGCGGATTGTTAGAAGTCAAAACAGATTTAACCCAGCCGGCAAAAATAGAGCATAAAGAAAGGGATCCAAATCCTCTCCTACAGCAGCAGAAGATGACAGTGAACAGTAGTGAACGTTTGCAGGCCAATCAATAGGACGCAATAGCAGTAGATACTTGAATCAGATCTGATCCAATAGCAGTGTAATGTTCGCAGCAGTTTCTGATAAGATCCAGTAGTAAAGGCAGCTTCTGATCAATGGCAGCGGTGAAAGAAGCAAATAACAGTAAAACAGAAAATAACAATAGAACAACAATATGAAATGACAGAGCAGCAATGGTGGCTGCATACCACGATGGAGAATTTTAGACGACTCTCAAAACAGCACCCACTCTGATACCATGTAACAAAATAGAAAAGAAAGAAAGAGAAGATGCAGAGAATGGAGAGAGAATCAATGTGTGTGTGTCCTCTCCTTATGTCTTTGTATTTATAGAAAAAAAAATAGTAGCCAACTATTACAAGAAAATCTCTCAAATTAAAAGAGACAAAATAAGAAAGAAATAAACTAACTTAGGAAAGAGATAAACTAAGGAAAGAAAAGATTGCTTAGTCAACAAGACTAAGACTTATTCTAATTACTAATTAGACAACTAGACTATTTAGAAAACTATCTTAACAGAAGCCTAGAACTTTTAATGACAATTAGCCTACATATGGTTAAAAAACATCCAATCCAGCTCATTTGTGGTGTAGGCCATGTCTAACAGCTTGCCATTTAATACTTTGTCACAACCCCTAAGACTGGTGAGAAGTGTCGTTAAGGACACCATATACTCACATGATAAGAGACCCTTCTAGAATAAGTTGAAGGCTCCTGATCACCATAGTTCGAAATCTCGGTTCTCGAGGGTGTCTCGACCCTTGAGAAAACCGAGATTACCGAGATCTCGAGGTTTTTTTTATGGTTTAAGCCATTTTTTGCTGTTTTAAGTCCATTTTAGAGCCATTTTAAGGCTATATATTGCAGGAAAATACTTATTCAACATATATAAACACATTTGAAGCATAAAAAATAATCACATTATCGAAAAATCATACATTCATAAATCATAAATCCCACAAAATAACATAATTTACAAGTACTCATTATATGAAAGACTTAAATACTCAAAATGAAATAATACATTCCCATTAGTCCATCCCAATGTCTAATCATATGTAGAGTGGCGTGCAGGTTCCATCTGATCAGATTGACTTTGCTGAAGAAAATATATCTCGGTCTGATAAACAAAATCCTGCTACGACATCCTTCGGCTATAGAAGGTCTGGTAGTCTTCCACATATTTCTCATATACATGATCCGGGAAGTTTCTAAAGATACCCAACCTTGGATACAATTCACTATAATGTGGAGTAAAGTGAGCATATATTGGCTGGTGTGGGGGCGTGGTTCTTTGCAAATTTGGGACTGAAAAGAGACTGTCCAGAAAGTTTGAGCCAGTCTGTGATGTAGCATTAATAGTATCAGCGGAATAATCATATGCACTTCCCATCATGCGGTCATCATCACCGGAATAAGAACCGTATGCCGAAGTGGTGCCAATTCCATGAGCACTCCACTGCCCCTGCTCCTGTCCTTTGCTACCCTCAATGCTCAGTCCTCCAAAACTTGTAGACATGCTATCAATTTCAACATCAGGCATAATATCAGGATCAGGAACGATGTCAAAGAAACGATCTTCTTCTTCTTCCACTGGTTGCAAAGGGCGTTCCCGTTGACGAGACCTACATGTATACCCAGTCGTAGGCCGTGATAAAGATGCGCGTCCACCATGATCTGGATCCTGTGTAGCGTGTGTATACTGACTCTCACCGGTCCATCTAATAATGGGTACAGTCGGTCTAGGATCACCACCGCCACCCTCATCACCACCACCACTACCATCATCACCACTACTATCAGAAGTTGACCAGCCACTTTGATCCATTGTATCATCATCGCCTTCTGAGTCACTACCAGTACCAGCTGGGGGGTCAAACGGTCTAGGCGACTGTGCGTGTACACGACCCTCATCCGAGGACATAAACCGCTCAAGATTAGAACCCATCGGAGCAGACACAGTGGGGTCGGGCATCCCACTAGGCTCATCCATCACTGGAACTGCTCTGTCTCTCACCCATTCCACATAGGGATCCTCTTCATCTGAAGATAGTTGGAAGACGTCGGCTAACTCGATCAGCTCTTGTTCATTTTTTTGTTCAAATTTCAAGCATTGTACCCTCACTTTCATGTTGTAATGGGCGTAGACCAAGTCATTTAACCGTTGAGAGCCCAATTTATTCTGCCTCTTCGAATGGATAAGGGAGAAAGTACTCTAATTTCGCTCACACCCAAATGCGAAACATGTCTGAGATAGGACTGATTGCAATTCTCCTCAACTCAGCTGCATGCTCGCCATACAACAACCACCACTCAGCTGCACAAGATGAAGAACACATTTTAATACACATATTAAATAAGATATTTTACTTGAAAATTTCAATTTCCATAATTCCATACCAGGATCGGTCTTATCTCGTCCAGCCACTGCAGCGGGAGTTCCAAAACTCCCAAGAGCATCTCTGAAAGTTTTCATCTACACCCATTTCAAAATTTATAACCATTAGCCATTGTAATATGTAGATATTCAAATAATTCAGCACTTAAACCATACAACTCACCTCCAGATTGACCAGTGCTTGTACAGTATAATCTGGCACCAATTTTGCCACAACATCTTTTACCGCACCGATAAGGTCAGAATTGAGCCCAAGCACATGTGAATATTGGTACTTGGGGTTCAAATAGTATGCTGCAAAATATGAGTCGCCAGATTAAAATAGAGTACCAACTATTAAGTGGAACTAAATTAAAGACATTATTAAATATACTCACCAACCTTATGCAATGGGTGCATCAGCTGACTCTCCTATCGATCTTTGATAATCTTCACAAAATGTTTGTTTCCACGTGGAAGCACAGTTTTTATACGGTCCTTCAACATATCCATGGCAACATATAAATGTGGCATGGTGGGCTGGAATATTGTATCCACTAATCTCAACACCTTCACCACTGGCTCCAAAATTTTGACTACATCCTTCAATGTTCTCCAAAATTCCTCTGAAGCTATAGTAGTCTGTGTTTGAACCCCAGCAGGAGAGCTGGACTCCCTCCACCCAAACCAGTCCTCAGAAGCAAACATCGATCTGAGGCCTACCATCTTTGTCTGAAAGCTCTTTAGTGCTATGTAGTTGGTAGCAAATCTAGTAATGCCGGGTCTTACCAAGTCCCCTCCACATTTCTCCCTCAGCAAGTTCAAAGAATAGCCATGGTTGTATACAAATGTTGTCACCTGGTGTGCTTGTTCAACCACTTGCTTTACTTTTTGGATCTTGCCCATGTCCTTCAACATCAAGTCAATGCAATGGGCAGCACATGGAGTTCAAAAAAGGTTATAGTTAGCCATCATCATCTCTCCTGCCTTCTTGTAGTTGCTGTCATCGTCTGTCACAATTTGCACCACATTTGTAGCACCAACTTCATCCACCACTGTCTGTAGCAATCCATAGATGTAGTTAGCATCTTTTGTGTATGCAGATGCACCCACAGACTTCAAAAATGATGTCTTCCAATCACTGTAGACCATGAAGTTGATGATGGACTTTCTAGTGGGACCAGTCCAACCATCACACATTATAGTGACCCCATATGCACCCCAATAATTCTTTAACCCTTCTATCTATACTTTTAACTCTTTTTTAATTCTTGGGAGATAAACATTCATCACTTCATATGGAGTGGGGGCTTTAACACCAGGACCAGCCTGAGCAACTGCATCAAAGAAAGGCTGATAGTATGGGCCACTACTTGGCATTTCTTCGGGATACTATTATAGATAGACCACCTAGCAAAGGCATCCCCAATAAATTCTTTTGTACCCTTCCAGTTCCACATACTTTTCAATCTCTTCTGTTTGGCGCCAGCCTTTCTAAAAACTACTGGATCCAGCTGTAAAATCTCTACATAATCCTCATCCCTAGCAGTAGGTGGTGGTGCATGGGGTTGTGCTCTAGTACTTTTTGATCTTCTAAACATAGAAGCCAACCCTCCCTTACTCCGTGTTTGTGGTTCTTCGGGCTACTGAAATGATCTACTACCACCTGCCCCTAAGGCTCTTTGCCTCAACCTTTCCATTTCCATCTCATGGCTAACTTTACTAGTCATTGTTGCCCGTCTCAGATCTCTGGCTTCTTTTTCAATCAAACCCCTGATATCTAGACCATCATCATCTGAACTATCATCATCCAAACCACACACTGTACCTCGGATTGCTTCCTCAAATTGTTGTTATTTTTTTCTTTCTCTGCCCTTCTCTACTGGCCTCCCTTCATCTGTGCAGCTATGGCCCTGGAAATCTCCACAGGAACTATAGCACACTTTGCACGTCTGTAGAAGTCTCACTCAAGTGTTGCTTAAGCCTGGTAATCCCACCAGACATAAGCTTTTTCCCACAAAATTTGCACTGAGTCTTCTTTCTATCACCGTCAATGGCGGTACAATACTGCCAAGCCATGTCAGTACAACCAGCATAACTACCTCCCTCAGGAGAACCCGAAGCAGCCATAATGTTTAGAACGATACACTGTTACATAAGATGATAAATAACGAAATTTAAATCAATAGATTTATATTAATAAAACTTAAAATTGAAGAACATAAAAGCATCAAATATGCGAATACAACTCAAAACACATTGAAATTACTTTGCAAAATTTTAAAACTATGTTACAAGAAAACAGAATATTTTTCCTAATTTTCCATAATTATTTAGATATTATTAATAATTTTGGATATTAAATAAAAATAATTTATTTTTCGAAAAATATAATCCGACAACATGAAACCATAGATTGGTCAATGATGTTGAACATATATTATTTTGAACACCAATAGATAAGTATTAATATTTTTTTACTAATTTTTTATTACTGAAAAATAGAATTTATTAATAAAAAATTCATAAAAATAAAATATGTACAGAAAAAAAAAACTGAAACCGTGACCGCGTAGATCGACCAACGATGTTCAACATATATTATATTGAACACCAATAGATAAGTATTAATATTTTTTTATTAATTTTTTATTGCTGGAAAATAGGATTTGTTAATAAAAAAACTCATAAAAATAAAAATATGTACAAAAAAAAAACTGAAACCGTGACCGCGTAGATCGGCCAACGGTGTTCAATATATATTATTTTGAAAATAAACTGATTAATATTTAAGAAATGTATTTTTTATTTTTTTAAACAAAAAATAATATATATATATATATACCTAAAAGAAAAAAAAAATGAAACCGTGGCCGCGTAGATCTACCAACGGTGTTCATCATATAATATTTTCAACACCATCTAATTAATATTTATCATATTTTTTTTAACTTTTAATTGCTGGAAAATATATTTTTTTAACAGAAAATCAAAATAAAAAATATATATGCAAGAAAATAATTTCGAAAGGATGAAGTTGTAGATCGGCCTAATGACTCTCACATATATAAATTTCATGATGAACCAACATGTATTGAACATATTCATGTAAAAAAATAAGTTTTAGGAAAAAAAATCATACCTCAAACCTTAGATTTGCAAAGAATAGGTCAAAATGAGCCTCCAACAGCACTTTGATGGAGAGATTTGCAAAGAACAGAGGTTTTCGAACCTTAGATGCAAGGTTGGAGAAGAAGGAATGGAGGAGAAGAAGAAAACAGAAAGAAATTCAGAAGAAAAATGAGTCTCGGTCGAGATCTCGACCGAAACTCTTATATAATAACTTAGACCAGTTCGAAACTAATCGAGACTGGTCGAGAACCAGTCGAGAACTGGTCGAGACTGGTCGAGACCCAGTTTCGAACCAGGTTCTCATCTCGACCCTTTCGAAACTACCGAGAAGGGTCGACGGTAGAGATCTCGACCCTTCTCGGTCAAGTTTTAAAACTATGCTGATCACACCAAAGAAAGTTGGTGAGCCTTGTACATTTACGAACTATCATATTAGGTATTGAACGATTCCATGATATTCTCCTCAGTGAAAAATGAGCATACTATTATGGGTGGAAATAAGGCCGATTTACGAAAATGGCATAAATCTCAAACATTACATAATGGAGGTTTGTATCATCTTTGTAATTTTGTATAACTTTGAACCATGTTCTGACCCATCCATGTCAATTTTGCATGGTGATTTTCCCTTAAGCTCCATTGTTTCTTTGCAAAATTTTGGCAGAATCTGAAACAAAAAAAATATATACATAAAATACCTACTCATAGAGCTTGTTTCAGAGAAAGTAAAAGGAACATTCAGTTTTACAGTGGGACCCACTATTTGACATCTAAAAAATTATGGAAAGTAAAATATTTCCCCTTTATTTTACTTTCGGGCATTTTACAGCAAAACAAATAGCCCTATTTGACAGCCACAAATGAAGATAGATGATCTAAAAAAGGCCACCAGTTGAGTCTATAAGCAATTAGAATAATCGGAGTATCCAAATCCATATTCCATAGTATTAAACAAATCATTGACTAATTGATTATCCAAAATCTGGAAATGCATCTTGGCCATCGTAATCTCATTTCCTTACCGCATTCGAATAGATATAAAAAGGGCGTCCCAGTGCACGAGGCTCCCACTTTGCAGAGTCTAGGGAGGGCAGAATGTACGCAACCTTACCCCAACAACGTGGAGAGGCTGTTTTCGTGTTTCAAATCCGTGACACCAGTTTGCAATATGACAACCTTACCGTCACACCAAGGCTCACCCTCTACCGCATTCGAATAGATATATAAGATATAAATGAATTAGAAATAAAAAAGAATTAGATGTACCATATAAGTGAAGGAAAATACTATTACAAGGATTAAGGAAAGAATATGTAAGACAACCAAAGTTAAAAATAAAATAAGGGAGTGATTTCCTGGATGGCACATTTAGTGATTTCCTGGATGGCACATTTACAACGGAAGCTATGGTCAGCACAAATATCTGCTATGTGGCAGGTTGGATGAAACTACAATTTTGTGTACAAAGTAGACCACCCAAGGTCCAGAGGGAACATGTCAACTAAAAATAAATGGACAGCTCAAATGGGAAAAATGACCATTCATGGAAGGGTATATGACAAAATTTGAGCATGAAATTTAACATGTACCGAATCCAGACCATTCCTTTCATATCAAATGGATGGAATTGGTTAGAATTGCCACATCACCTTCCAAGTGGCAGAACTAGGTGGACTGTTTCCATAGTGGACAACCTGTCCAGGAAAACTTTATCATAAATAAAAGAGTTCCTGGAAGACTAAAAAATAATCATGCTCATCAAAATATCGTAGAAGTAGCAAGCTTTAATAAGATACTGGCATTGTTCCAAGACCTAAATACAAACTCGATTGAGAATAATGCAGAAACCACAACCAATCACTGAGTGGCATGAATAACAAGCCGAGTTACTAGATTAGGTTAAACACCAAGCAAGAGAACGGCCGACAGAGGAGATGATTCTGTTGTGGATGTGGACAGAGGCACTGAAGAGCTGTGACTCGTATTTTTATCAAGACTTGCTTGAATGGGTCATTCATTGTCTAGAGACTGGATTTTATGGTAGTTTTAGAGAAATCATCCCTCAACTGTTCCCACATAAGACAAGAATTATTCTTCTTTTTACTTTTTTTAATTAACAAAATGTTCAGCTTTGCCTATTAAAAAGAAAGAGAAAAAGAAGAAAATTCATCTTTAATCTCAACCTTGACAAAATCATGTGAGGATCCCATCCCAAAGGTAAATGGTTCCCCCATAGAGGAGTTTCTGAATGGGGGGAGGCCAAGGGTTTCTCAAAGAAAAAAGAGGTTTGGGTTTCGTTTGCCAGAGGGTAAAAGGCCAAAAAAATAAAAAATAAAAAAATCATTGCTACTTTGGGAACCATTGGTTTCACCCTCCAAAGCATTAATAATTAAGTAGAGAAAATCCAACCAGAACCAACATTGACCCATAAACTAGGACCAACCAACACATAAATGAGGGGCTTGGGTGGATGACAGATCTGTTGATGCCCACGCCACTCACTCATAACATCAGCACATCCATGTTTCTTATCCTAGTAAAAAAATGTTGTTAGTGAGAAATACTATTTACCTCATTCAGAATGGAAGACACCAGGTTAAATATCACATACAGCTGTATGCTTCATTCAATTTTAAGAACTCAGTGTTGTTTTCTTCCTTCGGAAGTATTCCTGCCCTCCAGCAGGAGTGATGCTGTCAGTCTCCCAGGAATCCTTCTAAAGGAAGAAAACAATAGGCATGCAGCAAAGGTAGTAGTGACGAAACATGGACAGATGTTTTCCGCACATCACCAGCAAGTTGGAACCTTCAAAAATTTTGTAGCCTAATGAGTTACCTTTGCCGTCAATGGACCACCACTTCCCTTTATGGAGCGGGTATGCACCAAAATGAAACATGGAAAATTAGTACAACTGGAACAGACATGATACAAGTACAAGAACTTGCCCAATTAAACCTCAAGGCCATCTCGTTCTTGCAATGTATATTGAACGAAAATGAATTCAATCGAATAAGCATAGTTCTAAATTTCGGCCGTAGGGTCGAAATAAAAAAGTCCCAAATTTCAGTCCGAAATCACTGTTTCGACCAAGTTTCGGTCGAAGACTCGAAATCTCTAGTTTCGGACGAAACTTGGACCAAACACCTTATAAAATATCGAAACTTGGTGTACACTGACCGTAGAAGTTAGAATAGTATAAGATAGGAACCAATGTACAGGAGGAACAATACACAAGTAACACAACACACAAACACTTATTTATGACTAATATTATTTTATTTAAGATATCATCAAAAATAAGCAAACACCCCCATTTGAATCCAATAAAAATAGTCTAAAATTCAAATTTCAAAAGAATAAAAAGTCAATTTCCAGTTCAAGAACAAAAATTGGATTTTCGATCACAGGGCGGGCGATTTTCAACTTTCAAATGCTGCTTATTTTCTCCAATCTAAGAATTTCATAAATCTCATTAGAGTAAAACATCATAAAAAACCAACGGTCCACCAAAATAATCTTTTGCTTTGATGTCAAAAAATCTATTTTCATTCAGACGACTTTAAACAGCATTCTCATACTCGGAACAAGGTTTGACTGAAACGAAACTCCTTCAATACAATTAGGATTCAAGCAATGTCAGATTTGTTGGAAAGCTAGCATAATCAGCTTTGCAACAAATCCGAGATTGCTTGAATCCAAATTATATTGAAAGAGTTACGTTCCAATCAAACTTTGTTTGGAGTTTACGAATGTTATTTAAAGTCTTGAATGGGAATAATTCTTTGGACATTAAAACAAAAAATTATTTTGGCAGACTCTTGGTTTTTAGTGATATTTTACTTTAATAAGATTTATGAAATTTTTATATTGGAGAAAAAACTAGCATTTGAAAGTTGAAAACTTTCTCGTGATCGAAAATCCAGTTTTTGTTCTTGAACTGGAAAGTTGACTTTTTATCCTTTTGGAATTTTAATTTTAGACTATTTTTATTGGAATCAAATGGGGTTTTGCTGATTTATGAATAATATCTTAAGTAAATGAAATATAAAAGTTAATAAATATTTATAAATAAGCGTTGCCTATTTAATTCTAAATACAATCCTCAGGTTTTAGTGTACATTAGCATATTATGGTAAGACATAGAAATACCATTTGAGATTTTTTTTTTTTTATTGTAAATCATTCAATGGATATATTAAGAAGGTTAAAAATGCATCACACAAAAAATAGGGCTCAAAAAACAATTTTTTTTTGCCACCGAAACTGATTTCAAAACTTGATAGTTTCTTTCCGTGGTTTCGGCGAAATTTCGGCCAAACTCATAGAAATTTCAGTTTTTGGCACGAAACCGAAATTCCGAACCTTGAGATAAAGCATGTGCGAATCGGGCCAAGGAAATTTGGGAGACCTTTTTTTTTTATGATCAATTTAGGACAAACTTCTTGTTATCTATGAAGGTACCAAACAAGTCAAAGAAACCAAATTGACATGTTAGTTCATGAGCATGAATTATTTAAAATGCTTGAAAGCGAGTTTATTTCCAATATCTTTACTCGTTTTACTAACATCATAAACAAGTTGAAAGGTCGTGACAAGGTATACAAGAACTCAAAGATCGTGAGGAAGATCTTGAGATCCTTGCCACCAAAATGGAGACCAAAGGTAATGGCAATCAAGGAAGCTAAAGACCTTGACACCCTCCCAATTGACCAACTCATGGGATCTCTCCAAACCCACGAAGCTAAGCTTGCACAAGATGAGAACATCAAGAAAGTTATGGAGCCAAAGAAAAGAACCATAGCATTCAAGGTAATGACGACACCGATGAAGAAGGTGTGGAGGAGATAGACATAGAAGCAATCTCACTCCTCACAAAGAAGTTCAAATTCCTCAAGAACCAGAAGAGAATGAACTTCAAAAGCAATGTCCAATCAAGATAACCCTCACAGGAAGACAAAGGTAAATTCGATTCAAAGCATAGAAATTCAAATGTTAACAAAGAAATTATTTGCTTTGACTGTAGGAAACTGTATCACCTCAAGACCGAATACCCAAGACTACAAGGGAATAAGGAAACCTATGCAGATAAGGAATATTAGGATTCGAGTGACAATGAGGAAGAAAAGAACAACTCCGAAGAAGAATACATCAATCTAGCATTTATGTCAAATGAAGAAGAAAATGAGGTGACCTCTTCTTATGTTAATGATAATTTTGAAGATGGCTTGGAAAATAGCCTAAAAAATACATCCACTAGTGAATTGGATAATGATGACCTTGAAGGAGCCTTTGAAGCTCTAAATCTTTCAAGGCTAAAGCTTGAAAGTGAAAACCTCATTCTTACAAAGAAAAAATTCAACTCTTGTTGAGAACTTAAATTCACTGATTGACCAAGTGTTTAATTTATGGAAAGAGAATGGGAAGTGTACATCCACTCTACTCATCTTCACAAAAGGAAGAAAAACCTTAGATAACCTCTTAGGGGTACAACAAAAGGGCCCCAAAGATAAGGAAGGTCTTGGATTCAATGGTGATAGACCCATATCCAAAATAGTTTGTAATTATTGTGGTGAAGTGGGACATATTACCACGTCTTGTTAAAACAAGACTAGATTTAACAAGACTAGACACCTTCAAAACAATATGAAGCAACTTCCAAAGAGGAACAATCCTCATAATGCTTCTACACCTTACCCGTCTTGCAACTATTGCAAAAAAAATGGTCATATCATTAGGTAATGTAGAAAGAGGATGAAGAAAATTTTGAATCACCAAAATCCTTCAAAAGAGGGAATCATACTTTCTACTATACACTCCTCCAAAGACCTAATAGGCCTCAAAGGAGATTTGAGCCACAATGAGGACATAATTCATGTTACTCCCCAAAGGCAACAAACAAACAATCGGCAATCTG
Source organism: Protea cynaroides (assembly GCA_028583415.1). Classification (NCBI taxonomy): domain Eukaryota; kingdom Viridiplantae; phylum Streptophyta; class Magnoliopsida; order Proteales; family Proteaceae; genus Protea; species Protea cynaroides. The sequence continues at coordinate 98,046,846 of CM053276.1, read as the reverse complement.
GTGCACAAAGACCTCAACCATTTAAGAGACCTCATATGTCACATGCTCCATTAAGCCAAACACATCTCATAGAGGATTTATACCTCAAAGGCCCCATGCACCTCAAAGGCAAACTAGATCTCCACTTAGACGATATGAGTACAACCAATACCCTCAAAGACCAAGCAATAGTCAATGAAGATATACAAGGGTTTGGCAACCCAAAGGATTTTTTTATGTAATGTAGGATAAAAATTAGATTTCCATGTTACACATTGTTGTGTTGTTGATGAAAATGGTTTAACGATCATAGAAGGTCTAAGGAATACACACTTGCATGCATGTTTAATGAAGCTAGTTCTAGCAATGCATGCCTTGTATCAAATGTGGATCATTCATGTTTATGGCATAGAAGACTAGGACATGTGAATGTTAGACTATTAAAGTCCATATCCACTAGAAGTTTGGTTACAGACCTACATAACCTTAAGTTTGATGAAATCCACTTTTGTAATGCTTGCCAATGTGGGAAACAAAATATAGTCTGTCACAAAGGGAAAAACATTGTCTCTACCTCTAGACCCCTGGAAGTACTACATTTGGACTTATTTGGTCCTATCTCCGCTCATGGTCTAAGTGGAAAACAATACACCTTGGTAATAGTAGATGACTTTTCAAGATTCACATGGGCTTTGTTTCTAAAGCATAAATATGAAGCCTTTGATGAATTTGTGTCTCTTAGTAAGAAACTTCAAAGCAGAAGGATATAACCACAATAAAGAGTGACCATGGAAGAGAATTTGATAATCTCCACCAATTTAGTGAGTTTTGCAATCAAGAAGGCACTCACTACTCATAATTTTTCGACTCCTAGAACACCTCAATCAAATAGAGTGTTGAAAGAAATAGATCACTCCAAGAGACCGCTAATACGGCATGCTATGTATTAAACCGTGTTTTGATTAGACTTGTCGTATTGAAAACACCTTATGAGCTTTATCATGATAAATTGCCAAGGGTTAATTATTTCAAGGTGTTTGGTTGTAATTGCGTTGGGTTGAACACTAAAGACCACCAAGGCAAATTTGATGCCAAATCGGATGATGGCATCTTCCTAGGATATTCTACAAATAGTAGAGCAAATAGAGTATTTAACAAAAGGTAGTAGTAAAGGAATCCATGAATGTGAAATTTGATGAATCTCCACCCAAGGATCGATACAAGCCGTTGGTTGATGATGACGTGGAAGTAGTAGATGAAATCAAAAAGAGAGTTGAAAATCTATCTATTGATGAACCCAAGGATCAATCACTAGAACTTCCAAACGAAGTGAGACCTAGACCACCCTCTAGAACAAGTCATAGGTGACCTCTTTGAAGAAGTTCAAACAAGATCAAAGGCTCAAAATGTGTGCAACTATGTTGCATTTTTATCTATGATTGAACCAAAGAATATCAAAGAAGCCTTAAAGGATATTGATTGGATCGTAGCAATGCAAGATTAATTGCATCAATTTGAAAGGAATGATGTTTGAGAAGTAGTCGCAAAACTAAAAGATCACACCATCATTGGAGCAAATTAACTGTTTAGAAACAAGCTAAATGAGAATAGAACAATTGTGAGAAACAAAGCTAGATTGGTTGCTAAGGGTTAAAACCAACAAGAAGGGATAGATTTTGATGAGACTTATGCAACGGTAGCTAGGTTAGAATCCATTAGAATGTGGCTTGCATTTGCATGTCATAAGAAATTAAGATTATTCCAAATGGATGTTAAAAAGTGCATTCTTGAATGGTATTATCAATGAAGAAGTGTATGTCATTCAACCTCCCGGTTTTGAAAATCAGAATCTCCCTAACCATGAGTTTAAGGTTAAGAAAGCTCTCTATGAACTCAAACAAGCTCCTAAAGCTCGGTATGAGAGATTAAGCAAATTCTTGCTTGATAGTGGATTTACCATAGGCAAAATTGACACCACCTTGTTTGTAAGGCAAAAAAACAATGACTTGATTGTTGTGCAAATTTATGTTGGTAATATTTCTGGTGCAACAAATGATGAATTATGTCAAGAGCATAGTTGTCAAGGCGACAAGGCGATCCAAGGCGTTTGAGGCCATCCTGGGCGCCTAGGCGCCTAGGCGTCGCCTAGGCGACCAAGGCGTTGCTAGTGTATTTTTTTATATTTTTAATATATTAATGCTATATTAATGTTTATATATATATGCAGCATTCTACATAAATAAACATTTAAGACAGCTTAATTAATATAAGAAAAACAACAAAGAAACAAATAATTGAGTTAAGTGGCAACACGTATTTTGACTAACATTTCTATTTTTAACAAATTTTCTTGAGTGTATCTCCTTTATATATTTCGGTTCAGCAATCTCAAATTCATTGCAAAGCTAGTATAATCAGCTTTCCAACAAATCCTAGATTGCTTGAATCCGAAGTTATATGAAGGAGTTACACTCGGTCAAACCTTGTTCGAAGTCGCGAATGCTGTTAAAAGTCGTCCGAATGTAAATTATTTTTTGGGCATCAAGCAAGATATTATTTTGGCGCACTCTTGGTTTTTAGTGATACTTTCTATAATAAGATTTATGGAATTTTTATATTTGGAAAAAGCCTAGCATTTTGAAGTTGAAAATCGCCCCGCACCCGAAATCGATTTTTTTCTTGAACCGAAGGGTTGACTTTTTATCCTTCTGAATTTGAATTTTAAATTATTTTTATTGGATTCAAATAGGGGGTATTTGTTTATTTATGAATAATATCTTAAGTAAATGAAATATAAAATTAAAAAAACATTTACTTCTGGGCGATCGCCCAGAAGTAATATCATTTTGTTTATTAAAATGATATTAGTCATTCATAAATAAGTACTGTCTGGTAAATGTTGTTCCTGTCTAGCCTAATAAATCCTGTGAAGCAAATTCAGAGATCAAAAGGAAAAAAAAAAACACACATAAGGCCCAAGGCGATCGCCCAGGCATTCTGGGCGCCCAAGGCGTCCAAGGCGGCGCCTAGGCGCCGCCTAGGCGACGCCTTGACAACTATGGTCAAGAGTTTAGTGAGTGTATGAGTAATGAGTTTGAAATGAGCTTGATGGGTGAATTAACCGTCTTCATTGGTTTGCAAATCAGACAAACCGAAAAAGGAACCTTTATGTCAAAACAAGTACACTAAGGAACTCTTCTAGAAGTTTGACATTACTAGTCAAAAGTCTTCTAGTGCCCCATAAGCATATCATTGAAATTGACTAAAAATGAGGAAGGTACTCCCATGGATCCCACTAAATATAGAGGTATGATAGGTAGCTTACTATACCTAACAGCAAATAGGCCGGATATCATGTTTAGTGTTTGCGCATGTGCTAGGTTCCAAGCCAATCCTAAGCAATCCCATTATAGTGCCGTCAAGAGTTTTTAAATATCTCAAAGGCACTCCTAGTGTAGGCTTATGGAACCCAATAGGCAATGGCTTTGATCTACTTAGCTTTTTGGATGCCAACTATGCCGGTTGTCACTTTGATTGGAAAAGTACAAGTGGCACTTGCCACTTTGTCGGCTCATGCCTAGTTTCTTGGTTTAGCAAGAAACAAAATTCCATAGCTCTCTACCACCGAGGCCAAATATATCGCCGCCAATAGATGTTGTGCACAAATTCTATGGATGAGACAAACTCTCTAAGATTATGAAATTAAATTTAATTCCTCACCAATCTATTGTGACAACACTAGTGCCATCAATCTTAGCAAAAAGCCAATTTTGCATTCAAGAGAAAAACACATTGAAATTAGGCACCATTTCCTAAGGGACACAGTCCAAAAGGAACTGTCACCCTTGATCACAGAGAGACCGAACAGCAATTAGCCGATATTTTCACCAAACCCCTAAGTGATGATAGGTCTCATACCTTGAGAAGTGAATAGGAAATTTGTGACCCATTTAAATAAGTTGGTAACATTAAACAGCCCAGTGCAGTATTCGAACCCTACCTGTAGCACTAATTTTCAGAATTCCGTCATTTAAGTGCTGCTGGTCAACCGGATCACAGAAAATCTGTTTAAAACCCCTATCCGAGGCCACTTTTCTCATTTCTCTTTCCCTTCTCTGGCTCCAGCTTCTCCTCTCTACCCTAAACGACCGGAAGCAACTGTTCTCACCATTTTCACAAGTTCAAACCAAAATCAAACCACCAACTCACATTCTTAGAGGTTGGTTTCTCCTTTAATCTCTGATTCCTTCTACCTACTAAACCCTAGGTTTCAACAAACTCCATTTGAAAAAGGAAGGGCTGTGGCATCATCCTCTACCACCTCAACTCTTAAGGACTCCATTTGAAAAAGGAAAGGCTGTGGCATCATCCTCAACCACCTCTACTCTTCATCTCCACTGAACATAGTTAGAAAATCTATGCCAACAAAACATCGAACCAGGGAGGCTCGTTAACTGGGGTTCACAACTGAACTTTGACATTGCAAATCGTTTTCACAACTTGGGATCGTTTCCTATGCTGAACCTAGACATGGCTTATTTTCCTACTTTAACTCGGTATTTTTACTGCAATCTACAACCATTTGGAGAAGGTGAAATGTTACAAATCACTAGTTTGGTTAAAGGCACTCAATAAACTTCCCCATCCCTGATCTAGGCCAAATCCTAAATATCTCAACCGATGGACCCTTAGATTATCTTTATCCCAAAGATAATCCTTCAATTGTGATAAATGACACTTGGGCAACTCACATATATACCCACTATCATGAAACATCATGATCCATCTGCTCCATTAAGGGAATCTCATATGAAAAACTCACCTCCATTGATTAGCAAGATCATTAAGTCAAATATCTTACCTCGAAGTGGTTTAGAGATGCCATAAGCCATTTCTATGCTCATTTAATTCATTGTGTCTATCAATGTTATCATGTTAATCTACCATACACAATCATAATGTGCATAATTGTACATAGTGCAAAATCCTCCCTCATGACAATCCCTTATGGGAAACTATTAACCATCATCTTCAAGCATTTTATGTGGCTCTATCCGATGAACCAAGCCTACCGGAACTTCCAGCAATCGACTCCGTCACTCCTCTCTCCTTACCTGACTACAAATTCCCAACGCCCGAAGTGATGGTGAAGAAGAGACTGAAACCAGCAGTGATACACCTGCATCTCATGACAATGTCATTGAACTGGACAATTCAAAATCAGCGACATCCCATGAACCTCATGTGGCTGCCACTCCGTCAACTGCACATGGGTCACACAAGCCCAATTTGCAGTACACGAACGAAAACTCAATCATCTCCAAAAAGAAGTATGCGCAATGCAACACCAGAATGAAGAAATGCATACTTATTTCAAAGCCATGACCTCCACTCCACCTCCAGATGATGAATATGAGATTTAGTTTCTGGACTTGTCTTCTTGTGTAATATTGGCCTATAGCCTCTTTCCTACGACATCTTATGGTTATTATTTTTGGATGTTTGATGTTTTGGATTATGTGCTCTATTGAAGCACTCTTGCATAGTTTTATGCTTTGGATAATTATTACAGTTTGGACATCATGCTCCCTTAACTATATGTTCTTGATATTTATCCTTTGAATATCTCCTCTTAATCCATGTGCTATTTGATATTCTTGATATTTATCATTCTATGGATGCCTTTATTGAGAAGGAGCCCACCCTGCTTTTTGTTGATGAACAAAGGGGGAGAGAAACGGGTAAACTGATTTGTTGCTTCATAGAAGTGAGAGTTCAAATATTAAGGGGAGCTCAATATCACTTTAATTGCGGTATAGAAAAGAAAGGGTAAACTGATTTGTTGATTCATAGAAGTGAGAGTTCATATATAAAGGAGGAGCTTAATATCATTTCACTTGTGTTTATCTATATTGTCTATATTGTCTTCATTATTTTGGCTTTCAAAATCAGTTGTTTCTCATCATCAAAAAGAGGGAAATTGTTGGGAAAACCTACATCCGTAAATTGATTTTGATGACAACAAACAATTGAAGAACATCTTATGTAAAGTGATCTCAAGCCAAAGTCAACTTCAACCATGCAAAGCAAAGATATGATGATCATTGAAGACAAAGTCAGAACATTGACCAAGCTTGAAGAAATGAACATTGAAGACCAAGTCAAAGCATTAACCAAGTTTCAAGTAAAGTCACGAATCCAAACTTTATGAGAAGTCAAATATCCAAGCTTGAAGACCAAAGCATTGTCCAAGTTAGAAGACGAAGACTATGTAATTTAGTCTTAGGCTATCTATTTAAAATAGTCCTAGGCTAGTACACATGCACTTGCATTAAGTAATCATGGCATCTCATGCATTCCATGACCTAAAATGCTTTTAGAAGATGCAAAATGATCACCCAAATGACTTAGAAAAGTTGGGTTTTAAACTGACTCAAAGACTAAGGAAAATAGGCTGAAATTGTGCAAACCTCTTCGGCATCAGCCAGTTGGCCTAACCGGTCGACAGGAGGCCATCAGGTGAAGACCAACCAGTCGACTGGTGATTGACCGGATGAATATAAGCATGTCCAATGGCTCTTTAACAGTTATATCTGCAACGGCCATATTCTAGCGGTTGATTAGATGACTAGGTGGTCGACCAGTATAGGTTAAAAATGGATCCATCGGGATTCATTTTGGCCTTTTACTTGGGCCATTCCATGAGTCTATTAAGGACTCTCTTGTGAGGAAAAACAACTATTTACAAATATTAAGAACATTTTTCTTGAACTCAAATTGCAAGAAGCAATCAAAACAACATCAAAAAGATTAAGTAACTTAAGTGATCTTTCAAGCTCAAGTTCTCAAGCCTTCCAACATTTCTCTCAAACTCAAATCATCAAGAAAAAGCTTCATTATGTAAAAGCATCATCTCCATATCATCCTCATTAAGTAACTCAGGTAACTTTCATCTTTCTCAATTTACTAGTAAGGATCTTCTTATCCTAAAAGATTCTATAGGTTCCTCTTGACCTTGAACGAAGATTGTAAGGTTCCTCTTTACCAAAAAGTTTGTGTAAGAGGTGTCCTTCCTCACCTATAGAAAGGAGAGGTTATTGAAACTCAAGGGTAGACTTGAAAACCAAGTGGACTAGCTTGTGGAGTGAATCCCAAGTAAATCACTATAAATTCTTCTTGTGGTTTGGCTTTGAATTTTTGAAATAGTATTTATTTTACGACTCTTGGTTTAAATTATCGAAAAAATTTTAATCCGCAAAGGGAAGCCTATTCATCCCCTTCTAGGCTTTCCTAACAAATGATTGAGTTTTGCTACGAAAATTGACATGTAACCAATCAAGACGATGCCCTTCCTATGCAAAGGTTAGATTTGCTAGATCATCTTTCCATGTTCATGGAAGCTTCCATTGATGGACAGACCACCGGAACATTTACCCAACTACAAAAGAGGAAAGAGGGGTGGGAAATAACATAGTCGGGGGTTTCTCTACGATTCCACTGTCACACCCCGTTTCCGACATATCGGTACTATAGAATGCAACGGGATCTCTCCATCCTATTAGGGCACAAGAAATCCCCTTCCAGGATCACGTTTCATAGGATACACAAATACCAATCCATAATACTACCCACACAAGGAATTAATTAAATCTGTTCAGAGTAATTAAAGAAACAATACACATAATTCCAAATAAAAATTAGCGGAAGTCTTATCTTAAGTCCAAAGTAGTTGACGTTTACAATTTATGAAAGAAATATTCAAAACATTATTCCAAGTGTTTCCATAAGCTTAAGTATTATTTAAATGATTTGGACAACATGTCCCCAAATAAATATTTTATTTAAACACTAGTAGTACTATGAAAGATTGTTCACGCCTATCCATAGACACAGTCGTCGCACTCGCAACTAGAACTATGGACATCCTCGTCGCTATCACCATCAACATCCTCTACAGTACCATAGTTGTCAAGGCGTCGCCTAGGCAACACCTAGGCGCCCAGGCGGCATTGGGTCGCCTTGAAAAATCGGGCGCCTTGGTCGCTTAAGCGCCCCGTTAGGCCTCCAACGCCTTGATTCGCCTTGGCGCCTTGACAACTATACTCTACACAGGATGGATAGTACCTCGGAGTATCAATGAAATCACCAATGGTTACACCTGTATCAACTAAAATATTGTGTGCACTTGGGGTAAGCTCGACCAACGAGCTTAGCAAGGAAATCAGACATGCAACATACAAAATGCATGATATTACAACTACGGTCTGGTAAATAACTGTAAGTGCCAGCTCTGGACAACCCACGCACGGAGTCTCCAGGCTGCACGGGTCATCACCATCAGAATGATATTGTCCCACACATGGAGCACAGCACATCCCCTAAGTATGGATCCGTCGTTGTGGAACAAGCCCGTATTCTGCAGGCCACTTACCCACAACTCATCCCAAGCCTGTATTACGCTAGCCACTTGAGGAGGTGATAATCCCATAGTCGACTCGTCAGCCCATCCACACTACGTCGGGTATGAGGAGCATCGCAACTATGTTCATACTACCTTTTATTGAACCCATGCCACTACATAACTCCCTAATAACTAGGGGTACAGTTATACGGGTATTAAATGTTCAACTAACCATGTCCACCTAAATTGCCATATTACTAGACCGTAACGTCGCCAAGCTTCCGACCCCGCCCGTCCTCTCACCTAGGACTTCATGACTTGGCTAAGTTGCATATGGTCAATGCAAAGCAGCGTCAGTAAGAAGTGGTGCAAGCGTCCCATTCCACCCACCTTCCTCCTTACCGACTTAACCAGACATCATGAATCAAACATAGATCAGTCGCTTTTGTGGAAATATAGTAGGTGTCCTATTCCACCCGCCCTCCAATCCTTATTGGCATTGCTGATCCCAAACACAAGGATGTATATGCATGAACAAACAAAAAATTTATTAGATGGCATGTTATCACACAAAGCATGTTATCAATCGCATAGCATCACAAAACATAAGCAAATATATCTAATTCTACGAAACAAAGGTCTAATTCCCCCACTTGACCGGTAAATAGCAATTATTAAAGAAGCACGGCTTCAAACAGCTTCCTTAAGTTCTCCCATATCTTTAATAACATTAGAAATAATAATTATTAGTCTCTTCGTTCACTATTAATCATTTTGCTTATTGTTTGTCTCTATCGTTTGCTCATCACAACATTTAATTAAGTTATGAACATTTTTAGGGGTCTGGTGATCTGGTTTTGACATAATACATTTGTTGTCCAAGGGTTTTAAGCGTTTATAATAGTGGACAGCAAGCATAAAATCAGCTTTTAATGCTAATATTCAAATTAATGGGGAATATATATATATATATATATATATATATATATATATATATAAACATGATTTTTGGGATGCAAGCCCTCAAATAGGCTTCTAAAAATCTTAGAAAGTTACTGACCAAAAATGGTCACAATCCGAGGTCAAAACCTCGTGTGGCACGTCGGCACGTGACGTGCTGCACGCCACGGCAGGTAAGCTGCGGCACGTGCCATCAACCTCAAGTCAAAACATGATCAAAATGCATCAATTTTTACACGATAGGTTTCTTGCATTTTTTAAGCATGAATAAGAAATTTGGGCTCAGAATTCCATTTCTACATCAAATGGATACCGTTTGATTTCCCGATCAGCCGATATTGCTGGATTTGGTTTTTAAACCTTGGATCCGATTCCAGCAATACAACTAAGGGTTTCCTTAAACTATGAATAGTCTACTCAAATCTATCATGAAGTTTTACGGCACTTGGATTCAACCATTTGTCCATTTAAATCCATTTCATGACATTCTTTTGGTCTTGATCCCTTCTCAAAATTAATCTAATCATCCAAATAGATTCATTGACGACTTCCTTTGATGAAGGAAGAGGTTTTTTTTTTTTTTTTTTTTTTTTAATCCAGGGAACATGATGATCAAATCTTCCCCTGGTTTTAATCCATCTAGAGTCATTCTTAGTCATCCTTGAATAACTTAAGATGCTTTGATCCAATTAGAAATAGTTTTATTAATTTTCTTATGGTTCCTCTGGTTTCGGATTCTCAAATGAAATAGATCCGACACCCAAATCCACGCTTGGGTACTCATCATCAACGGTGAGCGAGGATTGTCTCGAAGTAACCATGGGAAAATGATCCATCAAGGTTTTATTTATCCATTGCTCTTTATGTTTTATACGAAATCGCATCCAACACCGATCCGATGCTTGGAATCACCATTAATGGTGGTTGAGGATTCTTCCAAGGTATCATTAGAGGTATTGATCCTCAAAGTTCAATTAGATAGTATGGAATCAAATAGATCAAAAAGATAGGGATTCTTACCAGCGGTTATTCTACTTCAAGGTTCCGATGATATTCGATTCAAAGCTCAACCAAGCCTCATCTTTTCTTTCTCTTCTTCTTCTCCTTCTCAAATTCTCCCTTCTTCCCAAAACGCGTCAGAACATTGCCCCTTTTTCCTTCTCTCTTTTACTTTGTTTCGGTTAGTCTAGAGAATGAATTGAGAAGATGGAGTATAGACCAATCCCATAGTCCATTCACGTTTGGATTTGGGATATGTTTACTAACAAGGTAAGTGGAGGATTTTCTCCCTCCATCTAAATTTAAAAACACACCTAGTCTCCTTATTGAGATTGGTCCCAATCCAATCCCATTCGGTGGGTCCCGCGGTTGTTTAGTGAATAACTAACCCAAACCGATGGAAAGATGGTTTCGGTTCACTCTTGTGGTCCCTTGTTGGGTTGAAAATGAACCATGGTCAACCGTAGACCAAAACCCCTTGGTTTAAGTGTTGGTAGACTAAGTTTTCAGGCCTTAGTCGAACCCGGGGCTTTCGGACCAAAAACCAGTCAACTACGTGCGGCTGATGTCCATCCGCACAACATTTCTTCTTGGAGCTGATGTGCCTCCGTACGGTGCCTCCGCACGACCAAAATATGAGTCCTAGCCACGTGTCGCTGATGCGCCTCCGCACGTCATTTCTTCGTGTGGCTGATGTCCATCTGCACGACCAAAATGGAGTGTAAACTCCCGTGTGAGGTGTGGGATCAAGTCTAACCTTCCTCTATTGTGTTTTGCCTACTTTGGTCATGTCGTACCAATCTGTTTATCGTGGTAAGACCTGTTACAAGCCAAAATTTACAACTCGGGACTGAAATTTGGGCACAGGTCTTACATCCACCACCGCTGCTACGGTCACCATTGTGATTGTCCTTGCTGTTGCCGTCTACTGCCGAGCAGTGGCTTTGGCGGTGGCAACTACTGCTGCTGGCCAGTGACAGTAGCATTGGCGGTGGCTACTGCTGAGTGGTGGCTATGGCAGCAATCACTGCTAATGCTGAGGCATCTCAATGTGTATCGGCCTGTCTCAGGTTGTGTGGAAATGTCTCGGCCGATATGGGTCAATATGACGCATGGTACCATATCGAAAGGCCCAATCTCGCTATGTATCAGCCCGAGACAGTTTATAGTATCAAGACTTTGTACCATGGGTGCGTACCTGTTTTGGTAATCTGATTCTTCTCGCCTATCATCTCAATCATCTCACACTCGAGAGAAGAGGAAGAAGACTGAGCAATCAGAACCTTGGAAGAAAAACTTGGTTATCTGCATTTCATGAGTAAAAAGAGAAGTTTATTTATTTTACACACAAGGGCTCATATTTTTATAAATAAAGGAAACAAATTTACTATTTTACCTATAAGTGGGTTTCACAGTTAAAACCCACCGTTTAATATGGCATGCCTAGGTTGCCTAGGTGCCTGGCCACTGCCTTGGTCACCTTGTCACCAAGACAACTATGGGTTAAAGAAGACAGAACTTTCTTATTTGTAGTTTAGGATGGACTTCTTGTTTACACAAAAGCCTTTTTCAAAGATACATTCTGAACTGCCCCATGCATAGTTGTCAAGGCGTCGCCTAGGCGGTTTTTATAGGCCTAGGTGCTAAAGCGCCTTATGAACATGAAAAACAGTCGCGCAGGGTTCCTGGGCATCGCTTAGGAGACGCCTAGGGCGCCTTGGACCCCCAGAATGTCTGGGCGGCCGCCTTGTTTTCAATGTGTCTTTTTTTTTCTTCATATTTTTCCTTGATCTCTGAATTTTCTTCCCAAGATTTATTAGGCTAGACAGAAACAACATTTACCAGGCAGTACTTATTTATGACTAATATCATTTAAGTAAATGTTTCTTTAATTTACATAAGATATTATTCATAAATAAGCAAATACCCCCCATTTGAATCCAATAAAAATAGTCTAAAATTCAAATTCCATAAGGATAAAAAGTCAACCCTCCAATTCAAGAACAAAAACCGTATTTTTGGGTGTGGAAGCAATTTTCAACTTCCAAATGCTAGGCTTTTTTCAAATATAAAAATTCCATAAATCTTAATATAGTAAAGCATCACTAAAAACCAAGAACGCGTCAAAATAATCTCTTGCTTTGATGCCCAAAAAATAATTTACATTCAGACGACTTTAAATAGAATTTGCGTACTCTGAACAAAGTTTGACCGGAGTGTAACTCCATTATAACTCAGATTCAAGCAAGGAATCAAGTATCATGTATCGGTACCGTATCGGTCAGCTAAACTTAAGAGACGTATCGTATCGTATCGTGGATAAGGTGGATATATACGGATACGCATGGATACGGGGCAAGATACGCACAAAAATGATTAAGGAACATACAAAACATAATTTTAAAACATAAAAACACTATAATTATCAACATTGAGAAAGAAAAGGTTTCTTGCATCATGGATACACATAAACTCCTAATCGAATACCCTACGTATTGTAAAACAACAAAAAAAATGTACAGAACCATGCCTTTTTATTAAAACCAGTTTTTAATCCTATTGGAAACCATTTTCCTTAAAAAGGCAAATAAAACCAAAAGCTACCTCTTCAGTAAATACACATCTCAGTGGAAACAAACACAAATATACCAAACCCTTACCATTTTTTATAGTTTTCCCTACAACCAAGACTGGCATTAAGAAAAAAATAAAAGACCTAAAACTTAACAAAATAATAGAGGAACATTGAGATTAGAAGAAAAAAGAACACACATCATGGCATAGAAATCAAATTCATGGAGTCACATACACCCCACAGAGAATCGACAAACAACAAGGATGTAAGAAAAGGAAAGGAAAAAAAAAAATATATATATATATATATATATATATATATATATATATATATATATATATATATATATATATATATATATATATATATATATATATCTGGGCCTTAACTAGTACAGGACCACATATATCTTAGATCTGACAACAAATTTCCCCTTAACAATAAAAAATGTTGATTCATTAAAAAAAATAGGTTAGAGTCATGTACATATTATTGTTACTGCTACTGGAAAGACAAATCAGGACCAAAACAAGGAATCGATGAATAAAAATTGAGAGAGAGAGAAAGAGAAAAAAGAGAGAGAGAAGAGACAAATTTTACATGAAAAAAAAAATATTATCTGAATTATATTTCTATTTTTTTAACCAGAAAATATAAAAATAAAAAATAAACTCAAAAATTATAACTGAGAAGCAAAGATGGTAGATCAGTGGTCTACACATCTTATATAAATAGTAGAAGAGGAAAGGATTAATTTTTGGAAAAAAAAAATTTCAAAATTTCTTCTGTTCTTCCAAAATTCCTCAAATCAGTGTTTAAATTCATGCATGTAGCATGCATTCATCAAATAGGACCATAGTTCATTGATTCATGAGAAGAAACAACACAAAAATTGATTTATTATGAAAAAAATTGAAGTTGAAATTCATACCTTTAGGATTTTCCGCCCTTGGAGCTTGAAGAGATGATTTCATGCTCTAATCTTCACAAAAACCCAGTTTAATGCTACCTTCCTAGTCGTTTTAGGGCTAAGAATCAAAGCCCTAAGGTTTTTTTGAAAAAAAAAAAAATCAAGTTGCAGAGGAGTATTGAAGCTTCAATGGTTGTCGGCTTTTCAAAAAACACGAACAGGGTCTGTTTTTTAGTAGTATAGATATTGCTCGACACTTAATAGGTTGTATCGACCAGTATCAAGCACTATCGAACCGTATATACTAGTCGATACAGGTTGGTTTTTCTTCTTTTAAGAAAATAAAAAATAAAATCAAAGTGTATCGATGCGTATCAAGCCATATCGGTACGTATCGAGCCATATCAGTGCGTATCAAGCCGTATCGGTTCGATACGCTCGATACTATCCTTTTTTTAAAAATGAAGAGATGAATCGACTGGTATCGTATCGACTAGTGTCGATACCGATACGTATCGGCTATACGGTACGTATCGTGTCGATACGTGATTCCTTGGATTCAAGCAATCTCAGAATTGTTGAAAAGTTGATTATGCTAGCTTTACAACGAATTCGAGATTGCTTTAATTCGAACTATATTAAAGGAGTTACGCTCCGGTTAAATTTGTTAAAAGTACGCAAATGTTAGTCATAAATACGTGTTGCCTACTTAACTCTAGACACAATCTCAGGTCTCAGTGTACACTAGCAAACTTGGGTCCACACCACATATTAACATTTTGGATGTTTTTATTATAAATATGTTTTTTTATGTCCTATACTTTATTCATTATTTGTTGCCTAATTGATTTTCTCATATTAATTAAGTTATGTCTTAAATGTTGATTATTTATGTAAAATGCTGCATATATATAAACATTAATATAGCAAACATTTTAGAAGTAAAAAAAAAATACGCTGGGAACTCCTTGGTCGCCTAGGCATTGCCTAAGCGCAATGGCCCCGAACACCTTGGATCACCTTGTCGCCTTGACAACTATGGCCCCATGTTAATTTAAAATTCTAGAAAAGGGTATTTTACACTCGTGCCTTGTGCTGGTTGGCATCTACACAAGGGAACTGAGCATTAACATATTTACAGTTCTGCCACTGGGTTTTTTATTTGTTGGTTGCCCTAATATTTTGTCAATTACAGCTCTCTACTGTGTGTATGTGTGCCCTTGGCAACAAAATTAGGGTTTGTAAACCCTCGGTTGCATAAGAAACTCTCCAATGAAGGATTGTATAATCATTGGCAGCAACAAATAGAACAAGAATAGTTTGAATAAGAAGTTTAAAACTCCATAGAAACTCCTCTTCTTCCTAGAGAAATTAAAACACTGTTCTCAAAGAGAAGTATTTTCATATGCAAAAATTGTTATTGGGATTTAACATATTCCTTCAAGAAATATTGGAAGTCCTTAGTCGTTCCTACCCAACATAGGCCCAATTTTAATATTGTTAAACTCATCTTCTGCTGAGCCCTCGAAATTGTGACTACACTCTAACTATGGTTGAAGTAGAGATGACTTAATTTCCATCTTTTGCACCCACTATTTAACAGATCATTTTTATCCTGCTTACAAGACTACATTAAGAAACTCCGCCAGTGTTATGTTGCCGGTCCCAAGCCCGGATAAAGGAGGAGGGTTGGTGCGTCAGATCAGCAGCCAATACACCCAAAAAACCTAGTCAAACCCTTAACAAAGATTCACAAACAAAAGATAATCAGCTTAATACTAGGGCATTTTCCATAAACGACGCGTTACACCTGGTCCTTAGTGTAGCGAAAAATGTGCAAGGGCCGCTGCATCGGTGCCCGAATGCGGTGATAAATAAGCAAGGGTTCTCGCACCGTGGACGAATGCGGGTAAAGAAGCTAGTCCATAAGCGTAAGATTAGACTAGCATCCTAGAACATAGGATCTTTAACAAGTAAGAGTCTAGAATTGATAGATGTTATGAGGAGAAGAAGGATTAACGTAGCTTGCATTTAAGAGACTAGAATGAAGGGTAAAAAGACTAAAGAGTTGGATGACTTTAAACATTGGTATACAGGGGGTAAAAATAATAACAACGTAGTGGGTATAATAGTGGATAAAGATTTAAAGAATGATTGGTGGATGTGAAAAGATATGGTGATAGGATTATAGCCATCAAGTTAGTGATGGGGAAAGAGATAGTCAATATAATTAGCAAATATGCACCCCAAGTAGGATTGGATGCGAATAGTAAGCTATAATTTTGGGAACACATGGATGAATTAGTGCAAGGTTTTAGACAAAGAGAAAATATTATAATAGAGGGAAATCTGAATGGACATGAAGGGCGAGATCATAGAGGTTATGAAGATGTACATGAAGGATATGGTTTTGGAGTGAGAAATGAAGAGGGGACTTCAATTTTAGATTTTGCTACGGCTTATGATTTATCCATCATAAATACATATTTTGAAAAGAGAGAGAAGCATCAAGTCACCTTCAAAAGTAGGCATCATAAAAGCCAAATAGATTTCTTTTTAACTAAAAAACCTGATAAGTTGTTATGTAAGGATTGTAAAGTTACACCCGGGGAAAGCCTAACCACTCAATATAGATTATTGGTCATGGATATATGTCTCACTACGCCGAATCATAAGAAAGGTCAAGTTTTTGCTCTAAAATAAGGTGGTGGTGCTTAAAAGGAAATACCTTGAAATCTTTTACTGATAAGGTGGTCAAACAAGGAATGTGGGGCTTTGAGGGAGACATTAATACAATGTGGAACAAGATGATTGTTTGTATTAAGAAAGTTGCTAAAAATGTTTTAGATGTATTAAAAAGAAAATGTCATTACCCTAAAGAGTTTTAGTGGTGGGATGATGAGGTTCAAGCAGTCATTAAAGTTAAGAAAGATAGTTTAAGACATGGCAAAAGACTAAGGATATAGAAGATCTAAAAAAGGTAAAGACTTGCTAGAAATAAAGCCAAAAAGATTGTGGGAAAAGTAAGGGCGAAGAAATATGAAGATCTTTATAACAATCTGAGCACAAAAGAAGGAGAAAAAGCTATCTATAAAATAGTTAAGATGAGGGAAAGGAAGAGTAGAGATTTAAACCATGTTAGATGTATTAAAAATGCAGATGGCAGAGTTCTAGTAAGGGATGAAGACATTAAAGAGAGATGGAACGATTATTTATACAACCTACTAAATGAAGACTTTTTAGGTCATAGTGTTCCAGAACGCTACATTACCCACCATGACACCACAGGCACAGGTCGTAGGTATGTACACAAACTTAAGATGACAGAAATGAAAGAAGCATTAAGAAGGATGAATGTAGGCAAAGCACCAAGCCCAGATGAGGTCCCAATAGAAACTTGAAAAAGCCTAGGAATGTATGGAGTATATTGACTAACTAAGTTGTTCAATAAAATTATGAGCTCAAAGAAAATATCAGATGAATGGAGGAGAAGTATTGTGGTTCCGATCTATAAAAACAAAGGTAATATTCAGAGATGCAATAACTATAGAGGCATAAAAATAATGAGTCATACTATGAAACTATGAGAGAAAGTTATTGAAACCCGCTTGAGAAAAGAAACTACTATTACGGAGAAAAAGTTTAGTTTTATGCCAAGTGGATCCACGACAGAAGCTATTTACTTGCTTATGAGACTCATGGAAAGATGTAGAGAAGGCAAGAAGGACCTCTATATGATCTTTATTGATTTAGAAAAAGCTTATGACAAAGTTCCTAGAGAGTTAATATGGCAAGTACTAGAGAAGCGTTTCAAGCAAATATGTGGACCTAGTAAAGGATATGTATTATAATGTGGTGACTAGTGTGAAAACCGCAGGGGTCAAGGTCATGAATTCCCCATTACAATGGGGTTACATCAAGAATCAGCTTTAAGCCCTTATATATTTGCCCTCATTATGGATGATCTAACCGGAAACATTCAAGATGAAGTTCTTTGGTGCATGCTTTTCCCTGATGATATTGTTTTGATGGATAAGACAAAAGCAAGAATTAATACCAAGTTGGAGCTATGGAGATCAACATTGGAATCAAAGGGTTTTAAGATAAGTAAAATGAAGACGGAATATATGGTGTGTAACTTTAGGCACATAAGGACGGATAATGAGGTGGTGAACATTCATGAGAAGGAGATACAACAAAGTGATTATTTTAGGTATCTAGGTTCAATCATAAACAAGGAAGGTGATATAGAGGATGATGTTTCACAGAGGATTAAAATATGATGGATGAAGTGGAGAGGTCCGTCTAAAGTGTTGTGTGATCGGCATATTCCTTTAAAAAATAAAGGAAAATTTTATAGGACAGTCATTCAATAGGCTATGATGTATGGCGCAAAATGTTGGGCAGTTTAAAAGCATCATATAGATAAACTTAGTGTAGCTGAGATGAAGATGTTGAGATGTATGTGTGGAAAAACTTGGAAGGATAAAGTAAGGAACGATCGTATTAGAGCTGATTTGAGAGTAGCACAGATACATGATAAACTACGAGAAATTCGTTTGAGATGGCATGACCATGTTCAACGGAGGCCGCTAGATGCTCCCGTAGAGAGGAGTGATTTGATTTAGATTAAAGGATCTAAAAGAGCTAGGGACAGACCTAAGGGAAGGTGGTAAAGAAACACATGCATAGCTTAGGCCTTGCTTCAAATATGAAATTGAACAGAGCTGATTTGCAGACAAGAATCCATGTAACCGACCTTATTTAACTGGGATAAAGCTTTGTTGTTGTTGTTATTATTGTTGTTTACAAGACTACACTAAGAGAGAGGCCACATAACTAGCTTGGACAGAGGATTTTTTGCACATTATCTGCACATACAATCACTAGTCCACACCTGTTGAGCCCCTTCGAAGGCACTATTCACAAACCTATTGATCCTCCCAAAACTCATGGTTTGGCCTACACTTTGGCTATGATGCCACTACTATTTGATATAATTATATATAAGGGTTCTGGAGAAGCCTCTGTTTGCTAGGCAGCATCACAGGCTGCCCTTGTTTGTGCATCTGTCTTTACCGCATGCCTTCTGTTCAGGAATACTCAAAGTCTCCATTTTCGTTGTGCACATTCAAAATTATGGGAGCATCTCCCAAGACTAAAGAAAATACAAATGGACCCCCCTGTTTACCCCACAATTACTGATAGTTACTCCAATGGGCTGAAGCAAATCCAATCAACTAGCAGTAGTTTACTAGCATTGAATTCCCACACTCTATTATGCATTATGGCAACTGAACTCAACTAACTAACTGCATCACCTATATTTTTCTAATCCTTTTAAGAACAGGGCAAAGAGGTTTAACATTCAAGATGCACAAAATTCTGATTGGATCTAGATTATTCCTAACAGCAAGGGCTGTTCATTTCTGTGTCTTCAGGTAGCATAACAGCAACAGGGATGATAATCTTTTGAAGGATTACAGCCATTTAAACTGTGTAACAGATGTACTTTACACTAACATCATCCACCCTTAAACTGCATAACACGTGTACTTGACTGAACTGTATGACAAATGTAATTGACACTTACATCATCCATACCGAGGCCAAAAAAAAAAAAAAGTGGCATAACCCTCCTAGCACAAATGCAGCAAGGACAGTGATCTATAATCACTAGTGACTACAAAGATGTGGTTGAACAAACAAGACGATCCAAAGATGTGGTTGAACAAACAAGATGATCCAAAGGGAACATCTTAGTGAAGGCAGGAATGAACCATTCCCTCCAGAACACTGAAAAACAAATACCATCCCCAGACACTAGAAACAGAATTCAAGCACTTCGCATAATTTCAAGTGATTAACAAATAACCCGATAAGCATCCCATTAGCAAATAAAGAGATGGAGAAAATTGCTACTTATATGTCCTAAGTTCATAATTGCAACACAATGATGGCAATTGTTCATAGGACATTGTAGACACAAGGAAAAGAAAGAAGTAATCCAGGAATCTATCTAATAAATCTAATTACTAACAGAAAACTCCCCCAAGTTAAATGAAAGAATTATAAAGATAGTTCGATTACAATGTTTCTGGTTTGGAGCTTTCCAATGTCGTTCACTAATTGTTTAAACTACTCATGATAAGCAGAGCAAGCATAGATACCACATGAGATACGTGATGCGATTATCTTGCACTGAAGACAGGTTCTGAATCCTTGGTAGGCTGTGTTCTTCGAGTATACTTCAGGAGCAAACCTTCCGAAGAGAGACCAGGTACTCTTAAGTCCCTACGCATTTAAGACAGGGAAAAATTAATTATTCCCCATTGAAACAGGAAATAAGTACAGAGAAGGATGGTTGTGATAAATAACTACTACAAAAAGAAAGTGATGGGAGCAGACTTGATATAGGGCTCCAGATCCTTCCATTCCCACTTCTGCCTTTCTCTGAAGAGCACCGAAAAACGCTCTGCAGGGGTACAGGACATGGAAGAAACACTGAAGGCATAGACCCAAGTCCCAACGCCAAGCCTCTCTACCAAAACTTCACCTTCCAACATATCAAAGCTAGCACGCATCCCTGGCGGAATTTTCCGCATCCACTCCTCCATGAAACTCTCCATCTTCCTCTTCCCACCTCTCAGAATTCCTCTGGCAAAATGCACACAAACACGTTTCTCATCCAACGTCCACAAATGACCTGCATTCACATCCTCACTCACCTTGCTTCCATACATATCCAAAGAATGTAGCACGAGCTTACTTGGATACCCATAAGCCTCCATCAAGCCCACGACTTCATCCTCCTTAAGAGCACTCAAAGACCACCCTTCTGATACTGATAGGTTCAGAAGCATTGTCAAAAGATTGTTCATGTAATCTTCATCTACAATTCCCCAACTCCCATCAATCTCTACAGCCGAAAGAGCTCGCAGCCCGGCTCTCAGTTCCTCATCACTAGCCTGAATCCTATCAACCAAATCCTCCCATGGAAACAAACCCAAATTATCTTTACCCATCTCCTCCACCTCCATTTCATCCAGTTCTAACTTGCCCTCTGGTCTGTAAGGCTTCTTTCTCAGAAGTGAGTTGAGCTTGTCGAGCTTTGGGGCAACCTCAACTAACTCAATGTTTCCCGGTGCCACTTTTAAGACAGAACCAGCAACTGTCTCCTTCTCATTATCAGCATTGGCATTCAAGATAGGTGAATTGGTTGGGGGAATGAGGAATACAGTGTTGGAGGTTCCAACGAACTTGACAGCGTAAGTCTTTGAGGGAGTACAGAGAACGGCTTCTTCATCAGGCTGTCCTCGAAATGTCACCCTACAAGGAAGCCATTCAAAATGAATTCATAGCGTAAACTTGTTTGAACATTGAATTGAAGATATAACCCTATAAATGGAAATTGAGACTTGGAAAGTAAAGAATGGGTTACCTCTGCTGGAGGATATCTGAGAGGAGCTTCTCATCGACCTCAAGAAGGATCAGATCATCGTGAGGCCCAAAATTGGGGTCATAATTGATGGGAATTGAAGAATTGGATTCAAGGTTTAACACCAATTCCGCTCCTCCCCTGCAACTGGGTTGTTCATCCATCTCTCCCCTCCCGCTCTCTTATTTCGCGCTCTTTCACTTTGCCTCTTAAATAACTAGGCATTTGGGTTGCGGGCGCACACTTTGTGGACCAAGACTGCCCGACTGCCCGACTGCCCGACTGCCCGATTACCCAAGGGAGCCAATGGTGGGGCAGTCAGTTTCTAGGATTGGTATGGAAATTGATGCCTAGTCTAAGGTTGTTGGATCTAGATGTACTTGAAAGAGAAATATATTTTGATTCTTGGAGATATTTAGTCTTTAAAATCAAGTAAAACAATATTAGATGAGAACCATTGCAAATGAATATCTGAGAGAAATCCAAGGAAAGTTTGATATTTCAAAAAAATAAGGATAGACAAAGATGAACTTACTTATTTTATACTAAGGAAGAAAGTTAAAAATAAATAATAAAAAAAAGTAAAAATGCCAATGTCATAGTGCATCAGGCATATTCTGTCAAAGGCAATGACTGAAACGAGCAGGAACCCCACAGAAAGAAAACTGCAGAAAACTGTGAACCGGATTCCCATAGAGCATTGTTTTTGAAGAAACATGTTTCCCAATATATCAAATGTAACAATATATATGTCAAGCCAAACAGGCCCCAGACTAAGCCACAATTGGAACTTCTGTTAGTTAAAACTCGTCTTAAACTCATACCGTACAGTTGTACCGTACTCAACCGTTTAGTACGCGTATTGCCGTAGTGACCTTAAAAATACCTTAAAATACTTCATTCTCCAAGCCTTGTTGTTTAAAATGCTTGCCATACCATACTCGTATTTTAACCTACATCTTTGATGAGTAATGAGTAGATTAATCCCATATCTTCTTTTTTTCTTTTTCTTTTTTGGGTTAAGGAATCCTATATCGTTTAATATTCTTATTACCTTTTACATGTAATCGATGTGGGATTAAAGGCTAACACTTCCTCATAATTACTTATAAACTCATTATTTTATTATTCATTAGAATGGGTTGTGGGCTATGGATCATACAAATGTATATTGTAGGCCACCATAGAGTGTTATCTCTCTCTCTCTCTCTCTCTCTCTCTCTCTCTCTCTCATGTAGATTCATGCTTGGAGTCTTTAACGAACATAAAACATCAATTAACTACTTGAATGAAGATGATTATTCTCACATTTTTTAGCTAGACACATCATAAATGTCATTTATTCCCATTGATTTAGATATAATTATTCAAATTATGGGAGTATATTGCCCTTTTTTCATCGTACCGTATTATATCTGATCCGTTTAAAACCCGTACCATCCATTTTAGTTTTTTTTGCCGTTCTCGGAATGCTTGACCCTGTTTTTGACAGTACCGTTCTTGTTTTGCTCCTTTTAAAACCCGTTTTATTTCGTTTTGTTTTTTTGTTGTTCCTGTTTTAACTAACTACGGTATGAATCAAACTGGAATGGTTTGGTTCGCCCCACTTGATTCATATCCGGTCCAACCATTCCGGTACCAGTCCAATTTTTGGGTCAAAATACCAAGTCATCTAGTCGGATATCCGGGTCGGTTGACCTGGTTATCGAGCTAGGATGAGCTAGATCTGGGTTAACACTGTACATTGGGTAAATGGGTCAGGTATGGACCAGACCATGTTTTCTATATAATATCATATCAAGCTTAGTGTTTGTTTTTCTTTTTTATTTTTCACCTTATGACAAATTATAACATCTTCATAGCAATGTTACTTGATTGTGTTTAAGACTATTTGCTTTTTCTAAACTTCCTCCAAAGTTACAAAAAGAGAATATGAATAATATAGCAACATTTTTTATGATGATTATGTTAACGTCACAATTATTTAAGATTATCAATGATATCAAATGAATTGGAAATGAAATGAGTCTCATTTGGGATTTGAAAAGTTCTTTAAAATAAAAGAAAGAAAAATTTTCATCTACACTCCAAAAATTATGTCAAATTCGATCTAACCTTACAGGCTTCCAAATGTCTCATCTACCACCCAAAAGTCTTCCATCGTTAATCAAAGAGACTCACCCGTTAGTGGAGTTCCATTAATTGCTGACATAAGCACTATTTGAAATATATTAGGACAATAATGCTCTTATATCAAACGTAAAAGACAATAATTTCCCCCAAAACTAAAAAACACCTTTACCAATTCGTATAGCCTTCTTTCGATACCTTTCTTCCCTGACGAGTTGCGACGACTTGTGAAGTGCCATGGGTGGTATTCCCGCCTGACCCAATTACAGGGGTTGAGTTTATGGACTTCGGCATCAATGCAATTGCCCAAGTAGGGAGAGTCCACTTGAAATCCCTATCAGCCATACTTGTCCATTGCTTGAGAAATATAAACCACCTCGACATGAAAGCTACAAAATCGGCAAATCTCGCCATCCCGATGGTAGTTGTTGCCGCTGTTGTTGTGCCTTCATCGCCTCCAATATCATCCTCTTAGGCATTGTCACTCTTGTCCTCAAGCCGAAAGTCCCATTCTATTAAATCAATGATATCTCAGTTTGACCCAATTGACATCCCAAACTCTCTCCCTTGAATTCGATGTATCTATCTCAGTTGATAACCCTAACACGATGATGGGAATATATTATGAACCATCAAGTTCTGTCTCGATTTATTCCTCATCTAATGTTGAACTCAGCAAAGGAACTTCATCGGTATTTTATCAGCCAATGTAGAATGTCATGGTTTTTAATGTGATAATGAAAGGGACTGTGCAATTGACGACGGCTCTGAGTTCTACTTTGCAGGAAGAACAGAACACGGGGAGGATTCCTTTGGTGTTGTATAATGGTGTTCCTGTGATATTGAAAATCAGGTATAAGACAACTCAGAAGGTTACGGTGAAGGTAACTTGTAATATTGGTGAATAGTCCAGCGACAAATTCAAAAATTGTATAGAAGAGCTGTGTTGCTAAATGAACATATTTTAGGGGATGAGGAGTTCATTACAGTTGATGATACTTTCGTATACTCTGTTCATTTATTTTGTGAATTTTCTGTTTGAATATATGTACAAATGAAGATTGAGTTCAGGTTCGTTTCTATCGGTCTGAAGATTGTTCATCAATATTCATGAATGTTGGTCTTTAAGCAGGCGCTATCTATTTTTCTTCCCCCCTCCCCCCCTTTTTCCCTTTAGTTACCTTTCAGTGTTATACTTACGGATTAGAAGATATCATCAATGTTGAACATGGTTAAGAATCAGAAAAGATAGTTGGGTTTGATGACAGATGTGAGAAGAACTGATGAACCAACTAAAATTCAAAAAACCTAACAAGGTTTGATGATAAGGGGGATATAATTTGAATTTTTAAAACCTTGAAATATATAAATGAAACCACTGCAAAACCATGGTTTTAAATTGCACACTCCTTGAACTATTGAATAGAGAAGCGGGGAGAGTCCTATTAAGGGAATTATTGGAGAGATCGAAATGACGAAGGTGTTCGATCATGCCCAGGTTTGGCAGAACTGAACCCATAAGCCGACTACTAGGGAGAACCAAGTTGATCACCCGAAGCAAATGGCTCATGCTCTCCTCTGAAATGGAATGAACAGCAGCGATTTCTTCATGTTCAAGTTCAAGTTTTTTGTGTTTTAACTCTGCAAAGTCAAGCAAGAACGAACAACAACGATTTCATGGTGATATTAGGGTTCACTAAAACAAATAGAAATAGAGAAAAGGAGAAATTAGTAATTTTTCAATAAACAAAAAGGGTTTAAAACTGTTGTGCATGGTTATCTTTAAAATGTCAAATTAATAATTTCATCTCAATTTAATGTCTTTCAGTTTCAAATTCAAAGGGTAGAAATGTCTTATCATATTTTCAATCAAGTCCGTCAGTTAATTGAGGTTAATTGAAGTTTATGCAAACCATTGGGTAGCAGATCAAATTTGACATAGTTTTTGAGGTGTAGATGAAATTTTTTTCTAAAAGAAACATACGAGAAAAATGAAAGGGTCCTCTTGTGAATTAACAACTAATGCTAGAATTAACAAACCATCTTGGAATTTGAAAATGTTTGTCTTTTGATTTGATTTGTCATAATGGAATGATGGAGAATTAATGCTAACATTTGAAAATGAAAGGAGTTTTGGACGTTAGAAGACGGAAATCCTAAGATGCCAAAAGTCATCATTACTTAGCCATTAAATCATCAAGCTATCAAGCCAAGTACTTAGCTATGGTACATGTGGCTAAACTCATTTTTGTTTTCAAGCTATTTTATGCCATCAATGGGCTTTTAAAACTATAAAACTCATAACCATATATAAAACAACTTAAAGGTTTTAAATGACCATTATGCCCACCTTAAAAGCATTTATTACCAAAGCAACTTAAAAGGTCTTAAATGACCATTATAACCATATGCATGCATTCCATTTTCAAATGATTGTCGTTCAAAACATACGTTACTGACTGTTGCAAAAAACAAACAGCAAGGCTAAATGTACGAAAAGCAAAATAACCTCCATATCCGCATATTACAGACGTTGCGGGTTTGATATCAGTATCGTCTAGAATATGCTCAGACTTTACGCCTAACGTTTGCGCAACACCCTAACACATGACACGGCCCCCTGCATCACCCATGTTTCATATATATATATATATATATATATATATATATATATATATATATATATATATATATAATTAAAAAAAAAAGGTGGCGGGTGAGATTCACGCTTTTTTTCCGTTGGTGCATGGTAGCGAGTCTGATCGCCGGTGGAGATGCAGTTTATATCAGGGTGATCCTCTGATTGTGCTCTACATTCTTGTATATTTTATTTTACCTTTTACTGATTGGAAAAATTCCAATAGATTCCAACCAATAATAGGTTTGAACAAAAATTTATTGAAAAAAACTACACAAAATATATAGTTACTACCTATGATCCTAGGTCCATATGGTTGCTCTGATACCAATTGTAAAAAGAATTTGAATAACAATGGTTTCCAATACCTTGAGATTCATAAAGATCAGTACTAGAATATAGTATGAACGGAAATACAATAGTTTGATGACATATGCGTATAATCAAATTGCAGAAGAATATTTTAGATCTTCATAGCTTATGGAGAATCCATTTTCTAGTCTCTAGGCTTGTGGGAGCAAGAAATCAAATTTTCCATAGCTGTGGGGACCCAAAACTTCAGTATTTATAATATCATCACGAAAACCCTTCACATTTCCATAATGAATAGGGTTCAATTTCTATCTCAGAACCCTAATGAACTAGACCAGAAACTGGGTCATCGGGTAACCAGACTCCCACTAGTTAAATGGTAATGTGATTAAGCTAGCCTACATAAAATATCTAACATTCGAGCCTCTATGAATTTTGGAGCTTCCTTCGAGAGTTAAATATTTTGTGGGAGGAGGATCCTCAACCACGCTACGGAAGCAGCTCCTACATCTGCTCCCTTGGCCCCAACGAAGTATGAAATTCACTCTACCACCGAACATGGGATGTGTAATAGACACGATATATCTAGCAATCTCTCTCTATGCTACTGAGTACTGATAGTGGCTACCGCTCAACCAACAATGTTTTTTCCTGCCCTCTCACATGGAATTGTAAAATGACTATGTAAAACTTATAATAAAATAAATATGAAATTTTTTTTGCTACCCAACAACGTTTCCCTACGCCCTCTCACATGGGAGCGTGCAATGATCACTCATCCCTGGTCATTTTACAACCCCACGTGAGAGGACCCAAAATATGCTATCAGATAGTTTTTATCACATTGTATTCTAATTTTACCATTCTCATTCAAAATCCTCAAGTTCAAATCCATATTTTAGGTAATTCTCAATTGGCTATTACTTACATTGTCACACTCCATTATTATATGATTTTTCAAGTGCTGAATCATTCATTTAAATTGCCCAATCTAACTTTTACTTCTACGGAGAAAGTCTTACTCATCTATATGTACCTTTCTTCCCATGTATATGGCATGTGATAAGCTTTTTCAAGCTCTCTCTTGTAAATGGATCCCTTTATATGAGGGTTTGGGTGGCCTAACAAGATTGGCATTGCCATCTAGATCAGTTAATAGCCCAATAAAGGATTTTTTTTCCTCTTCGAAACCTTGTATTGGAAAGTGGAGTGGTGACGAATCATACATAAATGATCAACACTATTGGTATGTAGTGTTTGGACTTCTTACTAGACAGGCAACTCTCTGAGCCTAATCTTTTAGAAGATATTGTCACTCGGACTCAAACCGAGATACTTTAGCACTGCTTCCTAATAACAACATGTCTAACAATTTCACTATGACGACACTTGCAATCCTTTGCCTTGAGCTTAGTTGAAACTAACAACATCATTAACATACTCCACATATCCAATAGGTTGATCCTTCTTTCAAAAGACATCCTGATGACCAACTCTATTCAATTCACTAGAAAGTGTACTTTTGAACATAGACCTAGTAGTGCATCAACTATTATTTTCCCAAGGAATTGAATATGATCTCTCGAATGGCATATTCTGATTTTGATCATCTAGATGATGACACTCGTCAATACATGGAAAATGAAAAAAAATTTATTGGATCCCTCCAAGCGTATTTCAGTTTTTGGGGCTGTCTTGAACTGATAGACAGAAAATGCAAAATATCAGAATACTTTGTTGGTGTTGCTGCTAGAATCCATGCGACAATCTTCCAATGTGGCGTTTACCTACAGAAGACAAAGAGATTGGCAAGGCAAGTCAGGCTTTTGTGCCCGGGGATCACTCTGATGCCAAAGTCAGGACTCATAATAACAAGCAGGAAGGTTGGTACTTTCGAAAGTCCGATCCGATAAAAAGGAACTAGGAACAGTAGACAATAATAAATGCACAGTAAATGTGAAGTAATGAACCTATTGACTTTGAAGGGTTGAAATCTATTTATAGTAGTCGGTGAAGTGATCTATGTCAGATCTGACCCAAACTTAAGCTGGAGGTGGTGGATGCGTTGTCGGCATGCTATTTGGGAATATACGATTTTGCCCCCACTGATTTGGGGAGTTTTGCACAACTCAGCGTGTCGCACTCCTATTGATTGGTATGGTCAGTGCTATGGGGTGTATGCTTTTCATTACCATGATGACTAATCAATCTTCTCCTCTCTAGGGTCATATCTGAACCCTACAACAAAATATTGATCATTTGCATCAACAGTTGATGACACTTGTTTTACAAGACAATCTCAACTCATTCTTTTCAGATTTCTCAGTTAGAAGAGGAAAAGAAGTTTCTTGAGCAATAGTTGTCCAAAACTCAAACTACTTCATTTTGTAATAGTTTTACTTCTTCCTCTTTTCTCTTAGGGTCTTCAACTTATTACCAGACATATTACCCTCAACCAGTGGTTACATCTTCCTCGTCATCATTTGGATCTCTTCTCCCCATAAAGTCTGAGCAAGAATCAATTATGGCTAAACCTCCTACTACTTCAGCACAGAATGACTGCAAAGGAAAAACAAAATTGGTGAGTTTCATTGAAGCCAAAGTCTAAGCATCAACTAGAGCTTTTCGAAAATAGAGTTTTTTCAAATCCTATTTTGGATTTCCTCCTTACATTGGCTTCTGCTTAGTTCACAACGACTTCAAGCGTCCCAATTATTAAGAATGGCTAAGAAGTTTATTTATCTTGACACTTATATGGCCTTCTTCCTTGAAGCTTTTATGGCCCAAATGGCATAATTTACTTCTCATACTCCTTTCCAATAATACATCTATTCCTCATCATGATGTCATTGACGAATTCGAATGATATTCTTTCTAACACTCATCTTCTTAATACAACCTCCCCTCTATTCCATTGGCAAGAGCTACATCTTATTTGGAAACAACCTTTCCACAAACTAGGGGTAAGGCTGCGTACATAGCCCTTCCCTAGAAAATGTGTGTGACAATGACAACTCATTAATGATTACTAGTCACTTTCAAGAAGTCTGTGAAAAATCCAATTCACTTTGACTTAAAAAACTTAAGGGAACACGACAAGGTATAATTAATAGAAGGTCATATTCTAAAGACACCTATAGAGGGTTCATTTAACAGTCCTCGTTAAATACTCATAATTACGATATAACATTAAAGAACCCAAAAATATAGTTGTATTACGATTGAGTTTCTCTAGTTCACATCACATAATGGGCCTACGAGTATTTGAAGTTATTATTGTCACCATTCTAGTCCATTAGATAATACTCATTCACATAATCTAATCCATTCACATTGATTGAGATAAAAACAAGTTGTATAGTATTTGAAAATAATTATTTAATAAATAACAATACTTAATAAATAATTATGATATCTCTTCCTTGATAATTATTTAATAAATAACTATTTACAAAGCACCTAATGCACTGATATATAGCCCAAATGTGAAAATAATTATTTAATAAATAACTATGATACTTACTGATACTTCATTGATACTTACCAATTGTGAAAATAATTATTTAATAAATAACTATGATATCTCTTCCTTGATATTCATCCCAATACAGGTAGTGGATTTCTTATTAGGTATCTCTTCATTTTACAAGTCAATATCATACACCTAGTGCACTGATATATAGCCCAAATGGCATCAATCAATACACAAAGTCAATAATATTTAATTGCAATGAGAATTATCTCTTAATTATTCAATTCGGATTCGGGAATTATTTGGAAGGAGAATAGTTCGGAATGAATCATTTCGATAATTTAAGAATTCGATTAAAAATGCAATAAAAAAAGCGGACTTAAAATAAAATTCAGATTCGGGTTAGTCTGGGAATTATTCTTTTGTCTAAAAAAAAATTGGACAAAAAATTTGAATGTTGATTTTTACTATTTGGTGCTCCTATTTCACACTATCAATCAACTATCGCACCTGCATAATATACCAGTGACATTAGAATAATATTTAATTTATAAATAACAATATATACATAATAGATGCGTATGTGTTTATAAAGGTGGATTCGTTAGATTCCATTACAATATATAATGTGGATCATTAGATTTTATTATAATGCCAATACCAATTTAGTGGAGCTGATATTCATAAAATTGAGAGAAATTTTCACCTACCACCCAAAAAGTTTTCGACAAATCACCTACCACCTAAATTACCCAAACATTTATCAAAAATATCCAAAACCATATAATAGAGCCGTTAGTTGCTAATGTCAGCCATTAGAAAATTCATGAATGACAATAATACCCTTATTGTAAGGGGAAAAAAGTTTCCAATAATGTTTTGAGCCGATCATTGAAGAAACTGCAATGTCGATCTGGTCTATTGGTCCTGCTGAGTGTGAAAACACCATTGAGGTGCAAAGTTTCAAGGATTTTCTCCTTCCGCTCTGCTCCTCCTCCTTCTTCGAATCTATTTCTTCCTCCAAACTTTTAGATCTAACTTTCCAAAGAATCCTCCATTGAGATTCCATCAAATCTGTTGAACTCATGGCGAGGGAACATATCTTCTTCCTGAAGAAATTTCTTGCTTCTGCATTTTACTTCTGATTTGAAAATTCTTGTTTTTGAAATTTCTTTCTAGCTCATCTTCTTGCTGCGACTTTGTTCCTTGGAAAATCTGAAGAATATTTTTTTCTTATTTCTTGTTTCCATCATTCTCGGTGGATTGGAGTTGGTCGGCGGATTTTGAGGGAGAGAAACTAGGAAAGAAAAAAAAAACCAAAGAGAGTGAGAGCCGTGAAGGGGTTTGGTTCCTTCTTTGTAGCAGATTTGAAGAGGGTTAAAGGGATTTGTGTTGCTGGGGTTTCAAACCCTTGAATAAAAATTGCAAGAAGAAAAAAATAGAATATTGAAGCAATCGGTGGGATGATTCATTGCAGTTGCAAAGGATTTTTTTTTCTTTTTTGATAAAATGTTGCAGAGAAACAAAGAGGAAGAAGAAAGGGGTATAAACGTCTACACACAATTTCAACTCTTTTCCGTCAGTTAATGGACTAACGTTTGAGAAATTTGGGTGGTAGATGATGTTTTTAAAAAACTTGGTGGTAAATGATTTGTCGAAAGCTTTTTGGGTACTACGTGAAAATTTCCCTAAAATCAAACATATTCATAAATTCATCCAATCATCATCATAAAATCCATCTCTTTTTCATGTTAGTTAATTACTTCCTCATGGTTTGTATTATGATATTTATTTTTAGACTCATATTAAATCTCAATTGGAAAAACACACGAAAATAATGACTTGCTTTGTATTATGGTATGATTTTTATATTCATATTTAATTCTATATTACCAAATGAAATTAATGATTTAATTTTCATACTCATATTTGATCTCACATAAGAAAAAAATGAAATTAATGATCTGCTTTGTATTGTGACGTGATTTTTAAACTTATGATTAGCCCTAGATTGGAAAAGATGCAAATAGTTAAGGCATTAATTTTTTTTTCCCCAAAAAACTTTGTTTGAAAATAGTAGTTAAGGCAATGTCCTCCACTAGAATAGTATTAATAGTTTTTTTAAGTATCCAAATTATTTGGTATAATTTGGATTCGAAAGAATTATTCGCGATATTTATTTCTAGACAAAATATGTGAGAATTTTTCAGAATCATTGAATATAATTTGAATTCGAGAGAATTATTCATATTATTCGATTCAGAAGAATAATTCGCAATAATTTGGAGAATTAAATAACTATGTTCATGTCTGAGGACTAAATATAAATTAATAAAAATAATTATGTTCTTAAAATAACTGATAGTAATCCATACAAAATTCCCAAGCAACCTAGTCAAATATACATATGTATGAATACTCACATTGTGTTTCCCATTAACAAACAATGCGATAACCATACGAACAGATGCCCAATTATCTCCCTAGTTGTGAACAATTTATGGTTTAAACTACGGGTCCAAGTTTGGCCCTGTCGGTCGACTTGAGCCCATACTTAGTCCGAACAGGGCTTGGGCTAAGATACCCGACCCTGAAGGTGGGGTAGGGCTAGGAATTTCTGGCCTTGAGTTAGGACTCGGCCAACATAGGGTTGAGGCCTTGGACTAAGCTCAGCCCGGCCCAACCAACCCTGCCCTATTTTCATTTTTTTTTTCTTCTTCCTCCTATACTTTCTCTTCATTATTCTTTTTCTCCTCGACCTGGCCCAACCTCTACATCACCGTTCCCCTTCCCCATGGTTAGGGCCAATCGGGTTCAGCCTAACTCGACTTTGAGGGTGGGTTAGGGTTCGATTTTTTTGGCCCTGAGTTAGGGCCTGACCAAGCCTAGCCCAGCCCAGGTAAGGGAACTCAGGGTTGGGATTTTAAAATACCTAGCCCAACCCAATCCTATTGCAGCTCTAGTTTAACACCTTAAGAACAACCAGACACTAAATAATCAATGCAATTAATTTACTTTGGGTTTGATTGATAATAAATTAAACACCATGCTCTTATTGCATGTCTCGTATCTAATCATCCAATTTCCCGAACCCTTGGTTTCTAATTATTGCATTTATATATGACATATGGTGTATGATCAAATCCCTTATCTTCTTATATGCTTCTTATTGTTTATTGTTTTTTTAGGCAAAAGTTTGTATGTACTGCCCCTTAGCTAAAGGAATCCATGATCTGTAATCATCCACCCTCAAAATGCATAAAACCCTAACCATTTGTATTTGAAGTTTTCGTAATACCCCTTATCCCTGAGAGTTATTATGACTTTTTTTTTGTTCCACTTCCCTGAAGAACCTCTCGTCTTTTATGTATACATTATCTTTTTAGTTATGCATCCATTATATTGGTTATTCGTTTGTATCTAAGCATCCCTCTCTACCTTGGGAGTAGAATCATCACTCTCTGTCGACATATGTTCAACCAAAGTATAAGAAGCTGCCTGTCACACCCCAATTTTGGCTGAACCAGAAGTGTGAGTGAACTGTCACTGAACCAACGGTTCACACTATGATCTCAATAAGACCGTGTCCACTCATACAAACTATTGCACATAACCATAATCAGAATATAATAACATACAACTGGAGTCTTTAAATAAAATGAACTGAGTAATCTATTGATAAATTTAACTAAATATCCGGTTATTCTTCACACCAAAACGTAAATAAATATTCTTACACCAACTGTATCTCCAACTGAAAATAAATATTATAATTCAAATAAACACCCTAGAGATACACGCAGAAAGGGCACGCATGAAGCGTCATACTCGTCATCTCCTGCTTGCATGTCCAAAGCAGTCACGCCTCCATACACTGGAGCGTCCACGTAATTCTCCACCGTATAACCTGCATCAACATCTAAAAACATGTATATATACAAGGGTGAGCTCACAACTTAGCTCAGTAAGACAATTAGACAATGCAACAAACATATGCATTAGTAACATTCACATCATGGTCTGGTTTTAAGTTTGCAATGTGCTATATAAAGGATTGGCAGCCACCGCACCTCTATACACGAGTGTGTGAAGCCGCCCAATGGATCAAACACCACTATTGTCCCACATGCACCCACCATGGAATAGAGATAGAGCTAAGGCATCCGGATCAAACACCGCCAACACCTCCCCTGATACTCTACCCATATCAACACGTAAGCCCCTATTGGCGAGGGCTTGCAAACTAGGCTCGCAACTAACTAATCCTATATGTCATCACAGTAGGCCCTATCTCAGCACAGCTCCCTACGGCATAGAGATAGAGCTAGAGTCTAGTGGTCAGGCCGGAGACCACAGTACCACTTCCTCCCCTTGATACCCTACCCGCACCAAGCATGCTAAGACAGAATGATACGAAAAGTGCTAGTGTGAGGAATGATCCCAGACCTCCAGTCCTTCCCATTTCACACACCAACGAAAACAATCACATGCCTAACAGTCACATCCTAGCATAGCGAGTATGCATGAACAATAATAATAGTTGAAAGTCAAGGATGACGTGCGAGTATGTACAAACATCATACCATAGAATCATGGTTATTAACAACGATTTACTGTTTATTAAATCATTAGGGTTTAGGTCCGATTCCCTTACCTGACGCTTGTTTGATAGCTCGCTCCACGTCACAAGGTCCAAACGTGCTATCACAAGGTCCTACACAATGTTAGGTTTAATTAGAATAGTTTTTCCTTAGGTTTACGTTGATCGAAAAACCAACTGGGTCAAAAATACTCCTCACAGAGCATACCGGTCGCAGTACCGATCGCGACACTGTAGGGAAAGGTGCGACCGGTCCCCACAGACCAGTCCCCGGGAGGTACCGGTCGCATAGGGTGCGACCGGTATGTCTCCAGAAGACCATACGCTTGGTTATCGCCTTCTGTCGATCACCCTCTGTTGATCCTAGGGTTTCTCCTACACATCCTAGGTCTGAGCATTGAGTTAGAGTTGTTTCCAACTCCATTTAAGTCCTAGTTTCGATGATCTTCAACCTAGAACTTGAATCTAGGATTTACCAACTAGATTAGGGTTTGATGACACAAATAGGGTTTAGATCATTACCTTACATTGCATGGTATCGATCCAATCATAGCTAACCATCCTAGAATACTTAATGTAGAGGAAGGTTTAAACACTTACCATTGATTCGCGGTAATGTGTTATTCGTCAAACAGCAATGACGGCTCTTCCCTCTCCTTCCTAGCTTCTTCTCCTTCTTCAGCCTCTTTCTCCTCTCTAGGGTTTGTGAGAATCAATGGAAGAGGTTTTAGGAGGTTTAAGGGTCCTTATATAGGCTAGGGTTAGGTTTAGGAAGCCTCCTAACATTAGGAAAGTCTTTCTGTTCGAAATTTGAAAAGTGGGACCCGTAGAGATCCTTTTTCGGATCCAAGTCTGCACAGGCCATACCGGTCGACCATCGACCGGTACCAAGACCGGTACCATCGACCGATATCCAATTTTTCATACTTGAATTGGTCTGATTGGTCCAATTTCATATCTGGCTGTCATTCGCTCGTCCCGTATGGTCCAGTGATGATTGAAAGACCTGTTACGACATGAATTAAAGGTTTAGATCGGATTCATGGAGTATGGGTCTTACACTGCCAATTGAGTAAGAGCAAAAGAAATCATTTGCTTCCACCTCTTGTAGTTAGAGTCAATTCTTTTTTTATTTTTTGATAACGATGGATATCCAGACCTTTGGTCCGACTAGTCCCACGGGCCCATGCTGACCCCACAATCGCATGGACGGGGTCATTTTCGGGTTGAATGAGAACATTCCACTTGCACCCAAAACAGGAAAGAAAGAGCACTTAACACCCCCCCTCCGCCCCGATGTGAGTGGCCCCAAGGCTGTAAGAGGAGTCGAACTCCGAACCTTCTGCCTCATTCATTCATTTTGTCAAAACTTAAAATGACTCTCAGATTCTTTTAGGACGGTGCAACAAGAAGACTTTGGGTAGCCACCTTCAAATATAGTCCTAAGAATTGTAGAACAACTAGAGAGACAATCATAGGAACATGGATAATCTTGATCTATGTTTTTAAACAATTTACTACCAATTGAACCCAATCATGAACTAGGAGCTGCAGAATGTCAAATGGTAGCAACAATTGAGTCGTGTCTGTTGCTGCACAAACTTGAACGTCTTCGGTCCGATGAGTTATGCACATAAGGAAGCAGAAAGGCAGGGCAATGGTTGGGTTGGATAACCCTTAGACCGCTCCGATGCTTAAGTCGGTTTGTGCGGCAAACAATATGGAACAGACACGAAGTGTGGCTGCTCCTTTGAATAGGTGGGGACATATAGTCAGTTGACTTTACAAAATTGCAAAGTGCTTATAGGGTGTAAAGAATTGGATCTGTTTACCTTCGTTGGTTTTCTGCTTATAGACATTGGAGTAATTGGTTGATTTATGGTAGGAGTCACCATTTATGGTAAGAAGTCGGCTTAGAAGGCTCGACCGTTGCCTTGTACGAGAGACCAACTGGACTTTCTTATACCCTCATTGATGCTGACCGTTAGATCTTGGGTTTCTATCTTCCTCTTGATCTCGGCCTTCGAATATATCTTTGATGAGTACGTACTTTCCTTATCAAGGTCGGATTCTTCCTTACGGAGTACCTTCAGTGGGTAACCTTTCCTTATATGTCATCGTTCAACGAGGGCGATCTTACTCATCCTTATCCTAAACAACTCGGATAAATTGCCAGTTTGGCATAGATCGCGGTTTTTTCATGGTTCTACGCGATCTTTCCTTTTACGTCTCTACGATCGGTGGACTGATGCTTATGTCACACCCCAATTCCACACACTTCAGAATGGTGTGATGAACCGCTAGCAAACCAATGGTTCAACCAGGATCTCGTACAGATGGTATCCGACTGATCTAAACCTCATACATCCACATTTATAATCAGAGTAAATACACAATAGCGAAAGTCTTATAGTAAAAGTAAAATGAACTGAGAATCTACTGTGATATTAATATTTAAATAGCAAATTATTCTGTATCAACTGAGACATAAATAAATATCAAATACATGTTCTTAATAAATCCAAACAAAGAAATCTATAAAATATCTAGTCGAATACACATGAGTTGCACTCGCAAGTCATGTGTATCCAATGCATCATCCACTTCCATCGCCGCCACGTTCCTGTACACTGGAGCATTTATATAATCTTCGACAGTAATACATGCATCATCAACTAAAAATATTCGACGTCGAGGGGTGAGCACACATCATGGCTCAGTGAGCAAACAAAATAATGCAACAATACATATGCATGCAGTCAAATCATATATTTGGTTTGGTTTAAAGTTTGCAATGTGCTATAGAAAGGATAGGTGGCCGCCGCACCTCTATACACGAGTGTGTGGAAACGCCCAATGAAAATGGCACCGTCGCCCCATATGCACCCAGAATGGCACAATATACAAACCATGAAAAACGATCATGGCTGTACCGGTTGATACCATACCAACAAATAAACCCCTGCTGGCTAGGGTTGCAAACTGGGCTCGCAACTAACCAATCCTAATGCCAAACAGTGTATCCAAGGTCTCACCCCAAAGATCCCTCAAAACATCCATAGAGATAGAGCTAAGGCCCCCGGTAGAGTCAGAGACTACAAGGACCGAGACCACCTCCCCTAATACTCTAC
This sequence comes from Protea cynaroides, assembly GCA_028583415.1. Taxonomy (NCBI): domain Eukaryota; kingdom Viridiplantae; phylum Streptophyta; class Magnoliopsida; order Proteales; family Proteaceae; genus Protea; species Protea cynaroides. Next base: position 98,009,301 of record CM053276.1, on the reverse strand, counting down.
GACATAATAGTTCTGCTAAGGTAATGGCGATACGACGATGTCAGTGGACATGATTAGAATAGGCTATGACACAATATACCCCGATGAAAACGGCATGGAAGTACCGGTTGATACCATCCATACCTGCACCATATACACTGGCCAAACACAAACATTCACATGCCTATTCCTATCATCATCATCATCATCATGTTATAAACAATAAAGTAAATATGCATGAACAAATAATAGAAATATTGGATGACATGTTGAATGCACATACAAGCATACACGCATAGAATCGATATGTCATTGGACTCAAGAAATAAAACAGTTTATTATTAACCAGTTAGTTTAGGTCTTGTTCCTTCACCTTAGCTTGTTAATAGATCATCTTCCAAGCTTTAGAATCTCCTTTATATTGTTATTATATTGCTAGAAGACCTAACAAAGTCGATAGAACTTAATTAGAATTTATTCCGAATTTAAAAACCATACTGTTAACTGGGGGTCGGAGGTAGGGTCGGAGTAATGATCGACCCCTGGTGCGACCACCCCTATTCTGGACTTCCCGAACACTAGGGGTCGATGCTCAGGGTCTGGTAGGGTCGATTGGCCATCGACCCCCCATGCGACCCCCTGTGGGTTTTGATCGATTTTCTTCCTTAAATCCATTCTTCGTGTTTGGGGTCCTATGGCTTGCTACTACAGTCCATATTACACATGTTCTACGGCCTAGAACCATGATTCATTCACCTAAATGGCTTTCATGACTTCCCCATGGTTTTCCATGAAAACCTAACCATGGTTGATGGTTTGGGATTCTCCGAGATCATACTCTCTTCATTATCTAACCTAAAGTCTGTAGAAACTCATGGAATTAGTATCCATACCTTAAAAGAATACTCCTTCTCTGCAACTCTTCTCCTTTTTGCTTTCTTCTTTTCCTTGCTTCTCTTCTTCTTCTCTTCCTTCTCTTCTCTTTCTCTCAATTCAATTAGGGTTGTAAAATGAGTGAAAGAGGCTTAGGGACATCCTATTTATAGAGTATAAACTCCTAAAATAAGTCCCATTGAGATTTGGAAAAAGTTCAACCGAAATTAAGAAACATTCCTAATTTCTGTTTCTGGCGGAAACTGGGGGTCGATGATCCCGTCGACCCCTGGTTCCTATAGTGTCCGACCCCCTCTGTAAAACTGGGGGTCTGACCTTCTCGCCTTGGGGGTCCGACCCTCCCTTGCTTGGGTATGCGACCCTCCCCTTAATTTAAGTGTTTTTGGGTCGATTTAATACCTGGGATCACGATCTCCTTCACGCCCTTGGTCCATTTTGCTCAACCATGATGGGTAGACCTGGTTCAAGGTGGTAAGACCGGGTTAGTTTGATACGGGTCTTACAACTGATTAGGCCCAATCATAGCATTGAGTCTAGACAAATCTCCTAAGATCGATCATCAAGCAATCTCAGATTTATCACTGATGTACAGGTGTTCGGTCTGGATTGATGATGATCTTATACCACGTGGTTGTGGATTCTTCTGACACGTGTTGCATTGCTAGTGGTGTAATACGTAAGGCCCAACTAATACTACACTCAAAACAGTTATGGCATGTAGGAACCGAATGGTTGTGCTTACCAATCACATAAAAAACAACTCAAACTTGAGAGAAATCCAAAGAGGCATGTAGGAACCCAATAGTTGTCCCCTCACACACACACACACACACACACACACACACACACACACACACACACACACACACACACAAAACTTTGAGATAAACTCAATGAATGCAAAACCAAACAATAGATCTTAAAGAGCAAGAGAGCAAACTTTGGATAAATGGCACACACAAAACACTCAAATTTTGAGGAAAACTCAATGAATGCATAACCAAAGAACAAGAGACCTTAAGAGGAAGAGAGCAAACTTTGGATAGATGGAAGGGTTTCAAAATTGAGTATTTTCACCTCTTTTTATAGGCCAAAAGTACCTCTTCAAAACGCCCCTTAAATGGAGCTTACGATCGAGTTGCTCCTTGCAACTTTCGGATGCAACAATTAATTTTTTTTAGTGATTCTCTTAAAAGAAATTAAAAATTTAATTCTATTTTTCATTATTAAAACAGTTTATTGGAACAGTTCTAGGGTATCAAAATTGGGCCTAAACCGATAACATAAACTAAACAGCTTGATTTGGTTCGGATCGAATCAAAACGAGCCTTATTAGGCTGTAATTGGACTGTTTTTTATAGCCCGATGAAAAATTGGAATTGAACCAGACCAATTGATAAGCCTGAACTAATATGACCGATCGAAATTGAACCAATCCAATAATGGACCGATGAAAGTCCATTAAGCAACATTTCATTAAATATATATGCAGGAAAACAGTCTCATCCTACCCAAAAAAAAAAGAAAAAAAAAAAAAAACAAAAGGAAACCAATCCGATCCTACCTAGTGCACAAGGTTTTTGCCACTACGTGGTTTGAGAAGGGGTAAATATACGCAACCTTATTCCCCACTCACAGAGAGATTGTTTCCAGATTCCAACCCATGATCACTAGGTCACAATCGATAGTGGATTGATACGAGCCTATTAAGCTAGCCTGATAAAAGCATGAAATCGAAATGAACTGAAACAAACTGAAACCAAAAAGTTTTTATTAAACTGTAATGAGGCTGAGGAGTATAGGACCAAAATCGAATAGGTCAGATCAAATCCAGACCGAACCGACCCATTGACACCCCAATAAACCATTGGTTTAAGAAAATAAATAAATGTTCCAAAAAAACACCTGAATCTCTCCAAAACGTTCCTGAAAAACACTTGAATCACTCCAGAACGTTCCGAAAAAACACCTGAATCACTCCAAAACGAATGTTACCAAACACCCCATCTGAACAACAATTGGCGTTTCCCTAAAACCCTAAAACCCTTCCCTCATCCATCCTTTCTCCTTCTCTACTCCTCACTCCTTGCAGAACGTTATAGCCGCAAAGACCCAAAACCGGGAAAACCCAAACCAAATTCAATTTCTCATTTTATTGAAGTAAATAGGTAAGAAAGCATTCAGCTAGAGCTCTAATGGCGGACGGCCAGTTAGGCAAGACCTTCCCTGTGAAATCTCGGCTAAAACCCACTCCAAAGAAACCCTCCTCGTCTCCAGAATCCAAGTACTGGAGGTCCTTCAAGACCCAACAAATCCAAGGCCTCGTCTCTGCCGTCACCTTCATTGATTTCTCTCCTGACCCGCCACACGACTTCGCTGCCACATTCTCAGCTTCTGTAACCCTCTACAACTCCCAAACTCTCGAACCGAAATTCAAGATCACCTCCTTCACCGACGTCGCTTACTCCGCCACCTTTCGTTCTGACGGAAAGCTCCTTGCAGCCGGCGGCGAGTCTGGTATCGTCCAAGTCTTCGACGCGAAAGCGAAGTCTGATCTCCACCGCAAGCTCCGCGGCCACACTCGCCCTGTTCGTGTCGTTCGATACCCTCGATTTGACAAGCTCCATTTGTTCTCCGGTGGTGATGATACGCTTGTTAAGTACTGGGATGTTGCGTCTCAGACTGAGCTCCTTAGTCTCCAAGGGCACAAGGATTATGTGCGTAGTGGGTTCGCTTCGCCGGCGAGTTCGGACATGTTTGCTACTGGGTCTTATGATCATACGGTGAGGGTTTGGGATATTAGAGTTTCTTCTTTGAATTCAGTTATGGAGATTAATCATGGAAAGCCTGTTGAAGATGTTGTTTTTCTTCCTTCTGGGGGTTTATTAGCGACTGCTGGTGGGAATTCTGTTAAAATCTGGGATGTAATTGCAGGTGGGAAGCTTGTTCACAGTATCGAGAGTCATAATAAAACTGTTACTTCACTTTGTGTTGGTAAGGTAGGAAGGGATGGAGGTGAGGAGTCTGAGAAAAATAGGCTTTTCAGTGTGTCTTTGGATGGTTATTTGAAGGTTTTCGATTACTCGGCTTTGAAAATCACCCACTCGATGAGGTATCCAGCGCCACTTCTGTCAGTTGCGTTTTCGCCGGATTGTTCTGTTAGAGCTATTGGTACTTCTAATGGTACACTTTTTGTTGGGAAGAGGAAGAAAGAGCAAACTGAAAGTGATGCTCCTGGAGCTGATAAATTGGTTGGTTTTGGGTCTATGGAGGAACCAGAGAACAGGGTTTTGAAGCCTACTAATTTTCGGTACTTTCGTCGGGGTCAGTCTGAAAAGCCCTCTGAGGGGGATTACTTGGTTAAGAGACCGCAGAAGGTGAAATTGGCTGAACATGATAAGCTGTTGAGGAAGTTCAGGCATAAGGAAGCACTGGTATCTGCTTTGAATGGGAAGAATCCACAAAATACGGTGGCCGTTATGGAGGAGTTGGTTGCTAGGAAGAAGCTGTTGAAATGTGTTTCAAATTTGGACATGGAGGAGCTTGGGTTGCTCTTGGGGTTCCTGCTGAGGTATGTGACAATGCCAAGGTACTCTGGGTTCTTGATGAGCTTGACAAAGAAGGTCCTTGAGTTGCGTGTAGAAGATTTTAGGGCTTCAGAGCTCTTGAAAGATCATGTTAGAAAACTCAAGAGATCAGTTGAGGAGGAGATCAAGATTCAACAATCGTTGCAAGAGATACAAGGCATTGTTTCTCCCTTATTGATGATTGCCGGGAGAAGATAAATGTAACAGATCTTCCCATCCTTTATTATAAGGTATTTATCTATTTCTGTGAATCACAAGGAGGGAGAGAAGTTGTGCAATTTTGGTTTCATGGAAACATGTCTGTTTTTGTCGACATTTTATTTCATGTATTTATTCTTCAAGGAATGAGAGGATCCTACCGTTTAGTTTTCTTTCTCTCTCTAGTTTATTTTGTGTGTGTGTATGTGCGTGTTTTCAAATGTGGTGTTCTCTACTGATTCAATTTAAAAAAAAAAAAAAGGTTGAAGAAGTGGGGTACGATGCAGATAATTTTGCAGTTTTACTGATGTTAGTACTTTACTGGGGGCCTCTTGACTCTTTCTACTGAAACTGCACTCACTGGAGGTGCCTGTTAGTCTGTTATGCACATAAGTGGGGTATAGCATGCATGGACTGCCATGCATGGCTATCCGTTGCATGAAGGAGCCTGTATTGTGTGTGAGGCTATTGTGTGTTGGGTGGTTATATACATTATGTGTTTGAGTCCTCTTGGGGTGGGGAGTTAGTATGGGGGAGAAGTAATTGGGACTGCAGTTATTTTAAGAGTTGGGATGGTTATAAATCATGGGATGGGGGTTACATATATGGGGGAGATATGTTGGTGGTTATATTAGAGTATGGGTGGAGTGTTTTATGGGGATTTAACTACTTAGCCTGGATTGCTATTTATTATAGAAAAATAAAAAAATACTTATAAACACTTTTGGGAAATTCTAAAGATAACTATTGGAGTTGTGAGGCACGGTTCCCTCAGTAGAGCTAAATTCTTTGTCCATTCTCTTTCATCCACCTCTCTTATTCCACCTAAGAAAAATAGGTTAGAGAAACACCCCCTTACGTACCAACGTGGCATCAGAGCCAGGGGAATGGATCAAAGGGTGGGGAACTAGAAGGGAAGTGTGTATACTCAATGAAGGGCAGTAACAAATCCTTTTGAAACTCAATGAGCTGTTTGAGAGATTAAGTGCAAACCCTCCCCACGCTGAATTTAAAATCGGTGAGAACTCAAGAGCTTCCACCTAGAACCCGGGGGCTCGACCACCCTTTCACTGCTAGTTCATACAATCTTCCACTTTATAGCAAACTTTTGTGTCCAAGTTGGTCAAGTTGGACTTTCCCCTGCCACAACGGAGAGTATAGTTGTCAAGATGCCAAGGCGAACAAAGGCGTTGGAAGCCTGATGAGACGCCTAGGCGACCAACGCTCCCGCCTAGGGGAACAAGGCATCCGATTTTCCAAGGCGTCACAAGGGTGCCTAAGCGACGCCTTGACAACTATGACAGAGACAAAGATACGACCAGCTGGATGTGCAGGGTCTAACAATTCTTTGAATTCCACCAAACACCTGAAGAGAATGGGTGAGCGTAGCATCTCTCCGTCGAGAAGGCGATGCTCAACTATGTTACCAACTCTTAAAGCAAGATGAAGGGAGGGTGTCATGGTGAATTTGTGAAGGGTTACATGCTCGGTTTGGACCAACACAATTCCAAGACTTCTTTGGAGGGTTGGCTAAACTGCAGCAACATGGCACTATCCGAGACTACAAAACAAAGTTCGAGAATTTGCTGACCAAGGTAAGCCACCTTCCGTCGAATCAGCTGCTTTGTTAGTGGGTTGATGGACAACATCAAGGCAGACATTTTGGTAGTTTAGCTCAATACTCTGTCAGCTGCCATTGGGATGAAGCCTGGAGTTTCTCATAAAGGCGAGCTGCACCACTGTCCGAAGCAATGGGAAGCACCAATGCCCAATGTGAAGACGCCCAACAATGGCCTAACTCTTCCAATCAAGTGGGTATCTCCCACCTAGATGCATGAGAGAAGAGCTAAGGCGCTATGCTACAATTGCAACAAGAAGTTTGTGCCTAGGCATCGGTGTAAGAAATTATGTTTGATCGAATGTTGTTATGGAAAGGAGGAAGATAATGGAATTACATTTCAAATGGATGGTGGATGAAGAAACGGTTTTCCTGTATATGGTCTTGGAGATAAGACCACATCTTAAGGGGGAAGGAGTTGTCATGCACATAAGTCGGGAGCATGTGTGGACTGCCATGCATGGCTTTCGGTTACGTGAAGGAGCCCTTTTTGTGTGTGATTATATTGTGTGTTGGGTGGTTACATCTATTACGTGTTTGAGTCCTTTTTTTTTGGGGGGGGGGGTTACGTTAGTATGGAGAAGAAGTTATTGAGAGTGCAGTTATTATAGAAGTTCGGATAGTTATAAATCATGGGATGGGAGTTACATATGGTATGGGTGAGATAGGTTGGTGGTTATATCCGAGTATGGGTGGTTTGGAACTTTGGATTGCTATTTTTTGTAGAAAAAAAAACTTTAATAAACACTTATGGGAAATTCTAAAGATAACTCTTGGAGGTGTGAGGTATGGTTCCCTCAATAAATCTGAATTCTTTGTGCATTTTCTCATTCATCCACCTCTCTTATTCCACATAGGCAAAATAGGTAAGAGAAACATCCTCCTTGACTGGCCAGGAACATTGTCTTTGAAATTTGGATTAATAAACAGGGCTCTGCATAGCTCTATTCAAATGTGAGGAGTAAAAATGACTCCATCGGAACTGTTTGGGAGAAGGGAATACCTACTAAAGTACAATTCTTTGTTTCAGTTGCCTATGTTGATGGTATCCTAACTATGGCCCACCTGATTCCCATAAAGGATCTTTATTCCAAATGCATGATATGTGTTTTGTTGAAGGGTGATAAAAGCGTTCCCCCTGCCCTTTTCCCAACCCCTCCTCGCTCCAATCCATAGGAAAAAGAAGCTTCCCTATTCTCTCTCTTTTTTGTCGCTTTCCTTTTTATGCTTTTTATGATTGTATTATCTCCTCTTCTTTACTAATGAATGGTAAATGTGCCCTTCTCTCCTCCACATGGGAAACACCTTCTCCCTTGAAAAAAAAGGGAAAAAAGATGAAGAAGCTATCCTACGTGTATTGCTTCTTTGTTCATTTGCTCACTAAATTTTAGAGGAGGTTTAGCTCTTCTGCATCGTCCTGGTTCATGCTAGAGATTGTAAAGGATGTCCTCAGAAGTTGGGCGAAAGTCAACATGGTTGAAGCATTCCAACTATTTATATTTCCATTCTTCCCATTAAAAGCAATTCATTTATTTCCATACCAAAAAGTTCATTGTTCTTATACACTTTATGTTCGTCCCCCATCCATTCCCATCAAATATTTTTTTTCAAGAAAAGTCTGGTTTTGCCCATTAGTAAAACAAGAGGAGGTATCTGCCATTGTGAAAGAGAAGCACAATTCAGTGAGTTTATGGTCTGTGTCATCTCAATTCTGGGTTTTGTTTTGTCTCCTGTAGTTTAAGATCTGGGTTCTTTCAGCAAGCAAGAAGAGTTTGCTTTATGCCAGCCTCCATAGCTTGTGATTAGCTATCTCACTATCTCTCTCTCTCACCAGTTATCTTCTTTCTTTGAAGGTCTTGAATTATATGAGAAACAAGTGAAATGATGCTTTACTTTAATCACCTTTTCTCTTTATTTTGAAATGCTGATTATTGGTTTTTTCTTTACTTGGATTTTATGTTTCGGATTCAATCTTATTTTTTTTTCCATGTATTATCATTTCAATTTCCTGATTCTTCGATTTGCTTGATAGTTTACTCAGGATGACCCACACTGCTCATGTCAATGGCTGCTTCCTTAGTTCATACATTGCTTTGAAAAAAATCTAGCCTTGAAACGTATCAGAACTTCTACTGTATTTTTGGCAAGTGGTCGTCGATCATGTGTATAAATGGTTGGAAAACTTGGATTTGGTCTGAAAATTGGTCTGGGGAATTTAAAGTTGAAACTTGTGATCAATGACTGATTATCTGATCAATGACTGATTATCTAATTCGAGGATTGGGTGAATTAGTTATAATGTCAGCTTAACTTCTTGAAAGTTGGAGTTTGTAGTTGGTGTTGAGATATGATGGCACCTAGCTGACTGAAGTTGAACCAACTTTCTATGTTATGAAATGATTTTCTGAATGTTTTTATACCTAATGATTTTGGACCTGGAAGGTTTTTGATGGAAGGACCGAAGCTGTTTCTTTTGCTGGATAAACTTGACAAAATATGGAGGCCCAGGCCAAGGAAAAATTGCCAAGAAGCACATGTTTAAGGTCCAAAATAGGCCTACAATTTTAGGTTCTGGTGAGGTTTTAATTCTATTAGAGTAAGGGGGTTGGTTGTGTCTAGTTCGAGTCTATGAAAGTTTTATTACATTCCAGTCTGGTTTGTATTTGTTTTGAGTATTAAGCTACTAAGTAAAAGAGTTCTATTAGTCTTAGGAAATTCCAGCTTCAGTCTAACTCAAATAGCAGTCTAGCCTTAGGTGAGGGTCCTTTTAGAGTCAGATTAGTCCTATTTCAGAGTCTATTTGATATCAGTGTATTGATTTCAAATTTTGAGATTAATAAACTCTAGACCTTTGTTAGAAGGGTGCAATTGGATTTTACTATGGTTCATCTCTGCTCTATTCGGGTCATTGCTTCTTCTTCTTCTAATTCTCTTCTTCCCCTAGGTGGCTCCATGTTTCCCCTTCAATTTTCATCTTAACTATTTCTTAATGTCTAGTATTTTATCATAATTGATTCTAATTAATATTTAGATCTCTATTATCATTCTTTCTTGTTTCTAACCATCATTCATTGCTTTATCAGTCCATATCACTACATACATATACTCTGCCCTGTTTTGCGTGTTCTCCATGCGATTCCAATTGCACCGTTCTGTTTCGAGGAGAATTTAAATATTCTTTTCATACTTTGTGATTGATCTGTTCATATATCAAATTCGACTTTAATTCAGAGGTGACCTGATCACTTCTTGGTTAATATCGGATTCCTCTCAAAATATCCCTGTTCAGTCCCTGTCGATTTCTTCAAGTTCTCCCTATTCTGTCCTTTTACTTTTGCCAGCAATCTCTCTTTTCTAGTCCTAATAAGTCCTTTAGTATATTGGATTTAGTTCCAGACTTGTGTTCCTTTGATTCCCCGTCAGTTTCATATGATTGCGGTCAACTTTCTGTCAAAATTCAACTCTGTTTCTTTTTCAAGCACTCTTGCTCAATTTCGTCCTATGAGTCTTCAGCTTACCCACATCAATGTGGTGGAATTGATGCCTTCCAATGAATGGATCTGTCCCTACCGAGGATGCTTTTGCAGGTACTCTTGCTTTGTTTAATTCTTCTTTGTCTCAACTCATGGATTTTCTTACCTATTAGTTTTGTGTTTCTTCTGCCTTGGACATCTTTATAACTTGCGATTTGTTTCCTATCTACATTCTGACTTTTAATGTCAAGTGTGAAATCTTTTGGAGTTAAAATTACAGTTGCCTTGAGGATGCTGCTAATCCTTATCTTTTACCATGTCTATTGGGGATGCATGGTTTTTACTTTTTAATCTGTCTGCTTATTTTCCTAGCTGCAGATAAACAATGTTGTGGGTATGGATCTTCTGGTAGTTCCATGATTCTTTCATTGACTTTAGTGATTGTGTTTTTATTGGACTTGGCATGTGTATAAATTTAGGTTTTGGGTGATATTTTAGTGTGATGGCAAAGTTGTCATATTGCAACCTGGTTGTCACAGGTTCAAAACATGAAACAGCCTCTCCGCGTTGTGGAGGTAAGGCTCAAGGCTGCGTACATTCTGCCTCTTCCTACATCCTGCAGTAGCGTGAACCTCATGCACTGGGACTCCCTATTTAGTTCTTGCTGTATTGGTGTATTTTTTTTAAAATTCGTACGATATGGTCCTACACAAAAATGCTTTGGTACAACTGTATGGAAATATGTAATGGTGCAGTTAACTGGATATTATTTTCCAGGAGCAACATTTAAATTCAAAAATAGATGATTTGGCTAAATTATTGGGCTTATTTCTAACTGTTTGGAGGATGTTTTCCCGCTGTTCAGAGAGTTTGGATTATGGTGTTGAAAGGGTTGTTCTCTGCAAGGGTCTACACTGATTCTTTATGCATTACAAACGATGATCTTCGTGATAGAGCTATTGTTTGAAAGTCCAATGCTTCTCTCAGGTTTATTGTTCTCTCTCTCTCTCTCTCTCTCTCTCTCTCTCTCTCTCAACAGTCTTATGACAGTTAAAGTTCTATAGCCAAGAGGGTGTAGACTGGGTTGTATATGTTCTTTATGCAAATGCGACATGGAGACGGCAGATCACCTACTTGTGATTTTGTTGCATCACTCTGGTAGTACTTTGTGGGTCTTCTCGGAATTGATTGTGTTCTCCACCTAAACCCAAGATGATTTTTACCATTTGCCCTAGTCGGATCTGAACCCCAAAACCATGTCTCTATGGAGACTGATTCCTTTTGCATCTCTTGAGGTATTTGGAAGGGAAGGAAGCGATGCATTTTTGATGACAGTTTTAAATTTGCCTCTTATGATTTGAATCTTAAAGCTATAGCTATGGGGAGACTGATTCCTTTTGCCTCCTGACCAAGGTTCGAAAACCAGGAATTGGACATGGATTGGCTCCATTGATTTCAATTTGAATCGGATAGGAATCGATCAAAACCCTATAAATTATAAATTGGAAAAGCAAAATCTGTGATTTTTTGGAGTTTTACAAGCCTTCTATTTCTTGCTACAAGAGGTAAGCTAATCTGCTATTTTACTCGCTAGAAGAAAGGGGAAAAAAATGAAGGTCAAATAACATTCATGGTTGATTCCAAAATAAGTTGTAAGAAACATTTTTAATCCAAGAGGGTGAGCATTGTTGTGATGGTAAGATTGTCATATTGCAATTTAGTGTTCATAGGTTTGAAACAAGGACATTCTCTCTGTGTTGAGGGGTTTAGGTTGTGTATATTCTCTTTCCTCTTGAGACCCAACAATAGGGAGAATTTTGTGTACTGGTATGCCTTTTAATCAATTTTAATCATAATTATGGTCAGATTTGAATCAGTGGATTGTGATTTGATTTATGAAACGATGTTCTTGAGGTGTTTGGGATTTGGGAAAGAAATAACAACTGCATGGTTTAGTTCAAAATTCGAAATTGGACTCATATGCTATCATTGGAAGGTCTTTGTCGTAAGATGAGGTGAAACAACAAAGAAATCCAAGATGTGAAATCTACCCCCAAAAAAAAAAAAAAAAATCCAAGATGGGAAACGCTTTCCAAAGGGATTTTATTCAAAAATGATATGGGGAGAGAGATGCTTTTTGTTTATGTATATATATTTGGTAAGAAATTAATTTATTCATCGTGTTAAACTCAGGGAAGGTAGATTATATAAGTCCATCAACCATGGAATAGAAATGAGTCAAATTACCATACACGAATCTGACAAGGCCCTCCTTGCTAAGGCATGTGCTATTGCATTTTGAACCCTAAGAATATTACAGAAGTACACATACATGAAATAACTGGTGGGATGTGCAATTTTCAATGAAAGGCTGAACCGAGTGGGGGATATTCCGATTAGTGCTAGTAATGTGATGAACTAGATACACACACACACACACACCACACACACCAATTCAAACCCTCTCCTCACAGAACCTATGGGAGGACGGGGACGTCCCCGTCTGATGGCCGACACGTGACTCTCGGAAGAATTCGGGCCACATGTTTGAACCGACAAATTGAGCCGACAGGGGGTGTCAGCTCGGACGTGTGGCTCGGATTCTCTCGAGAACCACGTGTCAGTCATCCGACGGGGACATCCCTGTCCTCCCAGAACCACTGGGAGGAGAGGATGCGGATCCCACACACACACACACACACACACACACACACACTCACTGGATAGAGAGAACATGTGCTAGATTACCCACATGTCGAGTTTCAACCTTTAATTCAATCAAATACCTCCTATGTATTGGTATACATCCCTTGTATATATATGGATGTGTATGAGTACTCTAAACATTACTATAACACTCACCAAGTTGGAATGGGTTAAATTAAAAAATTGGTAACACTCACCAAGTTCGAATGGGTTAGATTAAAAAATTGGTAAAAATGAATGCTCGAAATTTGTTTTGTTATATTTCCAAATGTAACAAACCCTTGTTATATATATGTGTGTATGTTTTCCTTGAGCATATTCTTCAGATAAAATGATATAATTTCTTTATCTTTGTTTTTTTTTTGTTGAATAGAATCTTTTTTTCTTTATATTAAGAGAAAAGAAAAGATTTTTTGAACAACAGACTAAGAATTACGTAAGTATCCCTATGTCCTTTTCTTTCCTCCACAACAGTCCTTTGTCTTTTCCTTTCCTTTGACACCTCCCCTAACCTTATTGATGAAACTACTGTCGTGCTCTTCCATTGGTAAGCACAGGAAAACCCCGCCACACAGAGAACCCTTGCCCACAAAAAAAAAAAAAAAAAAGCTTATGATATTACTTCATATTCAATTTTGTTTTAATATTTAGGTTGTACAAAATTGTTCCATTGATTCACATTGTTTGAACTTAAGATTTGTTAAAAGATGAAAGGGTTTATAGTTTTTCGATTCACGAGCCTAATAAATATTCACAAGGTATCAAAGCGGGTTTTCACCACTTCCATTATCTTTGTGTGTCTGCAGTACATACTGCCACATATGCAGGGGAGTATTAGGAATTTAGTTCCACACTGACTGGGAATCCCTCCACCTATCAGTTCAAACTTTTATGATGGAAACTTCACATCACTTGCCTCCCAAATGGGTGGAAGCCGCTAATACATGAAAGGATATATTATTAAACCAGTTTCTAAAATGTGATATATGATCCAATCACATCTTACTCTATCTAACAAAAGGTTGTGATGGTTATATCTTCTTCTCATGTGGCAAAAGTAAATAACCTAACCCCAAGAGGGGTTGCATAGTTGGCAAGGGACCATGCCTAAAGAAGCAGAGGTCCTCATTCAACTCTTCTTAAATTCTTGGGGCTACTTGCTTGAAGTGGCTCATGGTTCTCATGGGCTCCACTCTTCCATGGATCTAGGGTTTACTTGATCTACCCATAAAAATAAGGGAGAGTTGGGGTTCCTCGTCAACAAAAAAAGAAAGGAAAAATTACAGATACTTCCCTTGTAGTTTGTCCTAAACCCAGATACATCCCAAACCTTTCAAACAATTAAAATTGTACCATTCTTTTTAATGGTGTTAAACTTAATATTAAATGGATAAATATATCCTCTGCACCCTAAAAGAGATCCACTCGAGCAACCCACCCTGCAACCCCTGTTGACGGAGCGATCTAAGTAGTTCCCACCACCAAACCCCTCGGATGAATAGTTGACTGAAATCTAAAACCATCGGCACTTGGTTCCGATGTAGCAGAGAGGACGAGCTTCTTCAGCTTTTACATGGCGAATTTTGATCCATTCACACCGAGTCTGCGCCCGTTCCTTGTTCTTGTCGAAGCCGTTGAAATCTCTTATCCGGCCCCGTTGCTTAAGCTCATCTGAGTTTTGCTGTAAGTCTTCCACTGTTATTGGTTTTGATTTCCGACGGTTCCTATTTTTATTGGAAATCAAAACTTTGGAAGTGAATTTCATTGCTTTGTGTGTGTGTGTTTTTCCTTTATGTTTCGTGATTTGCGGTTCACAACTTCTCTTATTTCCTATTCCTTTATTCTGAAACCCTACATTGCATTGACGGGATTGTCTGCTGATTTGGTTCATTACATTTTTGGGTGGAAATTAGGTTTTCAAGTTCGTTGCTTGAAGTAATCCGATCGAAGAAATCGCAGGTAAAACTCGGCCCCAACAAGGAACTGCACCAACTTTAGAATCAGAACCTCCCAATACCGTTGGGTCACCCATTGTCATAACTTGTATAGAACCTGATGATAAGCTAACCACGCTAACCCCTCCTCCATAGGCGAGACCTGTCCAGCAAAGTTCACAATACTATCCCTCGAGACCACATTTCATCGGAGCTCCATCCTCTACCATACCTTTGACCCCGACCTCTAGTTATAGATAGACCTCCCACCAATAAGCCAACACCTATCGTCGGCGGTAGGTGGCCACTAACAAATGGTATATCGCGAACAAAATGAGAAAGAACATTTCTTTCTCAATCATAGTTAGTTAATAATAAGGGCAAGTTCATTCACTATAAAATTTGGGTATTTTGGGTATTAAGAGTTAACCTTGCCTTTGCATCTTGAGTTAAAAGAATATGAATAATAAGTATTTTTGAAATTTATTTTACTTTCACTCTTTCAGGGATGTTTTTGTAATTATTTGAAAATATTCCACTCCGGAGAGGGTTTTTATTTTTATTTTTTTTTGTATTTGAAGAAAAAGAAAAGAAGGTAGCTTCCGTAACCAATTATGAGAGATCTTTTTACTGTAAGGGGGGGAGGGGTGTAGGATCCACATCGTCTCCCGCCTGGGTTTGGGCGGGAGACTGGGCGGCCCGGATGGATGGCCGCCATGTGGCACTCGGAGGGATCCGAGCCCTCCATCCGAGCCGACCCTCCGAGTGCCACATGGGGCCATCCATCTGGCCGCCCAGCTCCCGCCCAAACCCAGGCGCGATTTCCGATTATATTGATTAAAATGGGTCCAACGGACCAGCAAAAGCCAAGCCGGGGTCCAAAATTCGAACTTCCAAACTTCGAACCTACGTGAGCGACTCAGCGGATCGGTTCTGGTTCAGAGTCATGTCTTCCTGACCCGGAATTCCGGGTAAAAAATCCCCCCCCTTTCCATCATTCCTTATTTCTTGCGATCGAAGAAACGAAGAAACAGTGAAAGAGTTCTCCGACTAGGAAAGACGAGCAACGAAGCAGAAAGGAGCAATAGACGAATAGAATAGAAAAGAAGAAACTCAAAAGAAAAGAAGAGTGAAAGATGAGCAGCATTGGGACTGGTTATGACCTTTCAGTCACTACTTTCTCTCCCGATGGTCGTGTTTTTCAGATTGAATACGCTGCCAAGGCCGTCGATAACAGCGGGTATCGCCTTCATCTCCAATTCTCTTAACTGGGTTTTTTTAGTTTCCGTTTTTATGCTACTCTTTCTTTCTTATTTTTCTTAAATGTTCCAATTTGTTTAACAGAACTGTTGTCGGCATCAAGTGCAAAGATGGGATTGTTATGGTTAAGTTTCTCTGATTTTGGTTTATTTCAGTTTACTCTTTTGTTGGGTCATTTCTAATGTTTAATTCGGATATGAGTTTAGGGTGTGGAGAAGCTCATAACGTCGAAGATGATGTTACCTGGTTCGAATCGGAGAATCCACTCTGTTCATCGTCATTCTGGAATGGTACTCTCTCTTGGGTTAATCCTGTGTTGATTTGATTTTCCCTGTTTTATTTATATATTCCTTCGTGGTTTCTGAGTATATTTACTGCTCACTATTGTCCTTTCTGGTTCGTATAATTGATATGGCTGTTGGTTCTTGTATTGCCTCTACTTTGGGCTTCTCTACTTGAATGTATTCGGGATTCTTTGATCCTTTATTTTAACTCTCTAATGCTGTGTTTTGAACTTGGGGAATTCAAAGTTGCCTCAATTTAAGTTGTCAAATAGTAATTTCGGGTAAGGTTTGATGTGAGCTGTCAAATTATTTTCCTATGACCAACCCCCATATATAGGTGCAGTTTGATTTTGATATGAAATCTGAGAGAACTTGCCTCTAAAAATCGGCTTATAGGGTGAAGGAACAAAAGATCATATTAACCCATACCCACTCTTTACTGGACCAATGTGAGATTGACCCCCATAAGGCTAATTCGGGATCATAACAGTCCACTACTCTTTCAAACCGATGTCCACGGCGGATCAAGTAACCCTTTCCAAGAGGCTGCACATTGCTGCAAGGTCTGTGCATGGCAGCAGGTAGCCTTTTCTTGATGGTTCCACTCTGGCACCATGTCGCCCCTTCCGTGACAAGGGTAAGGTCTGAAGAATGAATGCTTTGATACCATTGATATGAACCGTGGGAAAATTCGCCCTTAAAGACCAGCTTGTAAGGTGAGGGAACCCAAGACTATATCAACCCACACCAACCAAGTCTCTATGAAATTAACCTCCTATATGGCTAATATGGGATCATAACAGATTTTCTATTGACCATGAGAATTAATCAATTTGATAATACTGCTAACTAGTGTGTGTTTGATTGACCCCACCTAAACTTATGTATTCATTTCTTCCTCAGGCTCCAATGGTTTTTGGTTTTCAAGGATCCAAAGAGGTCATAAGGGTGTTTTCTTTCAAAGCAGACACTTACTGTTACTGCGATTGCTGCATATAATCCTGATTGGAGGTTTTTGTTAAAGTAGTAGAAGCAAACTTGCATATTTGAGGATGTGAAAACCTGATTTGTTAGCCTTATATGTGTTCTTGGAGCATTGGAGAGTCTGAGTGATATTACCATCGATATACTGATTGTGTAATTAATATACTTGGGAAAAGAATCCCACCTGTTTGACCCATCATCCATGCATCTTTCTTTTGTCTTCCTCCTGCCAGCCTTGTCTGTGTCTTTCTTATTGGTAAGTTCTGTGTTTCGATGGGAGCCTTTTGGTGAGGTGGGTGAGGATCAGAGGTATTGTTTGCTAGCGTGGTTGATTGCTAGGATGTTGAAGGGTGGAGATGGTAAGGGTGGGTGTCAGGCTCTTTGTCAAGCTCTTGGTGGGAGTTGTTGGGGCGAGGGGTCTTCTCTACTTTCTTTCTTTATTTTGCCTTCCTTCTTTTACTCTTTTTCTTCTTTGTTTTGCTGAGGTCTATCTCCTCCAAATTTGGCAATTTCTGTTGTCCTCTGCTTTTTATACTGATTAAAAATAAGTACTCTCCCTTATCCCTCCTGTTTCCTAGCACAGATAGGTAATCAGTATCTCACTTCATAATGTACTCTCCACAACAGGCTGTGGCTGGATTAGCAGCAGATGGGAGGCAAATTGTTTCTCGGGCGAAGTCTGAGGCGAACAACTATGAAAGGTCTGCATTGTGAACTATGCTTGTTAGATCTGAATGTTTGTCATGTTTCAAAGTAACTTTAAACAGAATCTAATGGCAAAGCAGCATTTGCGTAGCATCCCCAATTAGTTGTGATGCTTCACAGCCAATATGGTTTTTGGATATAACAGTAATAGCTCCCGATATTTTTGATGGAGCTATACTGCTTTGTGTGCATAGATGCTCAACTAATAGTTATCTTCATCTAGTACTTATGGTTGTCTGACTCTGCAGTGTTTATGGTGAACCTATACCTGTGAAAGAACTTGCTGAACGAGTTGCTAGTTATGTGCATTTGTGCACACTCTACTGGTGGCTCAGGTTTGTATAGATTCATTTGTATCTTATCAATTATCGTCCCTTTCTATTTGCATTCCAAATTTTTTTTAATCACAAGAAACAATGATGCAGGCCTTTTGGGTGTGGAGTAATCCTTGGAGGTTATGACAGAGATGGACCACAACTGTACATGATTGAACCTTCTGGCATTTCATATGTGAGTAATAGTGTTCCTGTGTGAGATGCTTGTGAAATGGTACAAAGGGGTTGAACCTCTTTTTATAATCTAGCTCTTGTCAGATAGACAAAAGAGGAAAAAGAATTTCTTTGGACATGTTTGAATCATCAATTTTTATTGTATTTGAGTTGAATTTATAGAGTACATTTAAGAATTTTATGGTAATATTGCATTGAGATCCCTGCTAATTTGCCAAATAACATCATTGAAATTTGTTCTAGAGGTATTTTGGTGCTGCGATTGGAAAGGGACGACAAGCAGCTAAGACGTGAGTTCCAATCAATTCCTTCTTGCACAATCTGAAGTACTCCAAATCCTAAAGACGGTTTGCCAATAGCATATTGATACATATTGAAGGTTGTGACATGGAGGAAAGGGAGTGATTTCCTATGTGCGTGTAATAGACGCTTGGTGGGTACCTCCACCATGCGGTTGGGTGCATGCCATTAGAGGGCAGTAGGCCTACAGTGGGGATCTGGTTGTGGGTCAATTACATGGATGTAAAACTGGAATCCAACTGGATGAAATCAGAACCATCTGTTCCATGGGCATTTCTAGACTCATTGTCATTCCCACTAT
Organism: Protea cynaroides; assembly: GCA_028583415.1. NCBI lineage: Eukaryota > Viridiplantae > Streptophyta > Magnoliopsida > Proteales > Proteaceae > Protea > Protea cynaroides. The sequence goes on along the minus strand of CM053276.1, from coordinate 97,990,569 downwards.
TATTGGTTGAGAGAAAGGTTAGAAGTGGAAGATTGGTAGTCAGCATCAAGTTGATCAAAATGTTGGTTGGCTCTCAAATTGTAGCAACCAGCATGCACACCAGATATCTGTATGCCATTGCTGTAGTACATTTAGGGCTATTATATGTTCAATAGTATTTGCTCCTTTTTATTACTTGTTTACATTGTTTCAATGATTGGTCAGTCCAGATCCTTGTTGGGTTTGGTAGGATTGATCCATGATTCATGTACAGTGCATTGTAAGGTCTGATCCTGAGTGGATTGGGTGGTTGGATCCTAATGGATAATCTGGGATGGGTCCAGTAACCGATGGTGTGTTCCTAATTCTTGGAACTGAACTTGTTTATGATGAGACTCAAAATAGTTGTGAAAATCCGTAAGCTTAGTATTTGAAGGGGACTTGGTTGCTGTCAATGCTACTGGTTAAAATCTCTTTTCTACAATTAATCCAGATGATCATGTGCATGATTATCTTGGCCTTAACAATTTTCTACTGAAATATATTTTTAATGATAATGCTGATATGATTTAATGATTGGTGTGGACAGAGAAATTGAAAAGTTGAAGCTTTCTGAAATGACCTGTAGGGAAGGAGTCATTGAGGTTGCAAAGATGTGAGTATTTTCATTATCATTCCTTATTCCTGATAACAATACTCGCAATTGATTCATTTCTTGTTTTGGAAGTCATGTCTCCTTGTATTTTTATATGCGTGTGGGTGGGGGTGTGTGTAGTGTGGGTGTGGGGTCAGCGGTTATGTGGATGTCTGAGTGTGAGGGCATGCTAGATAGAGGACTTATTTATGCCAGCCTCTATAGCCACCATGTGGTACATGTCCTATTCTGGTCCATTCATTTGATTTGACATATTATGATAATAAAATGTTTAGATTAGAAACTTTGTATGTGTTCACCCAATAATATAATTCCAACATAAGTTCGAGGATTGAATGGACTTATGAATTCTTTATTCATTGTAATATAACATAACACTGAATAGGGCAGAAACTGAGAAAAGTAATAAGAGAGAAAAGAAGAGAAGTCATCAATCTCTAGGATAGACCCCTACATTACTAGTTTACATTAAAGAGTGTATTTTAGTATTACAATTGCACTCCTACTTAGTAAAGTTTTGATTCAGCGCATTTCAAAATATGATTCAGTACTCTCACACCTTACTAACACACTCCCAGGCCTCCCATGCTCAGCTTGAAACACATGATTAGATATGTACCACAACTCATAGCCTAGTGAAAATGTCAGTCAACTGATAGGTGTAGGGCTAAATTTCTTCATGGTTGCATCCCAAACAAAATGACAATCCACCTCTATATGTTTGGTTCTCTCATGAGAGATGGGATCACTAGAAATATAAATGGCAGCTTGAGTATCATAGAACATCTCCATTGGTTTAGTTACTGAAGCCAATTTCTCCCATGAAAGGTTTTAACCATATCAACAGTCAACATAGTAGTTTATAAGCCATAGCACGATACTCAGCTTCAGCACTTGATCTAGCAACTGTACTTTGCTTCTTACTTCTTTAAGTCACAAGGTTAACCCCTACTAAGGTACAATACTAGTAGTAGACCTTTTATCTTCAGTTGAACCAGCCTAGTCTGCACGTAAATAGTTAACCACACCAAAATGATTATGTCTAGTCAGTAGGTAAATAGTTAACCACACCAAGAGTCGTCTATGAACCAAACCCTTTCTTGGAGCACTCTTTAGATATTGTAATTGTCGAGATTATTGGATTATATTCTTGACTTTTCTTTTTTGACAGAATCAATACTTTTATTTATAGGGAGAGAAACGGTTACGTAAAGAAATAAAAAATAGCCATGAGTAGGCGTATACACATATGTGTACATACATTGAACCTAGACAGTTACAACATTCCCCCTCAAGTTGGTGCATAAGTATCACACATGCCTAACTTGGATACAATAGGATGAAATAATTTACTACTAAGGCCTTTAGTAAGAACATCAACTAATTGATCACTGGTCTTGACAAAAAGCATACACACTAGGCCGCCTTCCAGCTTCTCTTTAATAAAGTGTTGATCAATTTGAACATGCTTCGTCCGATCATGCTGAAGAAGATTCTGAGCTATGCTGATTGCAGATTTGTTGTCACATTACAGCATCATAGGAAGAAGAACATGATTACTCAAGTCTCAAAGAAGTCCTTAGTAACCATAGTAGATCACAAATGCCGTGAGCCATAGTGCGGAACTCTGCTTCAGCGTTGGAACGGGCAACAACAGCTTGTTTTTGCTTCTCCAGGTGACTAAGTTCCGGCTTACAAAGATACAATATTCTGTTGTAGAGCGACGGTCATCAGAAGATCTGGCCCAGTCAGCATCAGTAAAAGCCTCGACCCGCAAGTGATTATGAAGAGAAAACAAGATGGCCTTACCAGGAGTAAACTTCTAGTACCGTAGGATACAGAGACAACTTCTAAATGGGTAGAGTAAGGTGCATGTATGTATTGACTAACTACACTCACAACGAAGGCAATATCTGGTTGAGTATGTGAGAGATTAATTAATTTGCCAACTAACTGTTGGTATCGGCCTTTATCAACAGGATCACCATCATTGCTTTTAAGGTGAGCATTGGCTTCCAAAAGAGTATTTTCCAAACGACGTCCCAACAATCTCGTCTCAGAGAGAAGATCTAGAGTGTACTCATTTGGGAAAGAAATATGCCTTAGTTGAACGAGCAACTTCGATCCCAAGAAAGGAACGTAATTTTTCGAGATCTTGGATCTCAAATTCCTTGCCCAGTTAAGTCTTTAAATGAGCTATCTCATCAGTGTCATTGCTGGTGACTATAATGTCGTCAACATAGACATTTAGGATTATAATCTTGTTGCCCAGCCTTTTTGATAAACAAAGTATGGTTAGCATTACTCTGCGTATAACCAGTAACCATCATAGCTTTATGAAATCGACCATACCAGGCTCGAGGTGACTGCTTGAACCCATACAAAGTTTTCTTTAGTTTGCAAACCTTTCCCTGTGTCTGCTGATTAGAGAAACCAGGAGGAATATCCATATAAAATTCCTTATCAATTTCTACTTTTCCATGGAGGAATGCATATTTTACATCGAGCTGTTGCAATTCCCATCCTAGGTTGACGGCTTAGGAAAGAATAACTTGGATTGTGTTCATATTTGCCACAGGAGCAAAATTCTCCTAATAGTCAATTCCATAGGTTGTGTAAATCCATGAGCTACAAGTCTAGCTTTGTAGTGATCCACATTCCACAGTACCATCCATCTTTTGTTTGACTGTAAACACCCATTTGTAGCTGACTGGTCTCTTATCACAAGGAAGAGGGACCAGTCCTAGGTGTCATTCTTCCTAAGGACTCTCATTTTCTCAAGCATAGCCTCTTTCCATCGATGATCAGCCAGTACCTTCTATCAATTCTAAGGAGTAGAAGCAACAGACAAAGAGGACACAGAAGCACGGTAGGATGGAGGTAGGGACTGATAAGAGACAACATAAGATATGGGATGTTGAGTACATGTCCAGACTCCCTTGTGAAGTGCAATTGGTAAGTCACTAAAAGGATCACAATAAGGAATACTAGAGGAAGGGATATTACCTGATGGAATAGAGTCTGGATCCGAAGGAGAAGGTTGGTTGGGTAGTGTGGTATTGGTGATCGTATAACTGTCCTATAAAATTTTCATTTGAGTATTAAAGGAATATGTCGATCACACAACACTTTGGATGAACCCTTTGCGCAACCTCATTATCTGTTTATCCTTCTTTATTTATGATTGAACCTATGTACCTAAATTACTCACTTTGCATTATCTCCATATCATCAATTTTCACAAACCAACTTTTCAATCCTATTGTTACTAAAGTTACACACCATACTCTATTTTTGTTCACTTATTTCAAAACCTTTTGATTCTAATGTAATTGGGAATTCACTACACTATCCCTTTACCGTTCTTACACTAGTTTCTTCACCATTATAAACACTTTTCTTCTTTAACACTTGTCAAATTAACTCTCTATTCCATAGTAATCTTTTTCTAAGTAAATAAAGATCATACGGAGGTTCTTCTTACATTTTTTAAATCTTTCCAGTAATCTCCAAAGCACATAAATAGCTTTTGTGGTTGATTTCACTTGTATAAAACCAAATTGGTTATCTGACATATTAATTTCTTATCTCAGCGAGGTTTCAACTACTCTCCCATGATTTCACAGTATGGCTCATAAGTTCTACTACTCCACAGTTATTACAACTTTGAATATCATCTTTATTTCTATAAATTAGAACCACATTGTTTTGCCTCCATTCATTTAACATTTTTGTTGTGCTTATTATCATATATTATTGAACTAATTCCTAAGCTCTTCCACACCTTCGCTGGAATACGATATGGACCTACTGCTTTACCTATTTTCATCTTCTTTAAAACTTTATATACTTTGGACTCTCTATTTTTTCCTTTATAAAGTTTTGTGATTTTTTTTATGGTTATTACAATCGTCTAGAACACTATTACTTGTACTGTTTTTGTAACAAAATAAAGAAAGTGAAAAAAATGGAGAGTGTGTAAATTCTCCTTCCTTGCAGTATCTATTTATAGAAGAACCAAAGGACAAGGGGAGAAAGATAGGAACTCAACATGTCAACATGAGAGGGAGTCCTAGTTACATGATGAGATAAGAAATAAAAGAAAATAAAAGACTTAGTCACCGCACAAAGATTTAGTCAACACACTTTTTGCACACTGTATCCACACTGTTTAACCAAGTCAAAGTCATCAAGCCTTCATGCTGGAGCTTGCTGGAAGGGGAATGGACCATGGTAATGGGTCTATTCCCTTATTGCTAAAAGTTTTCTTATATTATAGAAGTAGTTTTTATATCTCTTTAATCTCCTCATCTGTTATCATCTTCACTTTTAACGAATCTAATATGGTTGAAATCTCTACTCTTCCTTTATCTCATTTTAGCTAGTTTATAGATATCGTTTCCTCCATGATATGTGTTTAAATTGTTATAGAGATGATATTATTTAGTTCTTGCTTTTCCATCTTCTTATCTTCATTTCATACAAATTTATGCCTTTTTAAATCCTCATCCATAGTCCTTTGCCACATTTTAAAATTAGATTTCTTAGCTGTAATAGCCACTTGAAACACGACAAGGACCCTAAATAATGGACCAAAGAGAAAGAACTACCTTTCTCAATAGGAGGGCTTAAAGTAGAATGATGGTGCTTCTGAAGTTGGCATGATTTACACTCCACATGAGACAAAGACCTAAGGGAAGGAATCAATTGATGAAGTTTATCCAAAGAAGGATGACTAAGACGTCAATTCCATTGAAGAGGTGACAGGATGGGATGCAGCAGCAGCAAGATCAGAGAAGGCAACATCAAAATAATACCATCCAGAAGATTCATGCCTGCCTCCAATCATCCTTTTTGACTGGAAATCTTGAAAACCACAACTAGAAGGATGGAATGTAGCAGAACAATTCAAAGATTTGGTAAGTTGGCTAATAGACACCAGATTCATTGAAAATTTAGGTTACATAAATAAAGGATTCAAGACAAGGATATAGAAGATGATGGATTAACAATGCTGTGACCATGAACACTAGAGGAAGAATCATTGGTTCACATAACATAATAAAGAGAACTATTCCGATGATAGGAAGAAAATACTAAAGACTTATTAGTCAATGTGAGCGTACGCCCCTAAATCAATGATCCATTAAGTGTTAGATGTGGAGGCAGGAAGTGCAGAATTACCTGAATGAGCTACGGTGGCAGAAGGGTTGGAAGGGGAAGCTCTGTGTGAGGACCAAGGATTTTTGAAAATGGAAATTGTCCTCAAATTTTATATTTAATTAAGATGCTCAAATTTTCTACACTTAATCACACAAAAAGAGATCAAAGGTCACTTTAAAATCTCATCCACTCATGCCAGTAGAGGGTAAGAAACTGGAGTCACCACCTAGATAAGGTCTAGGACCTGGAATGATGTCCTTCAATGGAGGAACTCTAATGACTTGCGCAAATGGAATGGCTGACTTGTCTCACCAAAAGCGGGTAAGCGCCAAATTACGAGTTGGGAAGGTGTTAGGCACCCAACTCGCCCGGTTGAACCGGTCTCCCTAAATCCTATCATTTCCTACAATTTATGAACGCTTGGGGCTATCTAATTAAATGACAAGATACAAGGGGAAATCCTAATTTGATATCTAATTCTTTACTAACTACGCATGGCATAAGTTGAAATTAAACAAATCAAACAAGATAATAATCACAAAATGAATTAAAGAACTTAATGAACGGCCTAATCATACATCTAAAGAAAGGAAAACAAATGATATACAACATATGATCGAGGTTTGGGAAAATCCCAGACCGCCTACGTATCCCTGTGCGGCGGGAATCAGGCCAAACGTAGTTCGGGCGGGTGTGTATGTACCAGGTGTGTGCAAGAAGAGGGACGCTCCCAAAATATTGGAACGCATCCCAAGCGATGGATGGAACGCATCCCAAGCGATGGATGCTTCCATAATCATGGAACACACCCGATGGTGAGAGATGTCCCCACAACAGTGGGACCCATCTCAGTGTTGATGTACTCCCTATCACAAGGAAGTCCCCTCGATGAGGTAATTCCATAATACATGGAACTTACCTCAATTTGAGTGTGTGTGTGAAAATGGTGCTCCCAAAATATTGGAATACATCCGAAGGATGAGATGCTCCCACAATGGTGGAACACATCTCGGTGCATAGGTATTCCCTTCCACAGGGAATCCCTTCGCTGAGGTAATCCTATAATACATGGAACTTACCTCAATTTAACCGAGCGTGAAGCGACCAAACTCCCCCGCAGCCTACGTTTCTGTCGAGATCTGTGTCTCGAGAATCAGGTCAAGCGTAGTTCCCATGGATTGACGAGCCATGGACACGCGTGACAACACGCAGGAGAGTCAAAGCCTCGGCTCCCCACACATGGGGTTTACTAAACTTCAGTCACATCCCATTTCTGGGGTATCCAGGTGGCCCCCCATTAGGCCACCAATCCTATGCATACATTTATCGAATCATTTATTTCATTAATACATTTGTTACAACGATTTCCCACTCTCTTGGATCTAATCTTAGGGATGAGGTGAGCCTCAAACTAAATGGGTCCATAAAGGTCGACACGGGCTGAGATCCCGTGTGGGGTTGGACACATTGGAGTCCCCTAAACATCATATCACAAGAAGGCCATCAAATATGCAAACATATTTCAATGCAACAATAGAGATCAACTAAAAATAAAGGAAGGAGAATACCCGATTGATTCTTCGAAGTCTACGTCCTCGCTCCGAATTCAACTCCTCGCCACCAAGGATACTCGCCCAAACAAACGACAAGAAAAGGAAGCAGTATCAAAAGATGACAGGAATTATATGAATATGACAATAAGCATACGACAATCAAAATATAGCAATACATCATGTGAAGATGGAAAAATCATTTGAGCACTAATTGTAGCAAGAAATCAATTACATATTACAATGAGCATATTGGCTGACAGGCATAGCAGATGTACCTCGATGTAAGCAAGAAGATCCAGATATGCATTCTGCCTAAATGGCCCAAACTGGCCCAATTTGGTGGAACTAAACCAAACCGATCCAAATTGGTTGGGGGTTGATCAATATCCATTAAAAGAGTAGGCCTACAACCTAAGCGGGGCCCGCACTAGTCACAGTGAAAATGGACTCAATGGAGTCATCCTCAAGTGAACAGTAACATGATAAGCAATAAACACGTTGTACTAAGCATGAATCCAAACATATGTTAAATAATTCGAACTCAAAGTATGGATACCAAATTAGCCCAGGAACTCGAACCAAAATCGTAATACAGGGTTGAACCGAATCTAACATGAAACTAGTTAAAACATTTGGAATGGTCCCAACTTTAAATATAGAAATCTGATTCGATGAGCACATCACACCAAACCAGATTTCAATTACTAATGGTAGCCAAATTAAACCGGACCAGGTTTGTCATCAAGAAATATGTCAATCAAGCCCAACAGAATTAATCATGGGACAAACCAAATAAACCAGATTCAAAATAAATCAAGACAATTTAAACCGGTCTTGGCCAGAACCAGTCCCAATCGGATCCTTTAAAACCAAATCTGAGGAAATGTATCAAAGCTCAAACATCACCCTTACAGATTCTCCATTGAAAGAGGAAGAAAAATTTAACAACAAAAACTAATCCCCTTAATATTGAATCAGAAACAAACAACCTCTCCAAGCACTTCCTGGTTGAGCATAACTGAAATTAATCCCACCGGATTAAAGTCATCTAACAAGAAACCCAGTGGAGCAGTCTAAATAAGACAACTGAAACCACCCAATTTCAAATCAATGCTCAAACCCACTAAAAATAAATACCATAGAAACCTAAACCTAACTGAACCAAACATGCTCCAACCAAAAGCTATGTTCAGGAAGAGGGAGATGGATTCCACCATCATGATAGAATCTGACTTTACAGGTGGTATAAAACTAAAGCCCTCTCTCTTCAATTGAAACCAAGTTAGAGCTGCTGAAGGAAAACATAAAAGAACTAAAATAATGAAACAGATTACCAGTCGAAACCATATGAGAGGGAATAAAAACAACCAACTGTAAACAGAAATCTGTTGCAACGAAAACCAAAGCATAATGAAGAGATTAATTCTGGACAGAGGAAACAGAAATTCTTACTCTTGACCAACACCAACCACTTGTCTTCTACTCCTCCTCCTGCTACTCTTTTGCTTCTTCCTCTCTCATTTTTCTCCACTCTCAAATCTCATCTCTTCTCCTCTCTGTCTGTCCTCAATAGTCTAGCAGCAAACCTCCCCCTCTCTCTTTCTATCCTTCCTTCCACTCCTCTCACTCGGTCTTAGGCCCCGGGTGAGGTGTTGGTCTCCTTCCCTTTTCCTAGGTAGGATGATGGGCATCATCTTTGTCCTCGGTCCAGCAGGTTGGGTGGCTCAAGAGATGGAGTTTTGGATGTGGTGATTTGTAAGAGTATGGGAGTGGATTGTGAGGTGTCGATTGGTGAGTGGCTCAATAGGTTGTAGGTAGTGAGTTGTTGATGGATTGGTTGCATGGTAGGTTTCTATGTTATCGGCTGGGTAAGGGAGTTCGGCTATGTTGTTGGGCTCAAGATGGGTGGATGAAATGTGGTCTCCAAGAGGGATGGGAAAGTGGCTGCCAGGTTTGGGTTGGTGTACATGGGGATGGGCTCAAAATGTAGGGTGAGAGAGTGGTTTAAGGTGGTGATGGCATGTGGGAAGGGAGAAGGTGGTGTTGCAATGTGGGAGCCCCTCTCTCTCTCTCTCTCTCTCTCTCTCCCTCCCTCCCTTTCTTAATATATATATATATATATATATATATAATATAACATATAAAGCATATATATTATAAAATATAAAAATGTATATAGTATATATCATATATATAAAAATATATAAAGCAAATACATGCACGGGGCCGAACCGGTTCGGTCTAGACTGCTCTGGGCAAGGTCAGGCAAAAATGGGGTGTTGACACTCTGGATTGTGTTTTGAGCTACTGAACCAGTTGAATTGGATTGTTTCTGAGATAACCACACCAGACTCTGTTCGGTTGTCAACAAGCTGTCCGCTATTGTGTGTATGTTCTTCGAAATCTAGTACTATAGGAGGTAACTTGGTTGGCCCATCAATGTTTGCCATATTTGTCCTAAAGGTAGTGTGATTAGTTTTGCCATAATGAGTACATTGACGGTTACTAGGGGGATTTGTCTTTTGTTCTATACCACGACCTCCCCCTGAATCTCAACCTCAACCTTGAGAGGCCGCTCCTCTACCACGACAGCAGTATTAACAAGAGCAAAATTCACTTTAAAACTTGCTGGCGTGGGATTAGAGGATGAAGGAACATCTACACACTTAAGTCTAGTAGAGGCACTGCTCATAGATGACAAGTTGTCACTTGCTAACATCTAATCTTCCATACCTTTGAACTCAGAATTCAGTTGAGAGAAATTTAGCAACTTGGAAACCTGATCTCTGCATTTCCAGAACATCAATGTCAGTGGAAAGGGTTGATACTGATTTAGTTATTCCCCTTGCCTTGCAAAGCTCTATAATATTAGCTAAGATAATTTATCACCTTGTTCTAATTTTAAAATGTCCCTCATAAATCCTATACACTAGAAATATTATGGTCTTGGCTGAAACTCTCATGGACAGCATCCCTAACTTTCTTTTGCAATTGAATAGTCATAGAACATCAACTTGGCACTATAAGGTTGTTCCATACTATTCCATAGCCAGCACTTAAGCAAATAATCATCTTCTTTTATTCACCTAATTTTTATCATCTTTACGTTGAGGGGGATAAGACAAAATATGAGTTTTCCCCTTGAACCAATATAAGCCTTCACAGCTTGTTCCCACAATAAAAAATCAACTTAATAGATGAAATCTGGACTGTATTTGCATCACTAGACAGTTTCCTACCAAGCCATCCTACTAATCCAATGCCAAGAAGGAAGTGCCCAATGTACTCAACTAGGGGGAGAATATCCAACCAGCTGTCTATTAATATCCTAACCTGACAGCCGATAGCAACCAGTCACAATCAATTTCACTGTTACTCATAGATATAAGAGTTACAACAGCAGGTACTCTTAGAGATTCCCATCAGTTGAGCAGATCACATATCATCAGTAGTTGAAATTCCAGTTATAGACACCAATACACTCAGGTACAAGTGTACACACAGATCATTCCCTTCTTGCTGATTTGACTTAGAAGGGAAGGTTACAGCATATCAAAGGGACACGGTCCATTAACACAGACAGCAACCATTAGGCTGTGGCACACACAACTAAGGAACAGAAAAAGGAATTCGATTTCTGATTCAGCAGAGATACCAGGAACCTATCGGGAGGATTTGGATTAAAAATAAAAAGAAACTGTACTAGATCAGTGCTTTGATACCATGTAGTATAAGTGTATAACAGAAGATTGAATAGGGCAGAAACTGAGAAAGGACGAGTGAAAAGAAAGAAGAGAAAAGAGAAGAGAGGTAATTGATCTCTAGGAGAGACCTCCACATCGATTTCATATATGTTAAAGAAGATATATAAGGGCGTCCTAGTGCACGAGGCTCCCACTAGGGCCGCTACTGCAGGGTCTGGGGAGGGCAGAATGTACACAGCCTTACCCCCACAATGTGGAGAGACTGTTTCCAATTAAAGAAGATATATCATTATTATAATTATAACTATACTTAATAGAGTTATTATCCAATGCATCTCACATCTCACTAACATTCATCTTTATCGTAGATGGCTAGAATTCTGGATTCCCATGCATGCATGCATTTTATCTTTATAATGTCTTTTCACCCAGTATACTTCTTGTATGGTAATTGGCACTTTATTAGCTGTTGAGTTGCAGTTTAAAATACTTTAAATTAACTTAGCTTACATGAAATTAGATTTGAAACTGGGAGGAATGGTGTGGTGTCCACATTTATTTTGACATTCTTACTTTTGGGTCTGCAAGATTTTCAGGCCTAATGTAGTTGACAATTTGACATTGGTTCACAAAGCTAAATAATTTGATGAATATTTTATGGTGGTTTAAATTTTCTCTCATGACTACTTACTATGCCCAAGTTTTGTGTATTAGAAAATAGAAACCTTAGTAATTAATTATGAAGATTTATTAAGCAAATTACTGCAAAGAAAATTGGAATTTGGGGAAGCATTACTTTGGTCATCATTAGTTGGCACTCATATTTTTCTTTTCTGGACTAAGTCCTCCTTAAGTATTCCATTCTAATTGTTGGTAAAAATTAGTATTCTTCTGTCTATGTATGCAGCATATATGGGGTGCATGACGAGGCAAAGGACAAGGCATTCGAATTGGAAATGAGCTGGGTCTGTGACGAGTCAAACCGCCAGCATCAGAAGGTGAAAGTATTTTTGTTGTGTTGAGAAAAAATAATTTCCTTTTGTACGTAGGAAAATAATCTTTTGGCAGACTGCATGCCAAAGTTTTCCAGAGCTTGTGCTGTGCATGCTCACAACCCTCAGTTGGTAGGTGTTGGGAAACTTCTATTGATCAACTGAATGTTTATTTACGCAACTGATGGGGGAAAAGTATACAGAAGATCAGTCAGAAACATAGTGTCCCTATGTTGGACTCTCCTTTCACCTACTAAATGAAAAAGAAAGTCAATATTATTGGATGGTTAGGATTATCGAACTTGGTCACTATTGCAATTATGGGTCATGCTGCTCTAATAATTCGACTGTCGCACATTTATGACGAAGTAATGCTGTGTGTAGAACATGTAACTTGGAATTCTTTTCTGGAAGTATCATAGTTTGGTAATAATGGTGATAAAAGAATGAGGTTAGAAAAAGTGGTGTACATGGGTGTAATGCCCTAGAAAGTAGTCGATGTACTTTTATGTATGGTCCCATCCCAAACTCCCAATTGGATCTGAAATCCTACCAAGTACGTCAAAACCCCAAATTCGCATTTAGATGGTGCACTGTCTGACTTTCAGATTACATAATGAATCACATCATGAATGATAAGAATCTTATCTGGCATGTGCATACAAGGATTTCTGCCTGTGGAAGGGAGGGCCTGCCCTATATAAACTGAAGAGGTCCCATATCACAATTGTCTTTCTTTGATGAACTGTAAAAGTATCTAGCATTAGAATTAACTTTGTATTTAACGTTTTCAAAATGCTATCCTCCCAATTTATGTGGATACAATCTAGCATACTGAAATGGTTTAGGCATTCGTTGATCTCAATCTCTCTTTGTGGTTTCACCTGGAGTAAGGAGCACAAGAGATGCACCATTTCTATTTCAACCTAGATTTAGGGATCAGAGCCTTGAGGAAAATGTACCCTTTTGTTGTCTCTTAAATTGATCCTTAGAAAATAGCCACTCTGTTGCTTGTTAAATAAAAATGTTCTGAAACTTTTACATATCATGGAAAATGAAATTAAGAATTTGATGCGTATGACCACATGCAATTTAGGTACACTTTGTTACCTACAGCTTCCTCTGAAATTTTGCTGTTGCTTGTCTTCTTTAGTAAGTAAGAAAGCATTCTATCAAGGGGTATTGATATTCTCTACTTGCCTTCTCCCAACTAAATGGGTTCGGCTTCAGGTATTGATATCTTATCAACAATATAAATATTTAGTGTGGATCAGAGGGGTATAAGGCATCAACTGCTAATGGATGTCATCCAGTCTATTACTGGACAACCCAGCTAATCTGCAATTCTATGCATGGTTTGGTTGGACCAGTCACCCATCTTTAAAATTGGGGTTGGGTTCATGGTGGTATTTGGGAAATTGAAGTCATGTTCCATCCTACACATTGCTTAGATTGTTTTCCAAACTATGTATTTTGATGGTCAAACACTCCTTAGTTGTACTCGTATCATATTTTCTTCTACTTTCCCTTATGGAACCACTGTCCAATCCTTGTTGTGACTCATTGTTTGATGATTGTTCAAATCTAACGATCTCTTTCTCTTGTTTGAGAGAAGGTATTAATCTAGAATATAATATTCCTTTACAACGAAAAAAGTTGAGAAGAAGTTGTCAATAATAGATTACCTAGAGAAATAGGTAAAAGAAATTTCCACCCAAGATTTAATAATTGATCCATTCTCATCCTAGGCAAAGTCCATCTTGTTGTGATAGGAATGAATAGGAACAAATAAGCTTCAGCTAATGTAATAAAGATACCAATTGTTGTTCCAAAGACCCCCCCCCTTATTTATTCCGAAAAGCTCAGGAATGAATATGTAAGGAATAGAAAGATTCCAACCCCCCAAGTAAAGAACTGTTACAAATAATGAAGAAACTAGTAGATTTAGATAAGAAGCAACGTAAAATAAACCAAATTTGATACCGGAATATTCTGTTTGATAATCTTTTTCCAATATTAAATGTATCATATGCTTTTGAACCACTAAAACCCCAAGTAAAGTGAAGGGTGGACAAACAAATCACCGTTTCGTGGATAAGTCATGGATTAGTAAATATTTGAGAACTTCTTACCCCTTATTTACTTATTGTGTACCACAGACAGATTTCCTATTAATGGGTGATGGTTATGGTATATGTAACCTAAGCGATATAGAGATACCTAATGAATAGGTCAGGGCTTTATGCTGGGTTCTTTTATTGGAATTCATCTCAATATTCAATTATGCATTTTATCAAAAGAAGCAAACTGAAGTTGCCAGTGTAAGACACAGGTTTGAGTCTTAGGGCCGGCCACTTTTTGCGACAATACCAAATGTTATGGTCATTTCCAGTCCAGCCCTCCAAGGATCCTGTGAAACTAGGACTTGTTCTGGGTTATGGTCCATGTTACCATCAAAGGAAGCAAAGAAACTGGGTTTTTTGTCAGTCAAGAAAAATATGTTGAAATGTTTTCCATCCTAGTTGGTTGGGCTTGTTTTTTCTCCAGTAACTTCATATATTTTCTTCCTTTCGTTATTGATTCTAGGGTTTCCTTTTGAGTTTCAGGTTCCAGATGAGCTCTTGGAGGAAGCCAAGACAGCCGCCAAAGCAGCATTGGAAGAAATGGATGCAGATTGAGAGTTCAAAATGCATCCTATTGGTTATGGCATTTTGACAGTATCTTGGGGCTGCCATCCTCCCATAAATTTACTAAATTTGATTTGCCCATGGTAGGATTTCTTGTTTTTCTTTTTGAGTAAGGTTCTGGATGAGCTCTTGAGAGGAAGCTGAGGCAAACTGAGGTGGCAGCACTGGAAGAAATATTTGTGGATTTTCCCAGATATCATGGCATCTTGGGCATCAATAACAATATTTCATTAAGCTTGATTTCTTATCTCAGCGTTGATTTGCTTATGGATTATGCATCTGTTATTGAAAACTGAACATCCTGTACTTGTTTTTGGTTGAAACCATGTCAGGGCAAACATTTTATGTTACTAATGAATTTAATTTACTACAAAAAAATGTCAAATGATTTGATTCTAGTCTTTCTCAGTTTTCCTCATTTATGAAGTTCAAAAAACTCAAGATCTGACTAGATTTGAAGAATCAGTGATGATAGTCATATTTTCTTTGCTGGAATATATTGAATCTGATGCTAGATGATGATTGGATGGATGAAATGAGATGAATTTGCTTCGACAGTGATTGCACACTGCAATTGACAACAGACTCACGTGTAAAATTAGGGTTACGTTATTTTCAACATACTACAGGTTTCACAAATTTGATGGTAGGCTGTTGGCACAGGCTTAACATTAGAACCATTAACTCTACCTATTTGCAGGTGAAGCAAAAAAGTGGAATAATGTGTTCTGTTGAAAACCAAATAAGGGCCAACACAGTAAGGCTTCGGGTGCAATATGGTTGTCTAGAAATATAGAATCTTTTATGGAACTTCAGTCCTCCATCTGAGGTAGATCCACTTTTTGATTCCATTAATTCAGACCCTATTGTGCTTCTTCAAGAACTTGGGTCAGTAGGCGAAGAACCTCCAGAAGGGATTGATGATTTCTTACTTGCATTCTCTGCTTGATTTCTCCTATTAAAAAGGAATTGGGTTTTGACCTTCTCTTTGTTAGAGCTCTGTAACTCTTTTAAGAAATATATACCGGCCATTAATGTTGGAGCGGGCTGTGTGACGCATCTGAGTGTTCGGACATGTTCAAATATAGGTGATAACCTGCATTTCATGGTTCATACCATATCCATCTCCAGAGGTAAATTGGTCGCAAGGGATACCTGGCACTCGTAGCTCTCCATACTGCTTGCGTTCTCCATGGATGAGTTGCAACCAGATTCCTTCGTTCACTTTAATGGATGTTTTTGTGATTTTTGTAAGTGGGTGTTTTAATTGTGTTGACAATTTGGTGTTTTACAAGATATAAAACACTCATACCGATAAAATGACTTGATGGTTAAACTGGATAAAAAAGTATAAGGCACCTTTTTGTTCAATACTGAATCTGCAACAAAATCATCACGTACTAAATCAACAAAGCCCAATGTGATTTCTCTTTCCCCTTAAAAAGCACTCCCTTCTTGATCTTGTTGGATTGTTCTTTCTATTCATAACTCTGTTCTTTATCAGGTGTCCCAGTCTGTTTTGAATTTAATGACTTTCTTTTGGGTTTAGATTTGTTTATTCTCAACTGCGTTAATGCAATTAATACGAAACCGTTAAGAAATTGTATTTCAACCATTGGCAATACCGTAATCGAAACCGTTTACGTGGTTAATACCACAAACCATTTACGTACCAAATTACCAATACCCATTAGCGCTCCATAATGGTAAACAGTTTCATGTTATTTACCTAAATGGTTTGGTAACAGTATTGCCCTATTACATACCGTACCAATATATTGAAACCATATCATTTACATCCTTACACAGTGCAATGCCATTAGTGAGAATTTGCTTTTTTGGTTGCAAGGGGAATTGAAGGGAAGGGAAGTGAAATTTTTTTAACTTTAACAACTTTTATAGTTGTAATGGTAGTGATGGTGGGTGACGGTGGTGGTGCTGGTGATAGTGGGTGGTGTTGGCAGTGTGTGGGTGGTGGTGGTGGTCAAGCCTTTGTTTTGTGATGAAGAGAGGAATGTGAGAGAGGAGAGTTTCTTTTTTATTTTTTTTGTTCTCCAAAAAAGTTGCTCCAACACAGAAGAAAAAGCTTGTTTTTTATACTCCAAAAATTTGGATTCTAAAGTCATTTTATAACCGGTTCACTCCTAGGGAGCTAGAATCCAATCGGGTTTACCAAATGCAATTTTACTCCAAAATGGCTCTCTAGGATTTGGAATCCATAGAATCCAGAATCTGGAGCATTATCAAACAGGCCTTCAATCACCTTTTGGTATAGACATTTAGGACATATATCTTCAGAGCAAATGAAAAGGCTTCTAAGGGTAGTATTTTAAAACCCTTGAATTTTGATGATATGCATGTTTGAATTGACTGTATAAAGGGGAAGATGAAGGTTGTTAGCAACGAGGGGTTATTGGATATGATGCATATTGAAATCTGTGGGCCTTTCCCTACTTCCACATTTAGAGGACACCAATATTTTATTATTTTAATGGTGACTTTTTCGTTATGATTATATGACTATATCTATCTTATATTAGAAAAATCTAGTTCCTTGGATGTTTTCAAGATATTCAAAGCAGAGATAGAGTTCCATTTGTTGGAATATTTATGTGTGTTCTTGACTAATTATTATGCCCATTGATCAATAGAAGTCTGTGTTATTAGAATAGACCGGTTCTATCTGATTTGTCACAAGATAAAGAGATAGACAATCCCTTTTATAGTGTGGGACTGATTAGAGTTTTGTGATAGTATTATATATACTAGGTCACGAGTCCCCGCAGTCATAGTTGTTTTCTTCTCTCTGTACTCACGAGCAGTGGGAGTTACATGGAACCTTTACAGGCTGTAGAAGATTGTGATCAAAGCTCCAACACCATTTGGAGAATAACGGCAAAAATCAATCTTCTACTCTTAGGTATGTCTCTACTATTATTGATTACATTGAATATCATTGTGTTCTAGATATCTGTATGGATGTTAGGGTTTGGGATGAAACCCTATGAATCGAAAAAGTCTAACAATTGGTATCAGAGCAACCCATATAGATCTAGGATCGATGGTTAATGATTGTAAAGACTGTAATTATGATTGGATTGGAAGTAGGAGAAATTTTCCTCCTTTATAAACCTGTCAAGGTTTTGGACCTTAAATTTTTTTTTTCAGACGCACAAAAAGCAAAACAAATTGACAGGGTTGTAGGGCTTGGAAAGACGAAGCCGCCGTTATAAAGAACTTTGTCGGCGGCCGCTGGATGAGGCCTTGCGCGCCGGTGGAAAAAGCGTGTGAGATCCACGAGTCGACTAGTGTTTCATAAAAAAAAATAAAAATTGTGGCGACTGACTCGGTCATTGCCGGGTCAACTCGGTAACCCTAATGGGTTATCCAGGCCTCGGACTGAGTTGGCTCGGCTTGATCCAGTGGACACATGTGGGTCACCCATGTGGGACTCGACTGACCTTTGACCTGCCTCGGTCAACAACCCAATAACCCGGTCAACAACCCGAGTTGATCAACTTGGTAACCCAACGTTTTGACCGGGATGCTCGACCCAAAAACCCGAGATATTCACCCCATTGCCCGAAAACTTGGATCAGGTTTGCTAAACCAATTCGCTGGTTCATCCTTGTTAGCCGGCGGTTTGGTTTGAAGGAATAAAAAAAAAAGGGATAATATATATTCGATTTGGTTCAAACTGAATCAAACCGATCCTGAGCGAACTGACCTAGACCAAACCGATCCAATAAGAACCAAACCGGCCAGGAATAATGGTCTGTTTGTTTCTTGACCTTAAACTTGAGGGAATAAAATTGCGATTGCAGGAGCGTGGGAGGTCCGTTTCGATTACCTCTTTTGCAGTGTACTCTATTTTTTATGCTCTTCAATCTGGTATAAATTGTGGTACATTTTGGTGCATTGAGAAACACATTTTTTTTTAAAATAATGTTTCTTTGAAGCTCACATTGCAGTGTTTCAACTGATTTTTCTTGAAGTTATTGTACCAAATTGATTGTTGAGCTAATGTACATGTTTATACTAATGTTTAAACTTATAAGATTGTGTTAATTGAAAATTTATATTTAAATATATATTCCACATGAGCTGCAGGTTGGGATTTATTCATATCATGGTGAAACTTGGTGTGACCACTAAAGTAGCAACCTTATTTCATTATGATGTGCTTAAATTCAAGGGTCTGTGTTTGTAAATGCTTTAGAATGATAGTATTCACTTAAAGTGACTCTGTCCAAGTTTATTCAAATTCAAGGGTCAGTCTTTGTAAATGCTTCAGAATGACAGTGTTCACCCAATGGTAGTTCTGTCCAAGTTTATTCAAATTAGGGTTTGTAGCTGTTGTGTAAGAATTTTGGTGTGACCACTAAAGTGGCAACCTTGGTTCTATTTTAATATGTTCAAATCTAATATTTGTGTATTTACAAGCTACAGCAAAGAAATACAGTGCTCACCCAAAAGTGACACTGACATAAACTCTCAATTTTTATAGATGCAGCAAAGAACGACATTGTCCACCCAAAGGTGGCATTGTCAAAGAATATAAGGAACTCATGCACATGATTGAAGGATCTTGATTTTAGGGGTTTCATCCACCCAAAGGTGGTGAGATTTTCGAGAGTCATTATCCCTTCGTAATTATTGCATAGTTATCGAGAGGATCAGTGCACATATTATCCCAAAGGATGTGTGTGTAGTTCAATTAACTCTCACAAAGATGATTTGCTTGCATATGTTTAAATTATATAAATGAGCTTCTGTTAATTATCTATTACTGCACAAACACATGAGAAACCAAGTGCATTTTTGTCCCAAAGAATGAATTTGTATTTTGATTGACTTTCAAAAAAGGGGTTATTTGCTTGTATGTGTTATGTTAATGCTAGCACAATTGGTTTATGAGTGTGGGTCATTGCTTTATTTACTACACTGCACAATAGTTATCATCATTTAATGTCAAGATGACAGTCCCAAGGAGTTTGTTAGTTTTTCTATTCAGGGACAAGTAATAAGATATTATATGAAAAGATTGAAAACTGGTATAGGGTTACTAGATTTGGATGTATTCCATGAGAAGTGTTTTCTACCTATGAGGTGCTCTATCTGTAAGGTCTTGTGTAATAGCATTTAAATGGAATTTATTATAAACGAATTATCTTAAAGAAATTAGAAGAAAATTTAAATTTCTAAAAAGGAGTGAAGAAATAGTCTAATGACCTAGTTCACTGGTACTAATTCTGATATTGATGATGGTGTTTGAAAACATTTTGGGAGCTATCAGTTATTCTTGTAATGCTAAAAGGGCTTGGGAACCAAAATAGATGACACATTAGGCATCCATCATTGACAGGAAAAGTGTATTCAGATCTAGGTGGAGTTAGATGACTTACATTACCCAAAAGAGAGATGTAAGGCCAAAAGTGTGGCTCAAATGTATATTGACCAAAACTGTTAAGTCGGATAGGCTTGGCTAAAAAAAAAAGTGATTATGGGACTGGATAAAAGAATGTCGGGATTGGAGACTTGAGTGCAAGTCACAAGTCAAAGGATCAAAAGAATGTGAGTGGTTAAGTTTCTTTTACTCTCAAGTGTATGCTCAGTTTTATGTTTTGTATTTTTGAGATAAATCCCATACTAATGTAATGTGTGTTGCAAAAGTTTTACTTGGTTTTAAAAGTTTTGTATTGGTTGCTTAACCCATACACTTGGCATATATGTTTAAACTTGTATTTACACCTAAGGAGGCTTTATCAATCCAAAGTGGTTGTTAGTGATAAAATGTGAGTTATTGTCTATTGACAACAAAATGTGAGGGCTGGTAATGTTTCTAAAAGATTGAGCAATCAGATTTAAACCAGTTATTCAAGATATAGTGTGACCCATAGGGCAATAATTAAATAAGCTACACAAGTATCAAATGACTAACTAAGAAGAGAATTTAAGGAATGAACCTATTACCTATACAGTGAGTGTTCTAGGATGGTTTGTAATTGCATATCATTTAACAAAAGTTTGGAATAGTGAGAGACCTTTGTGTATGTTTGGTGTTGTTTATCAATATTTGTTCGTGGTGCTTGTGGTTCAATGAACATAATTATTGATGACCATGGTTATATTTAACATTAATTTGTTTGTTGGTTTGCATTCTTGATTGATTATTCGACATGTCAAAGACAAAACAAACTGTATATAGTAAAAGATAAATTAGACATCAGACAGTATTTAGCCAGACACTAAGCAGTATTTAGTCAAAAAAGAGCAAACAAGGCAGCATTCAGCCAAATATAAAAGTCAATTAAGAGGTAGTATTCAGTTAAACAAACTATGACAGTATGTCAAAGTGCGATATTAATCCAATTTATAAGCGGTTTGCCATGAGAGGATAATATCAAGTATAAGGTTTTGAGGTAACTCGGTCGAAGGTAATTCGATCGAAGATGACTCATTATCTCACGGTGATTCATGCTGTTAAGTAGGCCTTTGTATGTGCTGACAGAAGGTGGTACACCGTATATTGAGGTGTATTATCCACTGTTGCTTCCACTAGTAGCCTTAACAGGTGGATCGAAATAAGTGACGATTTATTATGTGAATGGATTCCATGGTCACACTGTTCAATGGTGGCATTGTAATTAATCTAGTCCAAGTGGAAGAATGTTAGAATATTTATGTGTGGTCTTGATTAATAACTGGGCCCATTGATCAGTGGGATTCTATGTCATTAGGTTAGACCGGTTTGGTCTGATTCGTCATAAGATAAAGAGATAGACAATCCCTTTTACAGTGTGGGACTGATTAGGGTTTTGTGATAGTATTATAATAGGTCATGAGTCCCTGCACCCATAGTTGTTTTTTTCTCTTTGCACCCACGAGTAGTAAGAGTCACATGAAACCTCTACAGATTGTGGAAGACTGTGATCAAAGCTCCAACACCATTCTTGGAGAATAACAACAGAAATCAATCTTCTACTCTTAGATATGTGTCACACCCCAATTTCGGCTGAACCAGAAGTGTGAGTGAACCGGCTCTAAGCCACGGTTCACACCAGGATCTCAATAGACCGTGTCAACCAATCATCCCCATGCAATCTAACAAATCAGAGAATAATACATAGCAACGGAAATAAATAAATGAGCCGAGACCTAAATTGTAATTTAAATAAATATCCAACTTATTCCATCATCCATCAAATTTATATAATATTTATTACAATGCTTAAACAGAAATAACCAAGTCACTGGGAGTAAACACAAAACAAGCACTCGCATGACGCATCATGCTCGTCCTCCACTGCCTGGGTATCAATGGCAGCTACAGTGCCGTATGCTGGAGCAACCACGAAGTCATCAATGGTGTACCCTGCATCCAAATCTGAAAAGAAATATATATATTTTGGGTGAGCTCACAACTTAGCTCAGTAAGTACAAGACCAATGCCACAGTACAATATGTATGAGATAACATTACAATTTGGGCCAGGTATAACTTGCAAATATGCTATGGTAAGGTTTGGCGGTCACCGCACCTCCATGCACGAGAGTGTGAGCACACCCAACAGTCAGGCACCTACCACACTACTGCTGTTGCCCCACAACACTCACTCTGGTATGGAGATAGGACTCGAGTTTGGTGGGTAGGAAGAACCACAATCCCACGTCCTCCCCCTGATACCCCATATCGTACCAATACCTAAACCCTTATTGGCAAGGGGTTGCAAGTGGGTTCTGTTTCTAACCAGTCCTAGATGTCAATACAGTATCATTAGCCTTACCCCAGCACGGCTCCCTCGACCCTAGAGATGGGGCTCGAGTCCGCGGGCGGGAAGAACCACAATCCCACGTCCTCCCCCCGATACCCTAGTCGTACCAAGTCGCTAAAGTAAAGGCTATCGACCCTACCCCAGACTACTCCCTCGACATAGAGATGGGCTCGAGTCCGGTGGGCGGGAAGAACCACAATCCCACGTCCTCCCCCGATACCCTATTCACCCGAGTTTGCTAAGATAAAGGCGATCGAGAAAAGTGTTAGGCTGTGGATATATCCGGGGCACATCCCCTTCACATTCCACACTAACTAAAACATACACATGCCTACATCCAACAATCCTAGCATATGAAATGCATGAACATATAATATTAACAAAAGCATTAATACATGGCATGTGAGATGGCACGACATCAAGCAAACTTTAAATTCATAACTTATTCACAAAGGCTTCTGTTCTTTGTTTAATTTAAGTTTGGGGTCTTGTCCCTTACCCGACGCGTGATCCGATCCGTTCCGTCAGAGAGCTTACTCATAATGTCTACAGGTCCTACATAATCACATTTATAAGTTAGCACCTATTCATAAAGGTTTCAGAGGTTAGAACCA
Source organism: Protea cynaroides (assembly GCA_028583415.1). Lineage (NCBI taxonomy): Eukaryota > Viridiplantae > Streptophyta > Magnoliopsida > Proteales > Proteaceae > Protea > Protea cynaroides. Next base: position 97,967,448 of record CM053276.1, on the reverse strand, counting down.
GGTTTGACTGAGCAAACCAGGCTTGGAAACCCATACCGGTCGCAGGTACCGGTTGTACATACTGCAACCAGGTATATACCGGTGGCACTTACCGGTCTCACTCAGATCTCACTGAGTGAGACCGGTATGTGCCTGCGGTATATACCGCAGGCCCATACCGCTGGACCTATAGTCCATCCGGTGTACCCCGCGGTTTGGATCCGAGGCGAGATCTCGGATCTCCCTTCCTTGTCGGCTACGGTTAGGTCTCTAGGGTTTCCCCTATCCTTTACTAAGGTCCAAACCCTCTAGTGGCCTTCGGATCTCGGCTAGAATGCCGTATCAAACCTAGGTTAGATCCGAATGAGAAACTAACAAAAGTCCTAGGCTTTTTGGATCGCTGCGCCGCTTCGCGGCTCCAATCCGACATCCTAACATTACTAACAGTATAGAGCACTTACCAGCGGTTGTCGGTTGGCGGTGTGCTCTCCTTCCTGGGCGGCTACCTCCTCCTTGCTCCTTCTCAGTTCTTCTCCAGACGGCTAGGGTGTTTGAGAAGGAGCAATGGAGTGTCTCCTTCTCTATTAATAGAGGGAGACCATCCATGGAAGGTTTTTCTCAGAATGGAAACTTTCCAAGTTTTCATTCTGAGAGAAAGGCTCACTAGAGTCTATCTACAGTCGGAATCAGGCATACCGGTCGCACATACCGGTTGGAGACCCCGCAACCGGTATAGTGCAGCCGGTATACATACCGGTTACATATACCGGTTGCACTATACTACAACCGGTATAGTGAGACCGGTATGGAGTTTTAGGTATTTTTTATTCATTTTCTTACCTGAAATTGAGTGGCTGTTCCTCGGCCGCCCCTCCAGTCCGGTTATAATTGGGACACCTGTCATCATATAAACCATGGTTTAGACCCAATTTTAGAATACGATTCTTACAATATGTCTCTACTATTATTGATTACATTGAATATCATTGTGTTCTAGATATCTGTATGGATATTAGGGTTTGGGATGAGACCTTATGAATGGGAAAAGTCTAACACTTTTTATCGAAGAAGATTAAAGTTGTTATATTAGATAGAAGAAGTAAGTATTATAGTAGATCAGGTACAGTGGAGGTAAGTATTATAGTAGATCAAGTAACTCAAATCAACTCCTTGGTCCATTTGCCAATTATTTGTAAGAACATGGTATTGTACCTTAATATTTTATGCCTGAAGCTCCATTGCAGAATGGAGTGGCAGAAAGAAGAAATAGAACACTGAATGATATGATGTGGAGCATGATGAGTAATATAGATATTCTAGAATCTTTATAGTGTGAAGCGATCAAGACTACAGTCTATATTCTTAAAAAGGTACCAAGTAAGTTAGTCCCAAAGGCACCTTTTGAACTTTGGACTAATTTTAGTCATCTTCATGTTTGGGGCTGCAGAGCATAGGCGATACTATATAACCCTCAAGAGAAGGTGTATAACTTTAGGACAATGAATTGTTGTTTTGTGGATTCAAATTCTACTATCGTAATTCAATAAATAGGATAATAGCTACTATTCATGTCAGGTTTATTAAAGATGTTGATGAGATGTGATGTGAATTAATTGTGTATGTAACTGCAAGTGTACGGTATCGTGCAATAACGAGTTGATCTCAGGGAAGAATCGCTATTATCCTAACTCAAATAAGGCAAAACGTACCAAAAAGATTTGATTGAATTAACACCCTAATCACTTCAAATAAAAATTAATTAAGCAATAAAAATAATAATAACCATTCATAACGGTACGAAGATTTAAGAAACCACTAATCATAAAGTAACACAGATCTATTGCAAGAAGGGAACGAAATTAAAAGTAAAAGAATGTAAAAAAAACTTATCTTGTTGGAAGATTCTTCTGTCTTTGCTCGTCGTCTTGTTGTCACTTCAAGGTGATGTGCAAATAATTACAAAGGGAGCTTTCTCCCCTAAATTAAATTAGTAATGAGGTACAACCTATTTTTATCTACCCTACTACAGAGTTCTATAACTGAAATTAAAACTTGAAAAAAAAATAAAAATAAATTATGTAAGAAGAACACAACTTGAAAAGAAGAAACTAAAGCTCAAACTCTCTCATAAATCTCCAAAACTAAAAAAAACTTATAATAGAATTCTTGGATGATTTTTCTATTGCTGAGCATCACATATATATACAAATGAGTAAAGATCATAATCAATCTTTACAATTGAATTACAAGAGATTTTGTGGAGATAATTTTAGTAACTAAATTCCAATCTTGTAGGTTCATTGTATGTGGACGATTTTTGAGTAGAAAAAATCTTGCACCAACTCATCATATCTTTAGCATCATTATTTCTTTTTGAAAACTTCCATAATCTATTGGAGCTTTCCATTCTTCAATGCCATGTCAATCTTGTAAATTTGATTCCAAATAAGTAAGGAATATTTTCTCAAGAGAATAGAGTCTTTCACATGAGATTGGGCTACTCTTTAACTTGGTCCAAGGCTGATCTTATATACAAAATTTGTGGCTCTCCTTATAAAATCATCCTATACCCGGCTACTGAGTTGACTAGGTGAGTTAACTGGACAAGATCATCAAAAATTCATAAAATGATCTTTTCAAGCTCAAATTTTTCCATTCTTTCACCTACACCCTACAAACATAAAATCAATATTAAATACCCGAGAAACATCATAAATAAAATAAAAGATGCATACTTTATGCCCTAAATTCACACATAAAATGTGTTCATCAAGATGCCTTAACCAAGAAATTTAAAGTTTGATGAGATTTATATAAAAGTTGTAGCTGAGGTGCCTCACTCAGTTATACAACCAGTTACTCCCATATAACCTTACTAGAGATAGCTAAGGTTACAGTTCCACATGTCCCTATTTAGCCTGATATTTCAGTTATGACACCAAAGCTAGAAGAAGCAGTGAGAAGATCTACTAGATATTGTAAGTCTAACTATACCCTTAGATTATGTTCTTTATTTCACAGATGGTGATTTTGACATTGCACAAGAAAATGACTTCACCAGTTTCCAGGGAGTTATGAATAGCAACAATGCATTTAAATGGTTGGAAGTCATGAAAGATGAGTTGATTTCATGGACACCAATGAGGTGTGGAAGCTTATGGACTTGCCAAGAGATCGTGTAGTCATGGTTCAAAGTGGGTGAACAAGACCAAGTATGATTCAAAGGACAGGACTAAGCGCCACAAAGCAAGATTGGTAGCAAAGTGATTTACACAAAGGGAAGGAATTGACTACAAGGAGACGTTTTTCCCAATTTCCTTGAAGGATTTCTTCAGAATTATCATGGCATTGGTAGCTCATTTTGATTTAGAGCTGCACCAAATAAATGTGAAGATAGCTTTTCTGAATGAAAATCTGTCAATATATTTATATGCTTTAACTAGAAGATTTTGAGAAAAAAATGTAAAGTTTGATAAGATTATATCTTTATTGGGATTTACGAATGCAATAGATTATTGCATTTATCTGAAGGTCAATGAAAGTAATTTTGTATTCTTTGCCTTGTACGTTGATGATATTTTACTGGTCAATAGTAGCATGGTTACTTGTTGAAACCTAGAGTTTTCAGTTTGAAAATTTTGAGACGAAATATATAGGAAAAAGTTCTTTTGTATTTGGCATTAAGATCTGTAGAGACATTAACTATTGGGATTATCTCAAAAGACATATTGATCGTGTTCTCAAGCTGTTCATATGTCTACATGTTCAGCTGGGGATTAGTCTATCAGCAAAGGAGATAAATTGAACAAGCAACAATGTCCAAAGAGTTATCTTGAGAGGAGTTCTATGGCTGATAAACCCTATGCGTTTGTAGTAAGCAGTTTAATTTATGCACAAGTTTACACTCGACATGATTTGGCTTTTGCACCGAGTGTCTTAGGATGTTTTCAATCAGATGATGTTATTGCTCACTTGACAGCAGTAAAGAAGGTCATGAGGTATTTACAGAGGACCAAGAACTACATGCTGATATATGGTAGTAGTAATACCCTTGAAGTAGTTGGATATTCTGATGCGGATTTTACTTATTGCACTAATGATAAGAAATCTACTTAGGGTCCATTTTTATTATAGCAAGAGGGGCCATTTTATGGAAGAGTGTTAAACAGACTATTTTGGCTTCATTGACTATGTAGGCGGAGTTTGTGGCTTTATATGAGGCTATTAAGCAAGTTATCTGGTTAAAGAGTTTCAATTCTGACTTGAAACTGGTGGATTCTATTCTTAAGCCTATTATAATGTATTGCGATAACAATGCAGTTTTGTTCTTTTCAAAGAACAACAAGAAATCTAACATCTCCAAACATATAGAGTTCAAGTATTTACTGGTGAGAAAAAATGTCAATGACAATCACATCATTGTGCAACACATTTTGACGGACAACATGATGGCAAACCTTTAGACGAAGGCCTTGCCAGTGAGAGTCTTCAAGGGACATGTGTTCAGCATAGGTGTTGTTGAGTCTTTTGATGTGATTAGTTAGTGGAGATCTTTATCTTTATCTTGATGACTTCAGTTTATGTTTGTTTTTTTTTATTAGCCTTGACTTGTTTGGGACACAGTTATTAGAACCATGGTTATTTTGATTTATCATTTATCCATTGTTATTTTGCTTATTTGCATATTTATTTGACATGTCAATGATAAAGATAGTATTTAGCCAAAGGAACGGGGCAATATTCAGCCATAGTTTGGTAAGCTAAAGCATGGTATTGACCTAACTTAATAACGGTTTACTATTATTAATATCAAAGTTTGTTGCCTATGAGGTTTTATCAAGGCAATTGGATCGAATGCAATTGAATCAATATTAAAGATTCACATGAAAATTATATTTTCATATTATTATCTCAAAGCAATTCATGTTATTAAGTAGACCTTTGTTTATGATGACAAAAAATTGTGCGCCGTATATTGAAGTATATTTTCTACTATCGTTCAACACTGGTAGACTTGATGACTAAATTGAAGTAAGTAATGATATTATGTAATAAGATTCCATGGCTATAATGATCAATGATGATTTTATAATTAATCTAGCTAAAATGGGAGAATGTAATATAATTATGGATTTAATTAATTATCGAATCAGTTGTTCAGTGGGAGTATGCATTACAAGGTTGACGACTTGGTTGCCACAAGTTAGAGATTAACCAGATTTGGTCCACCGTGGGGTTGGTCCAGGGTTTGAGATATTATTATAAATATAATACTATGATTATAGTTTTTACAACCACGGTTGTTCATACCTCTCCTTGCACCCATACATAAAGTAAACAAAGCGATTTCTCGAGGATTGTAGAAGACTCAAATCAAAGTGAAGATTATTGGACGAAAATCAATTTCTACGAACAAATACGTTTTAATTGTTTGTATTCCATAATCTCCATTGTGTTTTAGGATCATTGTATGAATTGCTAAGGTGAGTATAAACCCTAGACAAAACTAATTTAACAAGAGTGACAGGATAATCAAGAGAGAGGAAGAGGCTGTGCAATGGTTAGAGAGAAACTACTGTGAGATGGTGGGCTAACTATGAGAGAGAGAGAGAGAGAGAGAGAGAGAGAGAGAGAGAGAGAGAGAGAGAGAAAGCAGTTTGAAATAGATGGAGGGGTAATTTAGAAAATTTTAAAATATCAGGGGAAAAGAAATGTGAAAGGTTGGTTTCGTGTAGGAATCTGAAAACAAATTATGAGTGGGAGAATTTGAATAACTATAGGCTATATATAATTGTAGCAATGTAAACGGATTGGATTCGAATTGGATACACCACTATCTAAATCCGTTTACCAACTATCCTGTCTTATCTGATCCGAAATCCGGTAGATGTATAAAAACCAAATTCGATTTCCGATTAAAATCCGATTCAAATTCGAAATATAGAATTAAATTATAATTTGCAAGGAAAATGAGAGAAAACCTAGTTTATGACAAATGTATAGCCTATCCTAAAAAATAAGAGATGAAATCTAAGGTTATATAAACATTAAGGCTATTATGCATCTTAACACTCTAAGGAGATTCTTGAGCTGTAGCAGTTCAATGACCATCACTTCAGGTCGGTTTAGACAACTTTCTTCATCTCCTCCCTCTCTCTGTCTCTGTCTCTCTCTCTCTCGGTACCTACAGATTTCTATTCAAATCGGTACCTAGGATTTCACGATATATTTTCTAGCCGAATCGGTTCCTATTGTATATAAATGCGCATTACCTTGTCTTCAGCAAGTAGGGGAAAATGGAGAAGAATTTCCAAAGGTTCCATGTCAGCTGCCATTACTACAAACTCTTAAATGCCCCTATTTGAAGTCTTAGTTGCTATAGTGTCGGGGCGGGGAGAAAAAGAGATAGGGCAGAAGATTAAGCAAAAAGAAAGAGAGGAAAAAAAGAAGAAGGTGAGAACAGTTCTATGTGATGTATGAAAATCAAAGAATGTATTTGGGTGACTCTGTGATATCGAAAACCTTCATTAGCATCCTTTTTGAGCTGTTTATAGTTGGCGGCTTGTTGAATGAGATCAAGTATAGTTATAATCAGCTGAGCGTAGGCCATTGGGTACGACTTTGGATTCACTGCTTCTCTAGTCTTCCATGATAACAATGAAATCAGAATGTGAGGAAGAGAACATCAAACAATTTCATTGAAAATAAAAAATCAAGTAGTATAAGGAACGAAGAATTCCTTGATTTAGACCCAAAAAGAATATTGAAGAGTTAGGTTTTTCTTGCCAATTCTTAGGGTTTAAACTTCAAAAAATCATAATTAAGCACTGCATGGAGGAATCATGAAGTTCATTGCCTCAACCCCTATTTTAAAGCAAACATGTAAAACAGTAGAGAAGAATCTCAAATCTTATAGTTTCTATTGCTTTGGTTGAACCCAAAGGTTTAATGGTGGTCCAAGCTTGAAACTTTGATTGTCATTTATGAATACTAAAAGGGTTGTCAAACAAAATCCAATACCATCAACCTTTTAGTCAACCAGCGAACTAAATTCCAACTCCCTTCCATTATTCAGTCGCCTCTTAATTTGATCATAGTTCAAGCATTGGGTAATGACCCAAAGGTATTAATGTTTTTTAACCCACTCCTATATAAGTAAGTTCTTTGAACTATAATTTGTCATATTTTCTTGAAAATTAAGCATGTCTATATTTCAAATTCTTGTTGCAATTTGAAACTGCTATAAATGCCGATTGGAATAAGCTATTCACCTTCAATAGTGCATATGACTGTAGTTGTCCTACTTTTTTTTTTTTTTTTTTTTTTTTTTTTTTTTCACTTTTAACTTATTTGTTAATGACAGATATTTGTGACTTTTATTATAGCTGTTAGTACATCTATTTATATAAAATTTTACATGCGTTATGAAAATTTTATTGTAGAGCAATATGACAGAAATTAGGGAATCTCCAATGTGTTAATGTGGAGAAGGATATACAGTGATCCCGATGACGTAAACCCAAAAAAAAAAAAAATTGAATATGGGATAATGGCCATCGTATTTTAATTGCCCATATATGTATAACTTAATGACTTTAATATCATTTTGGAAGCAAGATATTGCTTTGGTGGCAATTCTGTATTTTTTTGAAACATTTGGAAAAAAGATGTTCTAGAACAAAAGTTACCGAAGTAAATTTTATATTTTATATTTTTTGTTCTCATACTAGTTCTAAAGGCATATTTACCAATCAAACTTTTAAGTTCAAAAACAGTCGAAGAACATTGTTCTAGTATAGAAAAAGGAAAAGACATTCTTCTGAAAAGAACACCGGTCCAGAACAAGAACGTTAAGAAACATAGCCTAATTCTTTGTCAGGGCCAATCTGACCGGATCGGTCCAAAAAGGGGCAATGAGGGCCAGGTTGAGCTTGGCTAAGCCCTGACATGGCTTGACCTGGGCTGAGATTTAGGGTTGAGATGGAGTTTTATAAAAACAAACCCGACCCAGCCTGCTCATTGACACCTTGGATTCCTTAGTATGAATCGGTATGACCAAGCGGTCCAAGCCCATCTAACGTGGCATATCCCCGTGGAAACTTCATAGGTAATCCGTGTTATCTGCAGAGCAGGTCAGACTGGTTTACCAATTGGGTATTGATTCGACGCTGGTCCGGCCAGTTTAGTCTCAAAAACCGGGTATATATACCGTATTCTGAACTTCTATTATCCCCAACAAATCAACCAAAAGGGCTTCTGCCTTCTGGAGAAGATGGAAGGGTGAAGACTGCAGAGGTTAACTTTTCCATTTACTGCAACGCTGACCTCCACAGGTTTCTCTTTATGAACCCTTTTGGAGGAAACTCAATTGCTTACTTAGCCTAAATTTATCTCATTTTTGCCTGCAAGAAATCTCAAATGCTTTATTACATGTCTGCTGTTTGCATTTTTCTCTTGGAAAAATTGAGTGTTTTGGTTTACTTTTCAAGTGTTAGACCATACTCCTTTTATGGGAATTTCATTCTTCATTCTAGTATAGATTACTCTCTAATTTTTTCTCAAATGATTTTTATATAGATTGCTACATTAGTCACCCCCTTTCGTGGTACTTTTTATTTATTTATTTATTTATTTTTTATTTTTTTTTAATGTTAGGTTCGTAGAACCCATTTTGTGCTTGTTATTTTACATTGGTATTGCAATTTCTGTACTAGTTTTGAATTCATTAAAATGATTGAAAACTCTATTCTCCTCTGAACGTTGCATCTTGCATTCTGGTCATGTGGTCTTTCAATTTATATAGTTACTACCATTTTTGCCTTTTGAAACCCACAGAATGAGTTACGAGGTAGGGAATTGGCTCCTCCCATCTATTATCAGAACACCTGAGACGAGAACAGAGTGCGAGGCATTTACTTGTCATTCTGTTGTTAAATTCAATTAATTGCACTATTGCAGCCCCTAGAAGCTAAGGTTTGTATGTGCAAAGATATAGGTTCTGAGAAAGAGCGTGAAAAAGGGTGAAGAATATACAGTCGGATTTGATGTATATAGAATCGTGTAGTAATGCCACATTCATGTTGGTTCTTCTACCAAATTAAATAAAGATAAAATGAATTTGCAATGAGTAGTTGGTTCTCTACGGTTTACTTTGTATTGTACTCCCCTCTTTCTTTTTGTGTGTTGAAGCCATTCTTTGCTGCTCCAGCAACATTTTCTATTCTACACTTTTATTATTCAATGTGTTTTTGACTCCATTTTTTTTGTTTTTTTGTGGGGGGTGTAATTTAAGGCTCTCAAAGCCTTGTTTGTCTTGCTGTCAGGAACATATAATGATCAAATAAATGCCATTAGTTGGACTACCATTTCCCTTAGGATTGGATCTATAAGTCAGTTATGCATATCTAGTTATTGCAATTGTGGTTACAGTTTTTCCCCTTATCTGAATATCCTGTCATTGCTCATCAGAGAGAAAGAGAGTTACCTGGTTGTCTTGGTGTGCCTGTAAATTTTCATTGTAACTGCAGGTTATTAGTTGATCTTTGTATGGATTTTCGTTCAGACCTAGTTGAGAACTATTCTATTTATGTGATGGCAAAGAGGGTTTTAATACATCTTATTCCTAGATCCCTCTTTGCTACAGGATCTCTACACAGTCCAAACCCAAATTTAACCTTTAACAACAAACAAAAGTAATTGAAATTAAACAAATAATTTTCTAGCTTCAAAACTGGCTGTAAGAATACTTAAATTTTGGGATCCTCGATCCTTAGGATATAAGAAACAATACTCCAGAAGATGAGTTTGATCCAACGGGTGGGATTGAAACAAATCTTACCCGTAGGTCTCAAACAGGTATTTTAGCAAACCAGAATTATAAAATTATGAAAAAACTCACTTATCTTGAGATTCAGCCGTTGGAAAGTTTTCAAACTTGGAGGGGAAGTACTCTAGGATGTGCTTGATAGCATACCCAAATTTGAAGGTGATCCAACCATGGATGAAGAAATTATGAATTTTCGAAAAACCACTATTATCTGAAAACGGGAATGAACAAAATAGGAGTTTCTGTTGAGTCTCACAACCAGAATTTAATATTAAACTCTGGCCAACTCTGTTACCAGCATCTTCTTCCTCTTTATTTATAATGCTAAAAGGAAATACAAATGATATAAGGACTGGTTCCTAGAAGGAATATCCAAAAATAAAAAAGAGAAACTTTCCTTTATATTTAGGAAAGTGTTCAAAACAAATAACATCCATAACTAACTCATATGACAATCAATCTTAGGAAACAAAACAAATTTAGGAAACAAAACTAATGACTAATTTTAAAGAAACAAATCTAATTTTTTTTGAATTTAGGAAGAAGACAAAACTTTCTAAAAATTCTTTTGGTACTGTGTACGTGAATAGTACCATGAATAGTGTTTTGGCTTGGCTTTTGGCTGGTTCCATGGATCAATGTCGGTTGGTCCTTATGTTGGTTCTTGGACTGGTTCACGGCTGGTCCTTGGACTGCATCATTATGCAATTTTAATTGGTTCTTGATCTGTTGAAGGGCTCTTTTGTTGCACCTTCTCTTTTTTTATGGAAAACAAGAAAATTGCATTAAGATAATGAAAGAAATGATTGCAACCATAATCATGTGAATAATGAAGTTTCTAGAGATTGATTTAAAAACGTGTCAAATAAATAGTGAAGGAGAAACTATGATTCGCATATCAGGTTTCTCTTGTTTCCACCAAAACTAAGCCTGATTCCTTCTTTATTGCAACCCAGAGCATAAGCAGTCTTTTGATATCTAAAAAACACTAAACATGGTTTAATTTTTCATTTAAAAACCATTTGGTTCCTTCCCCTCGACGCAACTCATGTAGTAGGACATATCCTTTCCTAGCAAAGGACCCAAGGCCTATGCAATGCGTAGATGAGGGAAAATTTTAAAATTAATCAGCAAGGCTTCCGCAAGGGAGGGGAGAGATGGTAGTAGGTGAGAGAAAATAAGAATAAAGGGAACTGTGGGGAGGGGAAAGAAGAAAGATAAGAGAAGAGATCGTGGGAGGAGTGAGGAATCCAAATCATGGGGGAGAGATAGCAATCTCTTCAAACAAACTAGTTTAATTCCATTACTCAACTCACATACCGTGAAGGGGTGGGTTGGTTCCATATTTATAAGGAAATAAATAAAAGGAAATCTCCTAGATTAACCCAACTACTAAGACTTTCCTAACTAGATAGCTAAGGACTGTAAAGTTCCTAAACTTACTCAAAGATAACACTCAGGAATAAGATAAATCCTGTCAACTATCGCTAACATGGGACCCACTCAAATAAAATAATAATTTTGTATACCCATGTTTAGGCGTTTGGAGTGCTGTGTGATTGGCATATTCCTTTTAAACTTAAAGAAATTTTCTTGGACAGTCATTCGACTGGCTATAATGTATGGTGCGGAATGTTGGGCAGGTAAGAAGCATCATATAAATAAACATAGTATATCTGAGATGAGGATGTTGAGATGGATGTGTGGTAAAACTAGGAATGATCGTATTAGAGCTGATTTGGGAGTAGCACCAATACACGATAAACTGCGAGAAAGTTGTTTGAGATGGTATGACCATGTTCAACGTAGGCCGTTAGATGCCTTAGTATGGAGGAGTGACTTGATTCAGATTGAAGGATCTAAATGAGCTAAGGGTAAACCTAAGATGACTCTATGAGAGGTGGTGAGGAAAGAAATGCGTAGTTTAGACCTTGTTTTAAGTATGACATAGAACTGAGCTAATTTGATGCAATCCAAGTCTACTCCAGAAGGGGCCAAAAGAAGAAAGAATCTCCCAAAATTGGGCCAGGCCCAATTGGCTGACCAATCACCCCCACTGTTCACGTGAACAGTGTTCACGGTACTGTTCACGTGAACAGTACCAGCAGTAGATTTTTCACTCTTTTTTTATTTCTTTCCTAAAATATAGTGTTAGTTATTTAGAATTTTAATTGTTTGGAAACTAAGAACTTTCTTAAATTTAGTTTTCTAAAACTGTATAGAAACTTTCCTATTTTCTATTTTGGAAACTTTCCTATTCTCTAAAAAGGAAGTTTCTGTTTTAGTTAGGATTTCCTATTATTTTGTAATCTTACAAATTATATAAGTAAGAAGTAAAAGAAGGCTGGGGCAGATTTAGACCAGAAAAGAAAAGTTAAACTTTGATTTCTGGTTGAGTCTCCTTCGGTTGTGAGACTCAACCAACAGTTTGTTTTCTTATTGTTTGTTCTCTGCTCATGTTATTGGCTGTTCTTCATACCCATTGGCGACAATTATTCTGTTAGAAAACTACCAGATCTTTGCTGATTTGGTGCTAAACATCATCAAAATTTTCAGAAACTTCTCCAGATCTGAGAGGTAACCTGAACAGCAACCTTGCAGAATCTGTAGTTGTTTCAGTTCTCCTTCGATCGACTCCAAATTTCTACTAGTGTTCATAATTGAAGTTAAGAGGGTCTCCTATCAATTTCAAGTGTTGTCAATGGTTGAATTTCTTAGATAAGTTGATTTTTCTGTTGATTATTAAATCTGTTTTGGAGTTGGGCTGTGTAAAGATCCTGTAGCAAAGAGGGATCATTGATCTGAGGGTGTTGAACCCTCTTTGCCATCAATTGGTATCAGAGCCAGGGCTATCAGTAACATTTTCAACGTTGCTGATTTGACTCTCTACACGGGTCATCATTCTGACGAGGGAGATACGGAACATACTTTACGTCTTCCACAGTTTGCTGTTCCTTCCGCTGACCAAATTGAAGATGTTCTTGATTCCAAGTATACTATGACTCGCAATGGTGGAGGTTACCAGTCATTCTTAATCAAGTGGAAAAGGCACCCACGTAGTGACAGCACGTGGATACATGAAGATGACTTTAAGCGCATCGACCCTGATTTTCATGAGATCACTACATGTCTTTCCTCCATTCGTCGGAGACGAATGTTTCTAAGCCGGGGGGAGCTGATGCAGTCCAAGTCTACTCCAGAAGGGGCCGAAAGAAGAAAGAATCTCTCAAAATTGGGCCAGGCCCAATTGGCTGACCAATCACTCCCACTGTTCACGTGAACAGTGTTTACGGTACTGTTCACGTGAACAGTACCAGCAGTAGATTTTTCACTCTTTTTTTATTTCTTTCCTAAAATATAGTGTTAGTTATTTAGAATTTTAATTGTTTGGAAACTAAGAACTTTCTTAAATTTAGTTTTCTAAAAGTGTATAGAAACTTTCCTATTTTCTATTTTGGAAACTTTCCTATTCTCTAAAAAGGAAGTTTCTGTTTTAGTTAGGATTTCCTATTACTTTGTAATCTTACAAATTATATAAGTAAGAAGTAAAAGAAGGCTGGGGCAGATTTAGACCAGAAAAGAAAAGTTAAACTTTGATTTCTGGTTGAGTCTCCTTCGGTTGTGAGACTCAACCAACAGTTTGTTTTCTTATTGTTTGTTCTCTGCTCATGTTATTGGCTGTTCTTTATACCCATTGGTGACAATTATTCTGTTAGAAAACTACCAGATCTTTGCTGATTTGGTGCTAAACATCATCAAAATTTTCAGAAACTTCTCCAGATCTGAGTGGTAACCTGAACAGCAACCTTGCAGAATCTGTAGTTGTTTCAGTTCTCCTTCGATCGACTCCAAATTTCTGCTAGTGTTCATAATTGAAGTTAAGAGGGTCTCTTATCAATTTCAAGTGTTGTCAATGGTTGAATTTCTTAGATAAGTTGATTTTTCTATTGATTATTAAATCTGTTTTGGAGTTGGGCTGTGTAAAGATCCTATAGCAAAGAGGGATCATTGATCTGAAGGTGTTGAACCCTCTTTGCCATCATAATTGGAGGATAAGATTCCATATACCCAACCCCATTTAGTTGGGATAAGGTTTTGTCGTTGTTGTTGTTGATGTATACCCTCGTTTGGGCCTTATAAGTCAGCCCATTACAATAAAAACCCAAAAAGCAATTGCGAACCCAAGCCAGTACTATATCCTGGCCCAAATTTATACTGGGCCTTAAATCGGGTCTTTAGTAGATGGAGTTATAATCTCCATCGGAAGATGTAGGGCTTGGAAACTTTTGTGCCTTTGCATGAGTCTGGTGTAGTTTGAATGTTCACCTATACAGTTTTCTGTTCCAACTTGTTGGTGCAAGTGGTTTTTATCCTAATTGTGATGCAATATGGTTCAGCCAACAGCAGCCCAGTCCATTGGAACAGTAGGTCCCAGCCAATAATGTTCATGAAGTACTATTCACAGGAACAGTACCCGTGGGTCCTAGAGGACCTCCTTATGGTTGCATCAACTTTGTTTTACCTTTTTGTATACCAAGGAGCGTTAAGTGCTTTCCTTTTTGCCTTCTTAATGTCTTGTTTGTAGGTCCCCACGTATTGGGAATAGTTTTTGATTTCTTGGGGACAATTTTCTATGTCTAGGAATTATTATCTACGTATGGGGGATTCAGAAGGGGTTTTGGAGTTCCAACTTCTGAGAGTCCCTTTAATGTTTTTGCTTATCTATGTATGGGGAATTTCAAAGGGTTTTTGGAATTCTATAAGTGTCTTTAATGTTTTTGCTGTATTCAAGACTTCCATCTCTATATCATGCAAGTATGGCTGCTCTCAAAGGCATCCATCAAATTTTACAGCAAACTCTTTTTTAATATTCTATCCGAATATTGTTTTGCTGTTGTGACTTAAGTAGGCTTAGGTGAGACTCCTACAGCAGGCACTAGTGGGACTCTACTTTGCGGAAGTTATTTACTAGTGGGACTCTATTATCGATCTCTATTCTCTACCAACCCTCAATCTTGGCTTGCCAGCCTTTAGATTGGCACCAAGTCGTCTCCATCAAGGCATGATGCAGTCCAACTATATCGCAGGAGGCCTAAGGGCCAGACCAAGCCGAAGCCTCCCACGGCTAGCCCAGCCAGCCCATTGGCTGCTGGTGGGCCCCATCAAGTCACCAAAGCTGGAGGAATCTTTTCCCAGCTCTTGTTCTTCTAGAAGATTTCCTTAGAGTTCTGCCCAAGTTATTTATTTTTTATTTTGGTTGTTTCTATTTTCAGTTTTAGAAACTAGAAAGTGGTGCTAGTTTCTATTTTCTGAATCTACTTTCAGTTTTAGAAAGATTCTCTTAGCTTAGGATAGAAGAATATTAAGATCTCCTCTTGTAAAGTTTCCAAAGAGGGAAGACTTGGTCACCAAGGCAGACCAGTCTTACCTTTTAATTTTGTAACCAAAGCGTATGGCTATTTATATGAATGAAAGGAGACATGGTGGCAAAGATAGGGATTCAACTCAATTTAATCCCTAAGCCTTGCTAGGATAGGATCTTACAATTAGTCCAGACCAGAATTAACACTTAACATAGAAAATCCAGATTGTATCTCAATAGAAAAGGTGCATTTATCCCAAAATCCAACCATAGAAGAAACTCAAAACTTAGAGACAATCTTCTTTAGGAATCAGTAGTTGACATACCAGAATCTGAGGTAAATCTGATCAGGGCAATTGAATCCACAAAAGGTCCGAAATCTGCCTATGATGCTGCTATCGCTCCAGAATCCAATAGTGAGGCAGTTCTGTTTCTTGGCTCCAAGAGCGAGAGTTGAATGCTCAGGAAAATTGTTTAACAGAGTCGCAATTAAGTAGAAGTATAGAAGAATTAATGGAAGAAAGTAAAACACAAGAATGAGTTTACAGTTGAGTCTCACAACCAGTGAGACTCAGCCAGAAAATTTCTCGTTATTTTCTGGTGCTCTAAATCTGCCGCTAGCACTTTATTTCTTCTTATTTATTAACTTTGAAAGATTACAAAATAATAGGATTTTCAAAACTGAAACAGAAACAAAACAAGGAAAGTTGACTCCCTATAGGACTCTCCTAACTTAAACTAAGGCAAGAATTAAAAGGAAACTTCCCTTTATAAGATTAGGAAAGTTTCCAAACTAACAAACCAAATATTTAGGAAACTAACTCTAAGATACTGAAAACTAACTCTAAGATACTGAACCAAATATTTAGGAGACAAATAACTCAATAAAATAGGAAGGAAATCTGCTGGCACTGTTCACGTGAACAGTACCACGTGAACAGTGTTCAGTTGATGGTTTGGTCTTTGGGTTGGTCCAATGGACCAATACCGACTGGTTCTTTGGGCTGACCCATTATCGACTTGAGCTTGGGCCTTGGGCCTTCTTGGACTGCGTCAAGACAAGGGAAGACATGTTTTATAAAGAGAAAAGCTTGCTTGTAAAGTCGAGCTAGGCTGTTGTGATGGTGGTGAGACTCAGCGCAGCCTATCTCCATTGATTTCCCTCTTTCTTCCCTTCCACTTCTCTTTACTCAGAGACACTGTTCACGGCTACTGTTTAGAAATTCTTCTGCTGAATATGAGTTTGTTCCATAACCTGAGATTCCTCTCTCAGATTTAAACCAAACTTTCGGTCTGATCCTTATGGTGCTATTTCCGCCTTCGCTGAAGTTTGAAGTTCGTCCAACAGTCAGATTGCTCATGTCAAGCTAAGCTTCTAATTTTGTCCATAGTTTCTAATTTCAATAGTTCTATCATAACTTCACATCCAACCCTTGGATGTTTGTGATATTTTGAAGAGAGAATTATCTATTGGAATCTTGTGTTAGGACAGCCCCATCTGAAGAGCTGATTGCTGGCTTCATTGGTTACTATTTTCTGGAACAAGATACTTTACTATCGGAAGACTTCCTTTGATTTGGTTGTTGTTTTTGATTTCTTATTGCTGGGATTGGTTGTTAAAAGATCCTAAGGCTAAGGTCTAACTACTTGCTATGCTGTAGCCTTGCACCAATTTGGGATGGCTGATATTGTGAAGAGATAATTATCTATTGGAATCGTATCTGAGGACAGATTTGTAGCCCATCTAAAGAGCCGATTGCTGGCTCTGTTGATTTCTATTTTCTGGAACAAGATACTTCAGTGTTAGAAAACTTCCTTTGATTTCGGTTATTGTTTATTTATTTTTTACTGCTGGGACTGGTTGTTAAAAGATCCTATTGTAAAGCTAAGGTCTAACTACTTGCTACGCCATAGCCTTGCACCAATTTGGTTTCAGAGCATGGCAACGGAGGGTTCTAAATCTCCTAACCAGGCCCTTGACCCTATGACTGCAGTACTACAACGGTTGGCTGAGATACATGCTCAAATGGCCATTATGGAAACTTGGATGGACTCAATGACTGTGGGGCAGCAGCAGCCCATAGTCAATAACATCCCGAGTGTTGTTCCACGAGCCCCTGAAAGAATTTCTATTTATGAGGAACAAACTCCACCATATTATGATTGTGATGTGACATTGTGAATCCACGTCCTTACGATAACACCCATAAGGTGAGGTGGAATTGAAAGAGTTCAATGTCCGACATGATCCATAGCTGTTCCATGATTGGATGTGTGCTCTTGATGATTATTTTGATTGGTTTGACCTTCTAGAACTTAGGAAATTAAAATTGGCACAGCTAGTGAAGGCAACCAAGAAGATGAGGAGGGGAAAAGAGAAGAGAAATTGAGAGAGAGAAGAGAGAGTAACTTATGGCCAAGAAGAAGTTCCCATTTCATTTGTCATCATTGCATGATGATTACAGGAGAAAAAAGGGCTTTTAAAAGCCTAACAGAAACCATATGGGAGTTAGAGAGAGAGAGAGAGAGAGAGAGAGAGAGAGAGAGAGAGAGAGAGAGAGAGAGAGAGAGGTGTTAGTTTCAACTAAAAATAAAAGAAGAACTATTCTAAAACTGGAATAACATAAATAGAAATAAAAACAAACATTTTCAGAAATAGAACTGAAAAATGCTGTAATAAAAAAATAGAACTGCTGCTGAAAGGCTGCTGTGATGCCCTCATCAGAAACCTATCTAATAAAAAAACTTACATAAAAAATGCATTTATCAATCGGACTAACCTTAAATGATTATCTTGAAAAAATTAGTTGAGTTTTTTGTCCACCTAGGGATGTATAACAAGGTAAGATAATGAATGAGAGGAAGTAGCTAGTCTCCGGCAATAAACTAGACTTATTTAGAAATGCTACTCAAATGTGCAATGATCAATGGAACAATGATCGTTCTATAGAAAATTCATCACTTCTATAACCTCTTTAGTGCCTTCTTGTGGAGGCGCAGCAGCTACCATGTAACACTTCACAGCTTAGAGGTATGAAGCGGGAGTTAGTGAGTCATCAGTGGGTGGCCGGGTTTTGAAGAAGTCAGCTTAGAGCTATTTGTTCAATGGGGTTTTGGTTGGGTCAACTTTGGGTTTAATTTCAAGTTGAGTGACAAGGGGTTCATATGGCTTGGGGGGTTCGGTAATAAAGGCCACAAAAGAAGGGTCAAGAAGTAGGGGCAAAGTTGGTACTTCACTAACCAAGGAGAAATGAAGGGAAATAAGAGGGTAAAAGGGACAATCCTTAAGAGACTAATTCCCCTATGTTGGAGAAGGGGGGAGGGTTCTTTAGAAACCAAAAAGAAGAAGAAAATGGAAGGGAAAGGAAGAAGAAAATGGAAGGGAGAGAGGAGTATGGGAAGGAGAGTTGGAGAAAAGGAAGAGGGAACCATGGACCTCTTCACATTGTAAGCACCCCATTTTTGCCATCCCCAACCAAACAGAGCTTTACTGGTGTATAGACAGCAAGAGAGGGGAGGTGAATGGAAAGTTAGAAAAGTACAGGGGAGGCGAGTGAAATTCTCTCAAATCGATATTTGATCAGTCCCTGTGTGCTCTCTATGATGTTCTGAGCCGAGCCAAAGTGCCCCTAGTGTGCGAGTCTACATATTCGGAAAGGTTGCGGGTCAATTCAAGGTTTGGAAGTTAAGCGGCGACTTCGAGGTTGATTTTGGCTGGCCCCACAGTAAGGTCATGGGCTGTAATCTGCATGGATGCGTAGGTCTTGGAAATACCTTCGAAATGAGACCATAATCGTTAAATTCTGATATCAAATGAAGGAGATATCACGATTTTAGTCCGATGGAAAGTGCATTAAAAATCTAGGGGCTTTTCTGCAAATTATCATAAATTAAGGATTTATTGTGATTTGAATCGATCAGACTTCATTCGACCATATCTTGATCATCCGACGTCCAAATCAGGCGATTCAAGCGCCAACGTGCTCCATTGTCCGTCCTCTTCAAAGTGGATGTAGAAAATTCGGAAGAAAGACCGCCGAAAGATCCCATGCGGAATTGCAAGTTGATATGCCCGTTTAATCTTCGATTCTTCATAACTTGCTCAACCAAAGCCCAAATCAGGCGATTCAAGTGCCAGTGTGCTCCATTGTCCGTCCTCTTCAAAGTGGACGTGGAAAATCCGGGACAAAAGTCGCTGAAGAAGTCCATGCAGAGCTGCAAGTTGAAATGGCCCATAAAATAACAGAAGAGAGAGAGAAGCCAGTCTAACTTAGTCCGATCCGACCCGGCTAAACCCAAGTCAGTCCAACCTAGTCAAACTCGACCAGTCTAGCTTGACCCAACCTAGACTGGTCCGGACCGAGTCAAGTCAATCTGTGTGCATTATATACTTATATATATTTATATGATATATATACTATATATGTTTTTATATTATATAATATATATCTTATATATTATATTATATATGTTCATATATATTATATTATTGCATTATATATATATATATATATATATATATATATATATATATATATATATATTCTAAGAAAGAGAGAGAGAGAGAGAGAGAGAGAGAGAGAGAGAGAGAGAAGGGACCCGATAAGAATTTGAGAGAGAGAAAGAGAAAAGAGAGAAGAGAGCACCACCTAGCCACACCATTCATCATCAATCCACTCCATCACCCATGATGCACCTCCACTTGATCCCATGCTACACCACTCAAAACCAACCTCCGTACACCAACCCAATCGTGTACTCCACTCCACCTCCCATCTTGAGCCTAACCCCAAAGCACTGCCACACCATACCTTTTGAGTCCAGCTCCAGTGCTGCCAACACTTCACCTCCCATCTCCTTGAGCGACTCCATACTTACCCAGCCGTTGCCATTTCTTACAGCCACCTCAAATCCCTCTCCCATTGACACCTACCCAGTCACCTACACCTGCTCATCTCCCAACATTCCACGCAACTTGCAACTCAAACTCTCCCATGCTCCTTTAATCCCCCATGGACATAACTCCACAACAGTCTAGCTCCACCGACACAACTCTACTACACACTCCACCGACACATCAGGCAGCCCCACTGACCAGCCCCACATCCCATACCAGCCGATTTTTCTCCCAGCACTCCAGCTCCACCACACGTCAATCTGCCCAGCCCGTCCCTCATTTAAATCGGCCAGACTGCACACCACCTTGACACTCCATCTGCCATCCCTCAGCACAACCACCGACAAATTTATCACTTTGAGCCATCCAACACCTGACCACCTCCCACCAAACTACTCCTAGAATCAACACCTATCCATGCCCATTACCTATGGCTGCAACCTACCTACCTGCTACTCCATCAAATGCCACAAGCCTATGCTGCATCTCATCTATTCTTCACCCCCAACCACATCTATAAATGGAGCACCCACCGAACCACTTGGGGGAGGAGGAAAAATGGAGAAGAGGGATTGCTGGAACTGAGAGAGAGACTGAGAGGAAGCAGTGAGTGAAAAGGAAAAAAAATTTGGAAAGGAAAGGAGAACAGAAGAGAGAGTGGGTTTTGAGAAGGAGAGAAAGTGGGTTTGAGAAGACTAGAGAGTGAGTTTGAGCTGAAAATTGGTTTGAGAGGAAGTTGAGAAATAGAAGAGTCAAGGAGGGGAAGAGAAGCATGGAAAACCACCTGCAAATTCCGGGTAAGCTCTCACCTCCCCCTCTGTTTTCTCTTTATTTTCTTTCTTACTCTCTGTCACCATGCACCCATGAATTCCCATAACCACCCACTTGCCAAACCATTCCGATCATGTGTTTTAATTTTAATGTCATGGATCTGATTTATGTGATGAAATTGATCCGATGTGCTTGGAAATTTTATGTGATGAAAATTGTTCTGACCATAGGATTGAAATTTTTTGTGATTGGTTCGACCATATGATTGAGAATTTTATGTGATTGGTCCAACCATATGATGGGAATTTTAATGTGATTGGTCCGACCATATGATGGGAATTTTAATGTGGTTGATCCAACCACATGATCTGAATTTTATGACAATTGATCATGGCCATATGATTGGAATTTTAATGAATTGATCATGACCATTGATTTGGAATTTTGATGTGATTAAAATACATCCATTGATCTATATGGTCATTAGATGTGATTTTCAGCAATTTGAACCCTTAGATTGCCTTGATAAGTGATTTTATTGAATCTGAACAGTTGGATTATCATGATGAGCAATCTGTACCGTTAGATTGTCTTTGGGAGTGATTTTAATCAAAATGAGCAGTTGGATTATCATGATGAGTGATCTGAACCGTTAGATTATCTTTGGGAATGATTTAAATGAATCTGAACGGTTGGATTATGATTTTGATGAATCTAAACCGTTAAATCTTGATCATGAGTGTTTTAAATGAATTTGAACTGTTAGATTGACATTATGAGTGATTTTGAATGATTTCAACCGTTGGATCTTCATTGCGAGTCATTATAAGTTATTTCAACCGTTGGATCTTCATTGTGAGTGATTTTGAATGATTTCAACCATTGGATTTTCATTGTGAGTGATTTTGAGTGATCTGAATCATTGGATCTTCATTGTGAGTATTTTGAATGATTTCAATCGTTGGATCTTGTTTATGAGTGTCTTAAATGAATTTGATCCATTTGCTCTTCACCATGAATGTTTTAGATGAATCTAAACCATTGGATCTTGATCATGAGTGTTTTTGATGAATCTGAACCTTTGATCTTGGTTGCATTGCTATATTTGTGCACATTGTCATGTTTTGAATGCTTATAATGCTAGTTTTGTGCACACTGCCATGTTGATCTGTTGCTGTATGCCATAAAAAAAAAAGGGCGTCTCAGTGCACGAGGCTCCCGCTACTGCAGGGTCTGGGGAGGGCAGAATATACGCAACCTTACCCCCACAATGTGGAGAGGCTGTTTCCAGGATTTGAACCCGTGACCACCAGGTTGCAATATGACAACCTTACCGTCACACCAAAGCTCGCCCTCTACTCCAGGTTGTTGTATGCCATGCTTAGATGATATATATCTATTGTTGGCAAGAACTTACTTTCTACTACACCCTAGTCGAACTGTCATGCATGTACACTGATAAAAGACATCCCTAGATGTGGGGACGTGCATGTAGGCACCCACATTCATAGGAAGGGTAAAAGCAAAAAAGATAAAAGTCATAATCAAGAAACTTGAAGCCTAGCCCAATACATTCCAAAATTAGGGTTTTAGGTCAAGGGTAGCTTTAGGTCGATCCCTACTCCTCAGTTCATTTTCCCCTAGGGTGAAGAATCCTAGATAGGTGTGATGTGAGATCAAACCATAGATCATTTAGGATCATCACTCGGTCCTACGGGACCACCCAAACGGGTCACCCAATGAACAATATGCCATTTCCAAACTACGTGGGTCCTGATTCTTAGGGCAAACCCTAAGATACGTAGGTAGTCTGGGAAGACTCCTAGACACGGTTCCACACCTTAGTTTATATACACATACTTTCCTCCCTGAGAGACACACCTTACTCCCTGAGAGACCTCCCTTCCTCCCTGAGAAACACATCTTACTCCCTGAGAATACACACACCATACTCCCTAAGAGAACTTACATACCCTACTCCCTGAGAGACACACTTTATTCCCTAAGAGTATACATACCTTCCTCCCTGAGAGACATACCCTACTCCCTGAGAGACACACCTTACTCCCTGAGAGACATACCTTACTCCTCAAGAGACATACTTTACTCCATGAGAGTACACATACCTTCTTCCCTGTGAGACATACCCTACTCCCTGAGAGACACACCTTCCTCCTTGAGAGACACACCCTATTCCTTGAGAGAAATATCTTTCTCCCTGAGAGTACGCATGCCTTCCTCCCTGAGAGACACCTTACTCCCTGAGAGTACACATACCTTCCTCCTTGAGAGACATACCCTACTCCCTGAGAGACACACCTTACTCCCTGAGAGACACACCTTATTCCCTGAGAATACACATACCCTACTTCCTGAGAGACATACCCTATTCCCTGAGAGACACACCTTACTCCCTGAGAGTACACGTACTTTCCTCCCTAAGAGTATACACACCTTCCTCCCTGAAAGACACACCTTAGTCCCTGAGAGTACATACTCTACTCCCTGAGAGAACTTACCTATCCTACTCCCTGAGAGTACATACCATAGTCCCTGAGACTATCTATATTCTATCCATACTTAGTCTCTGAGACTACCCGTCTACTTACTCATTCCAAACTATGTTGTACCTGATTTCCAGGACCTCTGGAATACGTAGGCAATTTGGTGGACTCTCCAAGTACGGTACCACATCTCAGTCTTTCTTAAGTCATCTCTTTCCATTATCCGTATCCATATCCATATTCATATCCACTTCAATCCACATAGGTTATCTAGATTCAATCTCAACCATTCATTAAGCATAAATCTCAACTTGAACATTAAATCTAATGAAGTTTAATCATAAACCATATCCATAAACTTTAACCACAATCTGTTTCGAGCTACGTTTTTGGACTTGATTTCCAGGACTAGAATACGTAGGCAGTTTGAGATGATATCTCATACTCAGTCCATCATTGAACCATCTTCGGTCTGGTTCCCTGTATATTACTGTTTATTTATTTTAGAACATGCTTGGCTGAACCTAGGTTAGAAGAACTTAACCACTTGGTATAGGATCCCCCATGAGCCCTAGTCATCCATTGACCATGAATATTCAGAACCTTAGAGTTTAAGGAAAGTAGAATCATATAGGAGGTTGATTTTTGAATAGGACAGCTTTGGGTGCTTAACACCTTCCCAAACTGTACCCTGAATGCTTACCCGTTCTCTAATAGACCAAAGCCGATATGTGGGTCACGAGTCAATAGAAGTCTTATCCTATGATGAGACTACATTTGAGGTCCTAGACCTTAATCTAGGTGGCGACTCCAAATCATTACCGTCCATCGGCGTGGGTGGATTAGATCAAAGGCGAAAGCCTATGATCCATGTTTTCTTAGGAAAATCCTAAGGGCTTTATTTGAAAATCTCACCGCCATTGTCCTCACACACATAAAGAGAAAACGATTCAAGGAAGCAAGAAAGAGAATGAAGGTATTTCAAATCTCATTTGAGGAAAAAATCAAGCTCAAGAAAGTGAGATTCATCTTCATAAATTTTACTAACCCCTCTTTAATTTTATTATTTGGGTTTAAGAGTAGGGTTTAAAACTCTATGGTTTCTATTCTGAAATTTCTGGGTTGAAGAAGATGTGAGAGAGAGAGAGAGACAATGGAAGAAGAAGATAGACTCATTTGTAGGTCTATCAGAGAAGACATTGGGCTTAAATTTTACTGGTTTGGGATTAGGGAGAGCTTAAACATAATTATCTTTGAATAATATGTGGATTAAGCTTTGATTTCCTGTTGGTTACTTTCTTTTGCATAACTGAATTGGCAAAGATAGAATGGAAATGCAAGATGAACATCATGAAGCCATGCCTATTAGGATTAGTATGTTTGTAAGTTAGAAATTTCATTTGTGCTGTCAAGCCCATGAATGGATGATAAATTACTTACAGAAATGGATTATTAGGAAGTTTTAGGATGGATTGATGTATGAGGGTAAATAGGGATCATGAAGGAATGGAGAATGTGAATTTTATTTAAAGAAATTAGAATAATTACTATGTTTATATATTGTTGAAATTTAGATGAACCTGCAAGGATGAATGCCATGCATTGGGGGTTCCTCTATTTTGTCATTTCAGCATATGTTTAAGATAGGTTTAGACCACCTAATGGGAGGTGATGTTGCTGAAACTGTAGAGTGTGTAAAGTGTGGAAGCTATGAAATGAAATAGGGGGTTTTCATGTTAGAATCTAGGAACATCATTATGTTTAGCATTTTCTGTCTTGGATTTTTCAGCATATAGTTAATTGTTTATTAGGCTATCTATCATTATGGATACTGGTACATAAATTAAGGGAAAAAGATCCCCCACAATGCCACTGTGGGGGTCCTTTCCCACAATCTCTTACATCTCACACGCTCTCTCCTCTCCCCAACCTTGTAGGCTCTCGTTGAAGATACCGATTCCTACATTCCTATTTGTGCATTGTGGGAGATTTTTTCCATAGTTGTGACTAATCGCTTCTAGGAGGCATTCTATTCTAGTGGGGAAGCAAAGCCCTTCTGGCGAAGCTTCTAGAATGCCGAATGCACCACCACCTAACTAACCAGTGGGTGGCTTAAGCTACCTCGTAGACTATCCAACGCTGGCTTCCTTCGGAGGGGGCTGTTCACCTTTCAACAAACTCAGGCTTACTATTTTTTTATAGACATTGCGCTCTGGCTGGCCTTTTGCTTTTAGGAAAAAGCATGCAAATAATCGCGGACAAACAAATTTCCTCTCAACAATTTGTCTGCGGTGAATCTAGACATCTGAATCTTAGATCGTGGTATACAGATTTGTTTGTTGCTAAATGTCACGGCCTAAATACTGAACTATTGACCCCACTTGTTTGGATTGGTGTTCACCCCAAAGTGTTCCCGGACTGCACGCATACACCCGTAAGTAACTTAGTGCAACACTAATTTCATCGAGAGGAAAGGAAGGAGGCGCAAAAGAGGCTCGAGGGCTTGTTAAGGAAGGTGGCAAGGGCCGACAAAGGGGGGAAAATGAAAGGCGTTTTCTGTTCCCCCCCTTCGCTGGGGGGTGCTTTTTTTTTTTGGGGGGATGCTCTTTTACCCTCCCCCACTGTAATGAACATGGGCAATAGGTCTGCCCATCAAGGCCTCATATCCTGCCAATCGTGGCTGTGAAAAAGCCTTCCTTTGTTGTTGCCCATGAAAGGATGTGTGCATATGCATCTCGAACTGGTCTTTCTTTCTTTCTTTTTTTTTTTCTTTTTTTTTATAGACCAAACAAGCCTAGGTGAGCCGTGGAAGGAAAGAAGGAAGAGTAGTACAACAAGCCATAAAGGAAAGTAGGCGTGTAATGATTTGAACCATGGGCGGGGTCGGTTTAGGGTAGATCATCCTAAAACGCAAACTTTTTCGAGGAGTTACAAACAACCTCTTTGTGTTCGTCCCATCGATGAGAGGATTTTCCCTGACTGTCACCCATGAAGTTAGATCTCTAACCAGTGAAGAGTAGCACAACAACAGGTCTCCTAAGGACTTCTCGTCGAGGGACGGGTACCCCTCTTTTCTTGAAAGAAGAAAAAAGGGATGGAAGTATCATAGCACTACTTCTCGAAGATCGGATGATGCAGTCCAAGTTACACAAGAAGACCAAAGGAAGGATATGCCAAAATCAAACTGAAAAATGCCAAAAACAATATTCACGGTACTGTTCACGTGAACAGTACTAATAGAATTAGAAATTAATGTCTTCTTCCCAAATTCAATTAAGTTAGATTTATTTTTATAAAATTAGTCATTAATTTTGTTTCCTAAATTTGTTTTGTTTCCTAAGATTGGTTATCATATGAGTCAGTCATAGATATTATTTGTTTTGAAAATTTTCCTAAAAGTTATAAAGGAAAGTTTCTCTTTTTTATTTTTAGACATTCCTTCTAGGAACCTAGGAGTGTCAATTGGTCAGTCTTGGTCAGGCCTAACCGGTCCCTTCCAATTTAACCCCTTGGACCATAATCAACATGTTTAACTAATCGGTCTTGATTTGCAAGACATTGACTCGTTTATATTCGGTCCGGTCGGTCTGGGTCCCTAATCAGTCTTATGTTAATCGGTTCAATTGGTCTACTAACGTCCATAGTCAGTTATCTTATTCGATTTTATGTGCGGTTATGCTACTATTCGGTCTATCAAAAGGCCCATTGCAATCTGATTTAATAAGATTGTATCTGCAAGTACCACTTTCACAAGGTCCTAGGATGGATGGTAGAGTGGAGTCGGCCCTAACTTTTAACAATTTTGTCTTCATGCTACACAACTTTAAAATTGAATAAATTGTGGAAAAAAATTCGGTTGCATGGTGTGAAGCTGAGAATGAGCAGCTCTGTTTTAAGCTATGGTATTTCTCCATGACCACTGATGTCTTCCAAGATGTCAGCTCAGTTTGCACTCTGAGTCTTTGATCGACGTTACTGTTTAGATTTTTCCAAAAGTAAAAGTTAGACTATTAGAGAGAGAAAAAGATGTTATGGAAAAGATAAAGTAAAAAGTTAAAAAAATGGAAGGAAAAAATGGGTGGGAAAAATAAAATAAAAACAAACTTATATCAGTCTAATCGGTCCTTATTCAATCTATAATCATTAGGGCTTTAATCGGTCCGTCCGGTCAGGCGACCGTCGGTTTACACCCCTGCACCGTGAACGATCTCTTAGTAATCGGTCCGGTCCTAAGACCGATACGTTTATTAATCGGTCTGGTTTGGTATGGTTTTTAACCGATCGGTCCGGCTCGGGGGACACGTTGCGGTCTCAGGATGGACACCCCTGTAGGAACCAGTCCTTCTATCTTTTGTATTTTCTTTTAGCATTATAAATAAAGAGGAAAAAGATGCTGGCAGCAGAGTTGGCTAAAGTTTAATATTAAATTCTGGTTGAGTCTCATTGGTTGAGACCGAAACTCTTATTTTGTTCATACTCGTTTTCAGATAATAGTGGTTTTTCGAAAATTCATAACTTCTTCATCCATGGTTGAATCACCTTCAAATTTGGGTATGTTATCAAGCACATCCTAGAGTACTTTCCCTCCAAGTTTGAAGACTTTCCAACGGCTGAATCTCAAGATAAGTGAGTTTTTCCATAATTTTATAATTCTGGTTTGTTAAAATACCTGTTTGAGACCTACGGCAAGATTGGTTTCCATCCTACCCGTTGGATCAAGCTCATCTTCTGAGATATTGCTCCTCATATTCTAAGGATCAAGGATCCCAAATTCTGAAGCATTCTTACAGGCGGATCTGAAGTTGTGGAATTATTTATTCAATTTCAATTACTCTTGTTTGTTAAAGTTGGGTTTGCACTGAATTAAAATCCTGCAGCAAAAAGGGATCTATGAATTGGATATGTTGAAACCCTCTTTGCCACCATTGGATCATGTTCCAACAATGACATGTATAGATGATTACATGATTGGTTTGTGTTCATTCAAAGGAAGTGGGACACGGGAAGTCTCCCTCACTGTAGGAATACTATAGGGTTTGAATTGCTCTTTGCTAGTGATCATCTTCTCTGTCTCAGTAGAGAACTAATCATCGAGTGATTTCTTTCTCCATTGAAGTTAACCCTCATCTTCCTTCCCCAACCATCGCTCCAGATTCGAATAGCAGTCCGACAAGTTGATACGAACCATGTGAAACCTATTTCAGTTAGATTGAGTTAGATTTCAGTGTATTGTATTGTGTAGAAAAGAAAGCATTTCAGTCAAAGTGAGATGCTCCAGAGAAAAGAAAAAGAACGTGGGGAAGAATCGACGAAAGGGAAAAGCTGCCCTAGTAAAAAAAGAAAGGCCTTTTCTTTTTTATTTTTTGAATCAAAGTAGGTCACGACTGTTGTATTGTAGTTGGTTGGGGGAAGCTACCGCTTCTACGTTTTATGAAGCATAAACCCTTGTCTTGCTTCTGGCAAAGCTTCTGAAAAGCTGCCCTAGTAAAAAAAGAAAGGCTTTCTTTTTTATTTTTTGAATCAAAGTAGGTCGCAACTGTTGTATTGTAGTCGGTTGGGGGAAGCTATTGCTTCTACGTTTTATGAAGCATAAACCCTTGTCTT
This sequence comes from Protea cynaroides, assembly GCA_028583415.1. NCBI lineage: Eukaryota > Viridiplantae > Streptophyta > Magnoliopsida > Proteales > Proteaceae > Protea > Protea cynaroides. The sequence continues at coordinate 97,938,505 of CM053276.1, read as the reverse complement.
GCTTCTGACAAAGCTTCTACTTTGCTTGCTTCTCTTGCGCTTGCTTGCGCCAAGGCTTAGAGTCCTTCTCGCTAGGTCCAAAAGCTTCTGTCAAAGTGAAAGATTTGATCCAACATAAATACCGCATATTGAGCGCAGCTGATATGCAGCTATGGCTAGGCGATCATATCATGCCATAAATGACTCCGGATAAACTATCATCGGTTAAATAAATAAAAAAAATAAACCACTAGTGCTGCTACTAGCTACCGACCTGGAAGGAATGTTGGACTAGATGGTGATGGATAAGCTATTGATAGTGCCGGTACATAAGCCAGATCAACTGGATCTGCTTCAAGCACTCAATCTGGTGGCATTGTGGGGAACCCTCTTCCTTAAGTTATTCATGAATTTACATGAACTGCTTGTGGAATTAACTTTGTAATTCTTCTTATAGATTTAGATGATTTTGTAGTTGAAGGAAGTTGGATTGTCTAGAGAATCAATTCCGCATCATTACTTACTATTATGAGTTAGTTCTTGATCCTCTGGGAGAATTAAACTTTGAAATTACAAATGGAAGAATTTGAAGCTTACCATGAAATGTAGGAGTTTGGTTAGAAGTGGATGCTTTAATGCACTAAAAACTAAAAACTATAATAAATTAAAAAAACTAAAAAAATTATATTATTATTAAAAAAAATGGTATGAAAACATCACAGTTAAAAGAACAATAAAGTCCAAATATAAACGAGCCAGGTCAGGTTAATTCAATGGCAGAAGAGAGAATAATTAATTTCTTGTAAACTTGTAAATCGTAGTTTGGAAATTCACTCCAGGGAACTCCTTAATATATGAATCAGGTCTAGATATGGTCAATTAAAAGAAGTTGGAATTCATGCATTATATAACAGGCAAGAATTGTTATCCTACACGCAATACTTGTTTTTTTGGGACGTGTGCCCTTACTGATTACACTATATATTTACTTATTTATTTTGCACAGCTTTTCTCATCAGTTGATTATGGGATATTCAATTAAAACATGGATGGAGAGTTTGTACTAGAAAACTTTTTAAAATTGCTGTCTTTTTAATTTTTTTTATAATGATTGTAATATAGTTATGTTGTTTTCTACTAACAAAATCTTTGGAAGTGGATATAATATTATTGATCTCCCTTCACACTTCAGCCCTTACAGGCTGCTGTTTCCACTCCCTTTCTGTTTCCAAAGCATTTCTTTGTTGTCTTTCCGCCAGGTTGCTGTGGACATTATTCTTAATGAATGCACCATGAACTCCATGATTTCTGTGAAACCCAAGATCTGTGGCGCCACGACACAAAAATCTGCTTTTACTTGCTTCTCTCAAGTGGATGCCAGGGTTAAATTTCCGAGGATCAATAGCCTATGGGCGGCTTCTAAGGAAGAGAGATCTTTCGCTTCAAGAGGTAACTTAGATGCATGATATACAATGTATGTATTTCTGAAACTTCAAATATTAGATACAATTCATTAAATTGATATATATAAAAAAAAGTACTGTGGTTTTCTGCTTGCACTAGTGAAATTTGAATTACAAACTGCCAGAATTAAGCTTTAAAAGCTAAGGCACTTGAATCATTTTATTCATTGCAAATATCTGTTTTTTTTTTTTTTTGGCAAAAACTATTCTATAATTCAAACTCTGTATGAAATCTTTCATTGAAATGGAGCAGCAAGCTCAAAAGTCTTACAGATGATACTGATAGTTTTCTCTTGTATCATTTTCATGTCAGGCTGGCCCGTATTCCATCCTTCCACTGTGTCAACCACAATGTTGAGCGGGCGTTATGGTAGCTTGTCTCATACACTTCCTTTACTACCAAAACGGAGCAACATGGCAAACAGGTCTCGTCTGAGTCCTAGAGCAGCCAAAGATGTACCTTCCACTTTCCGCTACCCGCAGATGACCAAAAAGCCTAGGTGGTGGTGGAGGACGTTGGCTTGCATCCCCTATCTCATGCCTCTCCATGAAACATGGATGTATGCAGAAACTGCTTACCATCTCCATCCTTTCTTAGAAGACTTTGAATTCCTGACTTATCCTTTTCTTGGAGCTCTCGGGAAGTTGCCTTCCTGGTTCTTGATGGCTTATTTCTTTACCGCTTATCTTGGGGTAGTAAGGAGGAAAGAATGGCCACACTTCTTCCGGTTCCATGTTGTGATGGGCATGCTCCTTGAGATCTTGCTCCAGATTGTTGGTACTGTGAGTCGTTGGTTGCCCCTTGCTTTGTACTGGGGGAAGTTGGGCAGGCACTTTTGGGCAGCTATTGCATTTGGTTTCCTCTTTACTGTGCTCGAGTGCATGCGATGTTCTCTTGCGGGCATGTATGCTGATGTTCCCTTTGTATGTGATGCTGCATATATCCAAATTCCATATGATTAACCATGGCAATGATGAAACTCAGAAGGAAGCACACTGTTGGGTTCTGTCTCACTCTTGAAAATACATTGTTTTTATTAGCATCTAGAGAAATTCTGCCGGTTAACATGTTTTCTTTGAAATTTGTAATGTTAAGGACACTCTCTAATTGAAGATGCATGGATAAATTGTCAAGAATGATTTGCCTGGGGTTTTAAGAAGCTTACCATGTCATTTTGTAATCCATAACATGGTAAGAAATATGTTGTATTAGGCTCTCTTTGGTATGTATATTAGAATTAATTATATAATACATTAAGATATATAGTTGTTTGGTATGATTTATGATATTTATTTATATTTAAAATAAATTGATATAATGTAAAATCTACAAATATGTTAGAAGGTGTTTACCATTATTGTGATAATCTATTATTAATTCTTTATGTCTAGTGGTATCAATCGGTTATTATTTATGATTCATAATTTATTCTCATAAATGATTTGTCATAAATAGCTCGTAAACATAAATATAAATTATACCAAAGAAAGCCTTAGGTTGTGTTTGGTATCATTTTCGTTTTTGATTTTTATCTATTTATTAAAAATTATTTTTAAAAATCATTTTTGATAAAAAATAAAATGTTGTTTGGTAACCATTGAGCATAATAAATATAGAATGAAAAATAGGTTTGGTATTACACATGTGCAAAATAATTTTTATATAGTCAACTTCTTCCTCACATCTCCTCCCTTCCTTACATCAATGCATCAAGAATGACCTTTGGACCATAGAACGCCACACATCCAACATTCGTCGAGTTGTGAATCATTTTTGGATTAAAGATCGATTGTAAGTAGTATGAATTATACATATGGTCATTGGATCAGTCATGAGTAATAATGAAACCATCTACAGATTGCAATCCATAAGGGAACCAAGAGATCTCAAAGATTTAGAAACGGGTATGGAAGCTACCACATCAAGTTTTGAATCAATGCAATCTTTTATAACCTATGAAAGTCAATTGATTGAGAATGATTATCTGCTGTAAACACTCTTTAATTGTAATTGTCTTCTTCCCTTTATATGCACAAAACCCTATATTCATATGTGGCTTTATATGCACACACATAAGGTGAATCAGAACACAACTTCAGAACCTTTTAAATTTCTTATCAATGAATGGAATCTCTGATCTGATCTGGTGTTTAGAAAATCAAACGATTGATTTGAATCCAACGATTCCAACTTTAAGAAAGCAAACTGAAGATCCGAGCCCAGTCGGCTAGTCCCCCCCCCCCCCCCTCTCTCTCTCTCTCTCTCTCTCTCTCAAGATCTGAGCTGTCATTTCCCCCGTTCACTAACAAAACGATATTATGTTTTTCTTGCCTGTAAACATCAACGGTTCTGTAACAAGAAATGAAAAAAATAATGGTTGTAGCGTGAATGAATAAAGAAGTAGCAAAAGTAGTTTGATTTGCTTGTTGTCCGCCCTCAACACATAACGCTTACTACGATCCATCGGAGTAGATGCCGGTGGATTGAGTCGTTGCATCTGTATTCCCTTTTTCCCCTTCTTTCTCTTGTTTCAGATCCTTTGTTTTCTGTCTTGTTTCTCAAGATCGGTTGACGAGGAACCAATAATCATAATCAACAAGAGAGAGAGAGAGAGAGAGAGAGAGAGAGAGAGAGAGAGAGAGAGAGCATCAAGCCTTGTTGACTGGTACAGACTACAAACTCTCTACAGAGAGGGAGAAGAGAAAAGTGAAGAAAAGGTTCTCCAAAACAATAGGTAGTTGCCTCTTTTCTCTGGTTTTATAAAAAAAAATCAAAATTACTTTTTTACCCTCTTATTACAACATTTGGTTTAAGTGATTTGCGCAAAAAACACTGAAAACGATTTTTGCCTAAAAATCAAAAAGAGGTTGAGACCTCTTTTTGAATTTGGGCCTATTTTTGTTTTTACTTTTCATAAATAACACTTAAAAATCATACCAAACCCTTACATAAACAAAAATTTGTCAGAAAAATAAAAACAAAAATGATAACAAACACAACCTTAGTAATAGTTATTTATTGCACATGCATAATGACATAATGAATTCCACCTATTGATCATATTATCACGTGATGTTGAGTGAAAAATGCACCATGTCTACTGGAGGAATTTATCTGCAGTTCAGATAAGAAGTTTGTCCTTTAGGGGTTGTTTGATAAAACTTCAACTCTGGGTTTCTTACTTCTTGTTCAAATTTCTACCCCAACTTCAAAAGGATTCAGGAGTATAAGGGAGTAGAAACATGTTTGTTAACCTAATTTAGGCTCTCTTTGGTATAGTTTATATTTATGTTTATGAGTCATTTATAATAAATCATTTATGAAAATAAATTATGAGTAATAAATAATAATCATTAATACCACTGGATGTAAAGAACTTATAATAGATTATTACAATAATGATAAACCCCATCTAATTTATTTGTAGATTTTAGAATATCAATTTATTTTAAATATAAATAAGTACCATAAATCATACAGAACAACTATATATGTCATAACGTATTATATAATTAATTCTATAATAATACCAAATAGAGCCTTAGTCATGGACTCCAGAGTGGTGGTGGTGGGTGGCGGATGATGGCACTAGTGATGAGTGGTGATGATTGGTGACGGTGGTGGTGGGTGGAGGGTGGTGGCGGTGGTGGTGGTGGTGGTGGTGGGTGGGTGGCAGTGGGTGGTGGTGGTGGGTGATGGGTGGTGGTGGTGGCGGTGGGTGGTGGTGGCAATGGTGGTGGCGATGGGGGGTGGTGATGGTGGTGGGTGGCGATGGGGGGTGGTGATGGTGGTGGGTGGCTGGTGGTGGTGGCGATGGTGCGTGGCGGTGGTTGGTGGTGGCGGTGGGTGGTGGTGGTGGTGGTGGCGACGATGGTGGCTGGTGGCTGGTAGTGGTAGTGGTGGTAGTAGTGGTGTAGGGTGGTTTTTTTAACTCTAGAATTTTACTTCAAAGTCGAAAAGTATTTATTTTATATTCCAAAAAATTGGATTCTGGAGTCAATTTAGAACTGGTTCATTCATGGATTCTCCAGAAGTCCGAATAGGATTACCAAACAGGCTTTTATTCCATTTATGTTCCAGAAGTCAGAATCTAACTTCCAGAGTGTTAACAAACACCCCCTTAGAGTTATAGTTGTTTGAAACAGAATACAGTAAATAAAGAAATCTATGATCATAATATGTTAAAATTGTATCCCAAATAGAAGATGACCCACCCATAGGAGACGCATCCAAAAAGCCAGGGTATTAAAGACATGCGTTCATAAGTCCTTGCTTGCAATGGGATGGATCTTGCATCTGATGGCAAAACCTACTTTATCCATCTTCTGTTATGTAGATGTATCTCCAAATCAACACTTTTTACTATATCTTAAAATTACCATATGATGTTCCCGTTTTTAACAGTCATGGCATTGGTTCTTCTAGTAGGGGTAATTTTGAGATTAACACTCTCTTGCTTTGTTCCATCTGACAGCTGAAAATACCACCATGTACATGCATAACCCTAGAACCTCTGGCTATAGTGAGATGGCTCTCTAGTGGTGGAAATTAACCAATAGGGAAAACCCCACAAATTTCACTCCATAGATCTGCATCTAACGGCTGGAACTTTCTCTTCTCTACCCGTATTGCAGATAAACCTACATGGCAAACCTGGCACATTATAACATCCCCAAAAGTTGCCATTAAGTTGAAAGAGGTTCCAATTTCATGGCCCATTTTTTGCCATGTGGAAGGAAAAATAGATTTGATTAAATGAAAAATCCATAGGTCACATGTCAATGATGGCCTACTTATTACATATGGGGTTTTTTCCTCCCTACCTTTCAAACAATCCATGTTTTTCAAATAAAGGTGATTGTTTGAAATTTGTTTCAAACAATTTTCAAATGATAATGTATACAATTAATCCATAGATTTTAGATGCCAACAAATATTGCCACATGTAAAAAAAAAATGTGAAGAACTTTTATTTACACATCATTACCCCTCTGCCTCTAAAACTAGTTTTTTTTTTTTTTTTTTTTTTTTCAGCATTTCTTAAACACCATCTATTACAAGGATGAAAAATTCATCCCCCAATTAGTCATTGTAGGATAATTCTATCTTATTCGAATTTTGTTAGAATTCATCCACAGATTTTTCTAAATTGAAATATATAAAATAAAAATTCGAAGCATGCCACTAGTACTTTTCCATGCCCTTCTTACATTCCAGTATTTTCTCTTTCTACATTGACCATGTGGGCCCTCCCTTGGCGATACCATTTCCCTAAGGCTAATGTGGTTATTCTTGCTTAAATGTGAAAGAACAAACTTAAAACCATGTATAGAGACTAATGATATAATTAACTGTATTTATTTAGGCTCTCTTTGGTATGTATTTTATAGAATTAATTATATAATACATTATGATGTATGTAATTATTTTGGTATGATTTATGGTATTTATTTATATTTAAAATAAATTGATATAATCTAAAATCTACAAATAGGTTAGAAGGTGTTTATCATTATTGCGATTATCTATTATTACTTCTTTTATGTCTAATGGTATTAAACTGTTATTATTTATGATTCATAATTTATTCTCATAAACTTTTTCTTATAAATAACTCATAAATATAAATATAAACTATACCAAAGAAAGCCTTAATAATATATAATATGTATTCCATTTTTCCAATTCAATATCTCAAATATTTACATAATCATCATAATACGGTTTTTCGTATACATACATTGTATGGTAATTAATTAATTTTAAAAAATAAAAGAAAGGAAAAAAAAATTGGTGATCAACTAAAATAGCCTCTCATATAATGCAAAGAAGTCAACACCTATTTTTCCATTTGTAATTAATAATTATGATAATGATCATAAACAAATAGTACCACAACCCAAATAAACCGAATTGAAAAAACTCAATAACAAATAATTAGGTGAGAAACAATAGGAATACATATGAAATTCCTAACTAACCAAGCTGATAAGAAACACCCCTAAGAATCAGTTATTCATCATCATGTTTATGATGTAGATCACTCATCCAGTGGATGTAAATGATAGGAGTACTCAGCCATCATTACAATATGGAATGTTTAATCAAATATTTATGCAAATATCAAACTAGAAAGTATTAAGGCAAAAGGTTTTGTGTACGACTGACTGTTCATATACTGATACACACGGCCATATTTTTTTCTCTATTGGTGGAGAAGAGAGGAGAATCTGTGATAAGAATTCTATACCTCCTTACCAGGATGAAACACCATATTACATCGAACGTGTTTGTACATAACCCGTGCATGAAAACAGGGTTTGATATTTAATGTTAAACTATATAACGAAGTAACGAACTAAATAATTTTGCTCAACATTGAAAAAGAAATTTTTTTTTACTTTCTCTCTTAGAAAACTCTCTTTTTCTCTCCTCCCCTATGAAAAAGTAAATTTGAAATGAAGACGATCAACAAGTAACGGGAACCATTACCATAACAAAAAAATTTATGGAAAATAACATATGTGGTAAAAAATTTATTATCATAAATGTTTTATTATTTTTTCAAAAATCACAATATATCTATTTTGGCACGTTGAGAGATAACGTGTGAATTTCAATTGTTGGATAGAGAAAATAAGGTCTAGACTAGTCATGTAAAATTTCAAAGTCTAATTCAATTAAATACTTTCCTTTTTATATTGGTATGCATTCTATGTATTTCCATGTATATGTAAAAGTAGTCTAAACGTTAATGTGTATTCTCCCAACTCTGGACAAGAATAGATGGTTTAGATAAGGGAAAAAAATCATAAAAAAGAATTGCTTAGATTTGTGTTGTGATTTTTAGAAACATCACATTCCACTTACATGGATTACTACCATAATATATTCATATCATTAAGATAGTTTAAAAAACATTTTGTTAATCAACATGTATCATATTGAGTTTTTGGGAATCATTATTGGTTAATGCTATTTTAGTTGCATTTGATAGCACTATTGGAAGTGATCATTTCATTGATTTTTTGCACATCGAGAGCATAATAGTATTTGACATGTCGGTCTATTTTTTTCCCCCTCAGAGAGAGTAGTTCCATTTCAAAAAGCGCACACTATAGAAAAAAATTGTTTTTACGTTTGCAAACACTTTTAACAGAGCAAAAACACAAGTCTCGTCATCATCTCTGTTCGCTACCATCTGCCATTCATTGTTTGCCATCATTTATTGTTTGCCACTGCAACAATCCAAATCGTTGTTGTTGTTCATTTGATCAACAATAGAAACACTTTTTTCCCAAGTTACCAAGCATCAATCTATATAAAGGAAAAATATTTATGAATCAAAAGTACTTTTAGATTAATATAGAATTGTTACCAAAATGCAACCTTTGTTTCAATTTTTTCAAATCTGGAGTTGGTAAGAGAGAGGGCTCAGGTCAGGCTTAGATGACGTATCACATATATATATGTAGCTAAAGTCTGAACCGGCATAGTTCATTAGTTTCATTTGTTTCAATATATGGAAACTAGTGTTAAGATAAATTTTCTTTTGTTAGGGGAAGGGAATTCTTATTTTTTAAGCCTAAGGGATAACAGTAAAGCTATCAAATTGTCCGTATATACACCCCCCCCCCCCCCAAAAAAAAAAAAAAAAAAAAACAGGGGAAGTAGGGATAAAAGTAAAGCTGGATAATCAATCATACTATCACGCTGGTCCAAGTCTATTCCCACCCAATCTCCGAGGAAACCACTTTCAAAAGAATTTTTATAAATGCTATCAGTTCTTTTCCATGAATTATATTTGCAAAATGAAATCCAATATGTAATTTGTAGACCAAAAAAAATTATTTTTAAGACTAAACTAAACCAAATTACATTAATTTAAATTCTTCACAAAAGAAATAGTTGGATATATATATAATATAAATATATTATATTATATATGCTTGTATTTCAATTCAGAAATGTTTGAGTTTATTAATTTGTGTTGATATTTTATGTTCGATGGTTGTCCTGGGTATGACCTTAAATTTTTCATTATTGGATAAAACATTAGGTATTTTATTCTTATGGTTTTCACATGGTATATTCTCACAATGTAACTGCATAATGTAAGTGTGAGCATTCATAGGATCCACATCCTCTCCTCCCAGAGGTTCAGGTTGGTGGATGACCAACACGTGAGGCTCAAATGAATCCTAGCCCTCCATCCGAGCCGACACCCCCTGTGGATTCAGTTTGTCGGCTTGATGTTAGCTCAGATGGAGGGCTTGGATTCACCCGAGCCTCACGTGTCGGCCATCCTACGGGGGCGTCCCCCTCCTCCCAAACCTCTGGGAGGAGAGGATGTGAATTCGCATTCATATGTGTGTATATTGAATTTGATCATTCGATATTCTTGTATGGTATACTACTAGTTGTTTATCTAAGACGAATTTATGATAGTTGTTTTGTCCTTATACCTGGGAGATCTTATCGTTGCAGTTGTACCTTGTGTTGGATTTATATGGGCTTAATTAATTACTTAAACTAGTTAATTAAGTGGGAATCTATTGACACGGTATAACCGGTTTGGTTTGGTTCGTCACATGGTATGAGATAGGTTTGGTAACCCTAATTCAAGGGTTTTAGGGTTACAGTAGTATTCTATAAATACTTGGTTAGAGTCCCCACAGCCACGGTTAATTAGTTATCTCTGCACCCATTAGCAAGAGATGTCAGGATATCCTCTGGAGGCTGTGGAAGACTGTGACCGAGGGATTTCGATCAAAGCTTGTAGCGACTTGGAGTGTATGGAAATCGGTCTCTTCACAGACAGATATATTTTTATATTCATTGTTTATGGCTTCTCTATTGTGTTCTAGGGCAACTGTATGAATTGGAATGAGTTTCATTGAAACCCTAAACACATAATATTCTAACAGTTGGTATCAGAGCCAACCATACAGACCTAGAATCAATGGAGGTTGATTATAAAGACCGATAATGAATGGTTAAATTAAAAGAGAGATTTTTCTCAAGTTTTAGATCGAATCTCGATCGGATCTGTCGGAGTTTTCCATCGACAAAAATTTTTTCGACTAGCAAAATAGTTCAAGCAATATACCGTTGGAAAGGTCTCGGAGAGACGGAGCCAATGATATAAAAATCGCCGACTCCGACTTCTTAACGCACCGTCACTCTCCGACGGTAGACGCTAGTGGATCTCACTTGCGAGAGAAGGATTTTATAAAAAAAAAAAAATTTAACGTCGCCAATTCATCGCCGAGTTGACCCGACGATGAATCGAGAACCCTAATAAATAAATTGGGGTCAACTCTGGCTGGGTCAACCCGATCTAGAACCAACCCGGACCCAAGACCAGATTCCAGGGCACCCGTGTGGGTCAGCATGACTGACCCATGAACTCGACCGCTAACTGGTCAAAAACCCAGGTTGACCAGACCCGGTAACTCAAATTTTGACCAGCATATCCGACCCGATAACCCAGATTTTGATCTGGATGCCCAAATGATGAACCGGGTTCACACATTGGTTGGATGGTGGTTGCGGTTTGGTTTACATCAAACCGCTTGGCTTGCGTCTGAACCAAAGTCTTAAAAAAAAATTTAAATGGTATATTCGGTTCCGTTTGAGCCGAACCAATGTGAACCGACCCTGCGCAGACCAAACTGACCAAATTGACCCAGACCGACCCTGATAGGCTTATAAGGGTCTGTTTGGTTTCTATTTTTAACAAAAGGACATTAAACAGTGATTTTGGGAGCTAGGAAGGTCGGATTGACCTCCGATTTGTTTTACTGGACTCCATTTTTTATGCTCTTCAGTCTGGCATAGATTTTGGGTACATTTAAATACATTGAAAAGCATGTTATTATAGAAAAATACCCTATGGGAACTCGATTTGTAATGTTTTTGCTGATTTTTCTTAAAGTTATTGTACAAAATTGATTGATTGAGCTATTGTGCATGTTTATATAGATGTTTAAACCTGTTTAGTTGTGTTAATAAAATATTTGTGATATCCCACATGAGCTGCAAGTTGGGATTTGTTCATATCATGGTGCAACTTGGTGTGACCACCAAAGTGGTAATCTATTTCATTATGATGTATTCAAATTCAAAGGTCTGTGTTTGTAAATGCTTCAGTTTGATAATGTTTACCCAAAGATGACATTGTCCAAGTTTATTCAAATTATGATTTATAGCTGTTGTGTAAGGATTATGGTGTGACCACTAAAGTGACAACCTTGGTTCTATCATAATATGTTCAAATATAGCATTTATTCATTTACAAACTACAGTTAAGGAAGTATAGTGTTCACCCAAAAGTGACACTGACATAAACTCTCACTTTTATGGATGCAACAAAGAACGACACTGTCTACCCAAAGGTGGCGTTGTCTAAGATTATAAAGAACGACACTGTCCACCCAAAGGTGGCGTTGTCAAAGAAAATAAAGAACTCATGGATATGGTTGAAGGATCTTAGCTTGAGGGTGTTTCATCCACCCAAAGGTGGTGAAATCTTCGAGAGTCATTATCTCTTTGCAGTTATTGCACAGATATTGAGAGGACCAATGCACATATTGTCCCAAAGGATGTGTGTGTAGTTCGATTGACTTTTTAAAGATATTAATTAGCTTGCACATGTTATGTATATATATTCTTGCTAGCTGATTTTATTTGGTATTAATCGTAGACTTGCAATTATTTACATTGTAATATAGTTGTGAACATGTAATGATTAAATACCTTAAGATGCTTGTCTTTGGTAGCCAGTTCTATGAATTGGCATGGAAATTGAAAACTAGTCTATGACTGTTTAACCTAGATGTACTCAATAGAAAATTATATTTTGGTTCTTAGGACGTTCAGTCTCTAAGATGAAGTAAGACAATGTTCAGATGAGGAACATTGGAAAAGGATATTCCCTATGAAATCCAAAAAAATGTTTGATATTTCAAGAAGGGATGGAGAGATGTTTTATTACTCAAATCCATCAGTACCAGTTTTTGATGATAATAGGTGGTATTAGGAATGTGAGGAAATATAAGGTAGAGCTGTTAACTTTTAATGATAAGCTCAAGGATAAGTGAATATTTGTAGGTTCATTAAAACCTATGTAGGTGATATTTTAGACTTTTCACTTCCTCACAAGAACTGAATAGTCAGATCTTGGTAACCTACAGTACTCAAAAATATAGTGAACCTTAAAGTGAAAGAACTAAGGATAAAAATTCAAAGAAAAAAGAAAAATATGAATGCCAATGTCATAGTGTATAATACATACCCAGACAAAGGTAAGTTGTAAAAGGGGTAGAGAAACCCATAGAAAGAAAAATATTTTTTTTTATGGAATAGTCAGAAACTTTATGACAAAGAATTAGACATTAAGAAACTACAAGATAAAATAGATGTCACACCCCAATTCTGGACCAACCAGAATGGTGTGAGTGAACCGTCACTGAACCAACGGTTCACACCAGGATCTCGATAAGACTGTGTCCACTCATACAAACCATTGCACATAATCACAATCAGAATATAAATAATACAACATAAGTCTTTAAATAAATGAACTGAGTATCTATTGATAAATTTAAATAACATAATCAATTATCTAAATTTCCAAACATAAAATATAATATCCTTACATCCACTTAATCCAACTGAAAATAACTGAAAATAAATAAAAATCAATCAAAGGTACACGCAGAAAGAACACTCGCATGGAGCGTCATGCTCGTCCTCGCCTGCCTGTACATCCAAACCTTGATTTCATGTCGTAGCAGGTCTTTCGATCATCACCGGGCCAGACGAAACGAGCTGATGACAATCAGGTACGAAATCAAACCAAAGACGGACAACTAAGTATGATTTATGTTGACCGGTTGATGGTACCGGTCTACATACCGGTCGACCAGTCAACTCTGCGTAGTTGCCTACGGAGATCTGGAATTGGATCTCTACGGGTCCCACTTTCCTAAACCCTAATACTTGGACCTTCCTAATCCTAATAGGGTTACTAAACCCTAATCCTAGCCTATATAAACACCTCTAACCCTCCTCAAATCCTTTCCATTACTTCTCACAAACCCTAGAGAGGAGAAGGAGGTTGGAGAAGGAGAAGGAGCTAGGAAGAAGAAGGAAGTGCCGCCATTGCCGTTCGACGACGCTCACCTTACGCCAGTCGACGGTAAGTGTTTTAATCATTCTTCTTACTCTATGACTCTAGGATAGTTGTATGGTTGGATCAATACCATGCAAAGCAGGTATTGATCTAAAACCCTAATTGGACATTAACCCTAATTTGCCGTCGAACCCTAGATTCGAGTTCTAGGATGATTATCATCAAAACTAGACTTGAATGAGTTGGAGATAACTCTAACTCAAAGCTCAGACTTATAATGGATAGGAGAAATCCTGGAATCAATAGAGAATGATCGACGACAGTCGAAAAATCAAGTGTATGGTCTTTCGGAGACATACCGGTCGACTATACCGGTTGCACCCTGTGCGACCGGTATGTTGCGACAGGTACCTTCCGGGGGGCTGGTCGGTGGGGGCCGACTGACCATACCGGTCACTAGATTTCCCCATAGAGTTGCGACCGGTACATGCCACCGGTCAACTATGTGAGTGTATTTTTGTAACCTCGTTGGTTTTTTGACCAACGTAAACCCTAAGAAACTATTCTAATTGAACCCTAATATTATGTAGGACTTTGTGATAGCACGTTTGGATCTTGCGACGTGGAGAAAGCTATCAAATGAGCGTCAGGTAAGGGAATCTGACCTAAACCCTAATAATTAATGGATAGTAAATCGTTGTTAATAACCCTGAATATATATGATGTGATGTTTGTGCATATTCACAGTCATCCTTTACTTTCAGTTATTATTATTGTTCATGCATGATAGGATGCGATTGTTAGGCATGTGATTGTTTTCGTTGGTGTGTCGAATGGGAAGGGAATGGGGCCTGGGATCATTCCTCACACTGGCACCTTTTGTAGTATTCTATTTTAACATGCTTGGTACGGGTGGGGTATCAGGGGAAGGTCGTGACATGGTGGTCTCCGATGTTGACGCTGACCTGGCCATGATGGTGTGGCACTGTAGTCTCCAATGTTGACGCTGGCCTGGTCACGATGCTTTAGCTCTATCTCTATGCCGTAGGGAGTTATGTTGGGATAGGGTCTACTGTGTATTGTTCTATCCTAGTATGCTTGTTGCGGGTAGGGTATCAGGGGGAGGTGAGGTATTGTGGTCTCCAGCCTGGCCTACACGCTCTAGCTCTATCTCTATGCCATAGACGGCTGTATTGGGATAGAGCCTACATTGATGACATATAGGATTGGTTAGTTGCGAGTCCAGTTTGCAAGCCCTGGCCAGTAGGGGCTTAGGTACTAGTATGGGTGGAGTATCAGGGGAGGTACGGGCATACCTTAGCTCTATCTCTATTCCATGATGGGTGCATGTGGGTCGGTGGTGGTGTGATCTACTATGAGGTGCCACACACTCATGTATAGAGGTGCGGGGACCACCAAATATTTTTATAACACATTACAAACTTAAACCAGACCACAGCATAAAATGATTGTTACTCATGCATAATATTGTGAAACTGTCTGATTGTCTTACTGAGCTAAGTTGTGAGCTCACCCTTTGTATATACATTATTTTTAGATGTTGATGCAGGTTACACGGTGGACGATTACGTGAACGCTCCGGCGTATGGTGGCGTTGCTGTTTTGGATGTACAGGCAGGAGAGGACGAGCATGACGCTTCATGCGAGTGTTCTTTCTGCTTGTACCTTTGATTGAATTTTATTTATTAGTTATTTTCAGTTGGATTAAGTGGATGTAAGGATATTATATTTTATGTTTAGAAATTTGGATAATTGATATGTTATTTAAATTTATCAATAGATACTCAGTTCATTTATTTAAAGACTTTCGATGTATTATTTATATTCTGATTGTGGTTATGTGCAATGGTTTGTATGAGTGGACACGATCTTATCGAGATCCTAGTGTGAACCGTTGGTTCAGTGACGGTTCACTCACACCATTCTGGTTGGTTCAGAATTGGGGTGTGATAATAGATCTAAGTAGAATAAAATTCTTGTAGAGTGACCCAGAAGGGAGAAAAATTTATATAGCCAGACAGGCTTAAGTGAAAAAGGAATAAAGATTATGAAACTTCTGAGCAAGAAGGTGTAGTATATTGGATACTTAAGCATTAATCGTAGTCTGAACTCATAAATGTATAAAAATCTTTAATTTATTCTATCTTTAGAAGTTAAACTGTATATTGTAATCTTCCACCGTGGTCATAAGGGTTTATGACTGTTGTCCAAAGAAAGATTGGAAATAATAATAACCTCCCCTTCCAAGGTTAATTACATGTATATATGTGAGAATTAATTAAAAGAGAAGATAACAAGATTAAAGTAAGTAAATGTTTATTCACAATAAGGATTTATTGGACTTGGTGGATATCGAGATTTCATCTAGGACTTCTTGTCACAGTTTAGTCTATGGTTGTTTTTCTAAATAACGAAAATTAAGATTAAAATTTTTTATTAAAGGAATTAAAACTATTGGATCTGAATGAGAGAGTTATGTATTATGGGAGATCATATGATACTGGTCTACTCCTGATAAATTTAAACAAGTGTTTATAAAATCTTGAAAATATATTAATCCTATAGGGAAAAAATTGATATTGTAGCCTATATTATTAATAGAGTGCTAGTTAGTCAGTTCTAGTTTAAGTTATCCTCTTGTTTAAAACTGTAGAGCTGACATGGTTTCATAATATTCGTTAGAGAGTGATTATTTTAGGATATTGAGTTGTCATATTATGGGATGTCAAAATAGACCCAAGAAACTTAAAGTTTGATGAGACCATCTGGAAATGGGTGTGAAGCAACTAGTTGAGATACCGAAAATGTTACTAGAGTGTAATGAAATGATTATAGAAATATTCATTAAGATCGATGCTTCAGCCATAGTAGCAGAGCCAGATGAGGTAATAAAGAGATATACTTGACCATGTAGATCTGTGATTTCATCCAATCACATGTTATACTTCAAAATAGATGTTTTTGGTGATAGACAAAAATGAAGATCCCAATGATTTTGAACAAATTGTTAGTAATGAAATTGCTCTTGAATGTTTAATGATTATAAAGGATATGTTGTTGTCTATGAATAATAATGAGATTTGAGATTTTATGCTTTTGTCAATGAGCGGTGTACTCATAGGCTAAAAATGGATATACAAAAAAAATATGTGATTCCAGTGGGAGAATTGATTGCTACAAAGTAAGACTTATATCAAAGTAGAATCACACAAAGAGAAGAGAAAGAGAACTTCAAATTTTTGAGGTCTTAATTGTGTATTTTGTTTTGGAGTTGCATCAGATAGATGTAAAGATCGTTTTGATCAAAGAAAATCTAGAAGAAAATATTTATATTTAATCACAAGGTTTTGTGATAAGGATAAAGAAGATATATTTTGTAGACTTATAAAATCAATCTGTGGATTAAATAGGTATCCGGATAATGGTATTTAAAGTTTAACAGGGTTGTATCTTCTTTCAACTTTGTTGAGATTGTCATTAACCATTGTATATATCTTTAGGTCAATGGGAGTAGATTCACTTCCTTGTCATGTGTGTTGATGGTTTTCATTGGCCTGTAGTGACATGATTTACTAGTTGAAACCAAAGTTTTAATGTCTGATAACTTCAAGATCAAGAATGTATAAGTAAGTAACTGTGTATTTAACATTGAATTTTCTCATGATAGGAAAATTGAAATTCTGGATTTGTCTCAAAGTGTAAACATTGTTCTTGTTTTCGAACTATTAAGTATGCATATATAACCATTAAGTTGCGGATGCTTAAATCGATAAAGGAGACAAATTGACAGAATTATGTACAATGAATGATATTGAGTGTGAGCATTTACAATATAATAGGGAGTTTGATATATGCTCAAGAGTATAATCGTTTTATGTAGCCTTTTCAATGAGTGTTATGGGACGTTTTTAGTTGGATGCTGGTATAGCTTATTGGACAACGAAAAAAAGGATGGTCATGCGGTATATGCAGAAGACCAAATCTTACATGTTCATTTATGAAAGTAGTGACACTCTAGGCTATTTTGATGCAATTTAATATTTGCATTGATGACAGAAAACCAACCTCAATGTTCAATGT
The DNA here is from genome assembly GCA_028583415.1 of Protea cynaroides. Lineage (NCBI taxonomy): Eukaryota > Viridiplantae > Streptophyta > Magnoliopsida > Proteales > Proteaceae > Protea > Protea cynaroides. The sequence continues at coordinate 97,920,825 of CM053276.1, read as the reverse complement.
TATGGTGGTAAGATTTTGTAACTCTATGTGAAAAGAACAAATAAGGTATTTGGTGTAAGAGTTTCTTTTATGATTTAGAGGTTGTAGACTATACTTCTAGACTATTGAGATATGTTGTGACAGTGGTTTAGCTATATTCTTCTCAAAGAATAATAATAAATATAGTATTTCACAGCATAATAGAGATCGAATCTCTTTAATTAAGGAAAATGTCAAAAGATTTTATATCGTTTTAGATTCTCGGACGAAGATTTTGTCAGTGGGAGTCTTTAAGGGACGATACGTCCAATATAAGAATGGTTGAAAATAATTAATTTTATCAGAGGCTTAAGTGGCCAAAGATCTGAGAATCAGTGAAAGTCTCTAGATATGCTTAATCAGTGGGAGACTCTTTATGTTTATACTTGTCTTTTCACATTGCTTACTGTGTTTGATTGTATTGCTCATGGTTTGATGGATACAATTTTTATAACTATGATTTTGTTTACATTAGCATTTACGCTATTGCTATTTTGCATACATAGTTATGTGTTTGACATGTCAAAGATAAACCAGGCTGTATTTAGCCAAAGATAAATCAGGCACTATTTAGCCAGACACTAGGCAGTATTTAGCCAAAGGACGAACAAGGTAGTATTCAGCCAGATATATAAGGCAGTATTCAGCCAAGATAAGATGCGGTATTCAGCCATACAAATAATGATAGTAAGTCAAAGTATGATATTAATCCAAGCTAGAGGAGGTTTGCCATAAGAGGATAATATCAAAGAATAAAGGCGATGTCTAGCCAAAGTATGATATTATATTTCTGAATTATTTAAATACCATATTTTAATTGCCCATAAAGGTTTTAGGGCACTTTAATTAAGGTTCTTTAATCAAGTTTGGACTCACATGAGAGTTTACTTTCATACATTATCTCAAGCGATTCATGTATTGAGTAGACCTCTGTTGTGGCTGACAGTACACCATATGTTGAGGTGTATTATTCGCTGTTGCTCACATTGGGAAGCTTGATGGATGTTTCAAAGTTAGTGACAATTTAGTGTATTGGATTCTATGGCCACACTGATTGACGATAGTTTTGTAATTAATATAGCCAAAGTGGGAGATTGTTAGATTTATATGGGCTTAATTAATTACCTAAACTAGTTAATTCAGTGGGAATCTGATTGATACGGTATAATTGGTTTGATTTGGTTCGTCATATGGTATGAGATAGGTTTGGTAACCCTAATTCTATTGTGGGAAGGGTTTTAGGATTACAGCAGTATTCTATAAATACTGGGTTAAAGTCCCCACAGCCACGGTTAATTAGTTCTCTCTGCACCCATTAGCAAGAGATATCAGGATATCCTCTAGAGGCTGTGGAAGACTGTGACCGATGGATTTCGATCAAAGCTTGTAGCGACTTGGAGTGTATGGAAATCGATCTCTTCACAGACAGGTATGTCTTTATATTCATTATTTATGGCTTCTCTATTGTGTTCTAGGGCAACTGTATGTGATCGGAATGAGTTTCATTGAAACTCTAAACACATAATATTTTAACACCTTGTGCGTCTGTGGTGTACTAAAGGTTGATGCCTATATGGTTATATATCATTCCGTTCGATGTATGGTGTTCTATCTTAGATGGAAAAAGATGTTCAACAAGGTATCCACTTCCTGAAGAGGAGCACGTAGTGAGGTAATTGTCTGACGGTGATTGGATGGAATACCAATATTGATGGTCATTTTGTTATATATATATATATATATATATATATATATATATATAATTTTTTATTTTTATTTATTTTTTTTCATTCACTAATCAAGTCTCTCTATGTAGGCCATTTTGTGATGTTATTAAGTGAAGGGAATAAAAAGGTGATAAACGTTTATATCTCTTAGAGGTGAAATTGTTACATCTCACATTAATTGTCTTTATGTGCGATAATAGACACAATTAGCTCAATCACAACCGTTGGTATTAAAAAGACTCTTTTATAAACATGATGGTAGACTTTAATCACAGCTTTGATTTTGGCATCCTGCAAGCCATAAAAAATAAGAGATAGAAATATATATTGTAGCATAATCCAACCTCTAAACCATCGCCGAGGTCATATATTATAGGGGAAAGGTTTTATAAGCTGCCGGCTTAAGGGAATTTCCTATGTCACACCAATCAATATGTAGGATAAAGTAACATCAATGTGGGGTCCACAAGGTCAGGGAAGAGAGAATGTGTTCATTATCCAAGAAAACATGGTAAAGAATCCCCAAACTATCGGCTTGAGGATCTTTTTCCCTATATTATAAGTTTGATTTTTATACATGAATTTAAATATATATTAAGAGAAGGGGATTGTTGTCAGTTTGCATAGCCTCTGCACTAGAGCGGTGGCCAATGAGAGCACATGTTGTGACATCTAGCATCGGTGAGATTTTTCATTAGAAGAGGGCGGGGTTGCTATTTTGCCCAACTTGTGTCCGGGCAAAGACTCCACGCAAAATACTTAATAATGTTGCAATAACTAATGTAAAACACGCGAATTTCTAAATATCTTTTACAGAACTGATGATGTATACAACCAAATACAAGCAATAGAAGGAAGAATGAAATGATTAATGATGTGTTTGACCAATTTAAATAGCAAAGTCAACAACTGTATGACTTGAACATTTCCAACATTTTTTTAATATTACAAAGGGCCACCCACAAAAGGGGTGGAGTGAGAAGGATGTAAGAGATAAGGCTTGAATGCAAGACCTCCACTAGGTCTTGCTTCGGCAAGAAAAGGCGCTACCTCTCGATCAAACATGCGTCTGCAACATTTCAATGTTTTGACCTTTGAATTATCCCATTGAAATAACATTGGCATTTTTATTTTCTTTAAATAAATGACACATAAGGTTTTGTGTCTGACCATGCATGCACGCGACCCTGCTTTCATCATCACATGGAAGAGGGAGTTGGTGTATAATACCAAATCTATCCATTTTTTACTGGATAAAAGGTCCGAGGCTCGACCATTTATGTATACGAAATTGCACCTAGGGTATTAATGTTTTACGAAAATATCTATACTTAAGGTACCCAATGTTTCGTATACTGGGTTTTGGACATCTAAATTAGGATATAGTTAACCAAAGTGTGACAAAATTCTAATTTTGCCATTTACATTTATGTTACAACATGACTTATCACTCTATCCTCAAGCATCATCCAATCGGATTGTGTGCACCAAAGTCGGAGTGGCTATCCAACTGGAGAACTTGCCAGAATATGGTTGGAGAACTTATCGGATTCTAGATAGATTCTAGCAACACTTTTTTTTTAAAAAAAGATTTCATTTCATATGTTTATGTCTTTGCAATTTTTTATTTTTTTTCTATTGTGGAAAAATTTGTTCCCCCATTCTTGGTTTCTAAAATCATATGTTGGGAGGGTTCAATCGAAAGACACTAAAAACATGCTCCATGATTTATGCGTTACCTTTATTGCATATAAAATACTAAAATAGTATTACGTGTGCTGACTTCACATGATGCCTTATGTCTTAGGCTGTGTTTGGTATCATTTTTGTTTTTGATTTTTGTAAATGTTTGGTATAATTTTTGAAAAAGAAAAATAAAAACAAGCCTCAAATCAAAAAGAGGTTGAGACCTCTTTTGATTTTTGGCCAAAAACAATTTCTGTTGCTTTTTACGCCAAACACTTAAAAGCATGTGTTGGAATTTGAGGTAAGAAAGTAATTTTAACCCTTTTTATAAAGCCATCGTTCTTCAAGAGAGGAATTTTGCAAGAGCTTCTTCTCTGAGTTTGAACATCTAGCAACACCAACACCACTACCTCCTCCTCTTCCGCCATCATTGGGAGCCCTACAAGTTGCTCTCTTGTTTGAAGATTCCAAGGCTTTGCAGTTACCGTCGATTCATCGTCTTGGACTTCCTTAGGAATCACAAAGTTTAGATGTTAGGTTTAGGAATATCTATTAACTTATTGAGGCTATCAATCATCTCAGAAACAGAGAACTAATTCTATCGAAGACGAAAAAGGCAAGCAAAAACAACGACATCAAATGCAATGCAAAAAAAGTAAATTAGAACAAATTTCAGAGTGTGGTCTCAAACCCATCTCAGAGCTATCAAACACAGAGCTGACATGTACCCATACTCTGCAGAAATTGGTGGAGTTGCAGAGATTTGATGAAGCAAAGGACTTATGTTTGAAGATGAAAAGAGAAGAATTTGTACATGCGATTGTTCTACAGTCAGATGCTGGTTTATCTCTTTATGAGATCTATTTGTATGTTTGATGCTTTTGAGGTGTCGGAAGAAATGCCCAAAAGGAATGTAGTCGCTTGGACATCCAGGAAGGGAGAAGGTTCTTGTGTGGTCTGGCTTGGTTTTAAAACTATGTCACAAACTACAAATCCCACGGAATACAAATGAGTTTCTTTTTCTTAATGTGTGCTTGAAACTCATGTAGAGATATATGAGATAAAAATTATCATGTCGTTCCTCCTGGTTTGTGTAGGTTATTTATTCATGGTTGGAAGCTATGTGTTAGGACACAATAAAAATGTTCCTTTCCATATACAAGAAATCCAAAATTAGAGGGTAACAAACTGATGCACCATTTAGCACACAGTACTTGAAACTCCCCTATCACATTCACAAAAATTAAATATAATTTTCCCTTACTGTTTGGGGGGATGCAGACAAGCATATAATCTATAGAGAAAAACAGCATTAGGTTTACACCAACTCTGCCTAATATCCATATTTGCACACCAAAAAAACAAAAAGTCCCATGATGTATTTGTTTGCCAATTATATGGTTTTGAATGTGAAGGTAAAAGAGATGAATAATAAAACATTATTATTTTTTGATTATTTTAACAATTGATGTAATTTGGAGTAGGTCCCTATTGTTTTGGCCAATTTCTTGGTATGTTATGGATGAATCTATAAAAGTTATAAAAACTATTTTTAGATATATCAAATCTATTTCTCATTCTAAAATCTATTTTTGATTGTAGTTACCAAACAAATTTTTATTTTTTCTATCAAAAATGGTTTTCAAAAATACTTTTTGATAAATAGGCAAAAATAAAAAACAAAATGATACCAAACATAGTCTTAAACCTTGTGCCACAAAATTTTGAACTAGAGAATTTTTTATTTTTATTTTACAGATCCCTTATTTCTTGGATCCAAATCCTCTCCTCCCAGGGGTTCGGGAGACGGGGCAGTTACCGCAAGCAGATGCCTGACACGTGGGTGTCGACTGGATCCGAGCCCTCCATCCTAGCCAATAAGGTGAGCCGATAGGGGATGTCAGCTTATACACTAGCTCGGATGGAGGGCTCAGATCCAGCCGACATCCACGTGTCGGGCATTGACTGGTGGGAGTCGCCCTCCTCCCGAACCCCTGGGAGGAGAGGATTTGAATCCTTATTTCTTAGGGTCTATTTGGTATGTATTATATAATTAATTATATAATACATTATGACATATGTAATTGTTTGGTATGATTCATGATATTTATTTATACTTAAAATAAATTGATATAATCTAAAATCTAGAAATAGGTTAGAAGGTAATTATCATTATTGTGATAATCTATTATTATTTATGGATGTCTAGTGATATCAAACGGTTATTATGTAGGACTTGTAATTTATTTTTATAAATAATTTATAATAAATAACTCATAATAATAAATATAAACTATACCAAAGAAAGCCTAGTCAAAACTATTTCTAGAATTTAAATGTTGATTGATTTTTTTCCATTTTTGTTAGGTTTGCATTCGTTTTTACTCAAGATCATCACTTATGGTTTGACATAAAATAGAAATCTATCATGTATGAAAGGTAGAGGCATTCTATGCAAAAGCAAACTGTACCTCATGATCAACAATGTATCCTTTTTGAAAATTAATCAACCATAGATTTGAAGGAACAAACAAACAAAATGAGGGGCAATCTCAGGCCTCAGGACTAATAGGGTACTTGTCTTGAGGTGGCATCAAGTCTGATTGCGATCATAGTTCTAAATCTCGATTGAAACTGATTTCATGGGATTTTGAAATGAAACCAAGGTTGAAAAAGAAAAGTACCCATGTTTTGGTTGTTTTGACCGAATCATGGTCGAACCATAGCTATAAATCCCATGTTTCGACAAGTTTCTACTCAGTTTTGATAATATTTGACCAGGTTTCAACCTATTTTTTTATAGTAAATTATAGGTACCTTCTCTGTAATTTGCTTTTAAATCAGACGCATCCAAATCTTTCAAACAATTACAGCTGTACCCTAATTTTTTTTGAATGGTGTTAAACTTTAACTCATCACTCAACTCATCACAAATATTCTCAGAGAAGTTTCGCCTAAGTGGAAGGATCGTGCCAGGTCAAAAATGGAGTCTGCCAAAAAAATAGAATCATCATGACAAGGCAACCAAATCGTCTCATGATGAGCTGATGAAAGCTATTCGTCAAGATCGGCTTAAACAAGGCCGTCAGAGAGATCAAATCTTGGACATCTTTGAAAGGCGATTCAACTGAAGTGGAAAAATCGAGAAATGTTGCAGAGACTAAAAATCAAGAAACTCATATCAACACCGATCGTTGTCGATAGTAAAGTATCGATGGAGTAAAATCGATATTGCTGATCTTTTATTTGCAACCACTAAATTCACAGTTGTCATCGAAAATCAAAATATGGAGAAGATTAATCAAAGTTTGGAGATCAGACCAAAATCACCAAAAATTTCTGGAAACCCTCTTTCCCTTTCTCCTTTTTCTCTTTGCTATCCCCTTTCTCCTCTGACCGCCTAACTATGGTGCCAGTGTAAAATTTTTCTGATTTTATTATTATGGACAACATTATCTTACTTGCCTATTATGACTAGTGGGAATCCAATCAAGGTTTGATTAATTATCCATTTCCAATTATAAACCAAATCTATTCCATTATGGGATTGGAATAGATTTGAAATCCAATTATTATGAATATGAAACAGGGTCCGTCGAAAACAAAATGACCCATACCTAAGGAAGATGAGACTGTAGAAGATCTCTGTTTGGAATCAGATACAAGACAAGGGTGGAAATCAATCTTCTACAAAAGAGGTATGTCCCATCTATTTTATTGATTATATTATTATTCAAATGTATTTTATTTTCCATATGGGATTCATTGAAATGAGTTTTATTAGGATGAATAAAAATCCTACAGTGGTATCAGAGCCATCTCACATTGATTTAAAATCATTAAGTATTGAAACATGGAGAAAATTATTTTTGGTTCCCATTTTAATTTTTGGTGAAAAGGAAGAGATTTAAAATAATCGGATAATTTTTTGACCGTCAAAATTACAAGAAAATTATATCAATATGTAGATCTCCGTGAGACAATCATGAAGATATAAAAATCACTGTCACCGGCCATCGGAAGCGCCGTCACGTGCCTGAGAAAGAAGCCAGTGAGATCCACTCGCTGGATTAAAAAAAAAGGGGGGGGGGGGCGACGGGTCGACCCGAGACCAACCCGGTTCAGAACCTCGACCCAGGTAACCCGATCCGTACCAAACCCAAAACAAGGTGGAAACGGATCGACCCGACCCGGATTATTTTCAACACGAATAAGATGGAATCGGGTCGACCCGACCCGGATTATGGCCCGTCTCGGTTGGACCGGGTTGACCCGATCTTGTTTCGAACCGGAGTTGGAGAAAACCGAACCAAACCTAGACCGGTTATACTAAACCAAGCCCGAAATCGGTTCAGACCTTAGGCCCTGTTTGGATCACATGCAAGTGATCCTACGCGCCGACTTTAATCGACGCGTGAGGGCGCATTAAGGGTCCGTTTGACCTGAAATTTTTTCCGTTGAATTGCTTTAATTATTATGTTCATTCTGGTATATTTGTAGTGTCATTTATGGAATCCCAAATCTGTTGTAATTGAATAAAAGCTAGTTTTGGGAGTATTTTATATGGTTTTTATAATTTTAAATGATGAGATGATTACCATATGAGTAATGTGCATGTTTATATTGGTTTGTTGAGACATAATTTCATGTTTTCAATTTTTGAATCATATTCTATGTGACTACATATCAGAATTTATAGATATAATTGTGTAATTGAGTAAAACCCACCAAAGTGGCATACCTATTGCATGGTTATGTCTGAAAATTCAAAAATTTAATTTTATTTTAAGCAAAAGTAGTCAAGCCTGATGATGCACACCCAAAGGTGGCATTGTCCAGTTATGTTAGTTACATGCACTCACTTATTAAGGATGATCGGCTGAGGGTTTTTCATTCACCCAAAGGTGATGAAACTTTCTGAAGCCATCATTCCTTGGCTGTTTTGCCTAGATATCTAAGTGGACCAGTGCATGCTTATCCCAAAGGATAAATATGTAGTGCGGTTGACTCTTAAGAAAAGAAATTACTTATTAAGGATGTTCGACTGAGAATTTTTCAATCACCCAAAGGTGATAAAATTTGTCGAAGCCATCATTCCTTGGCGGTTTTGCCTGGATATCTAAGAGGATCAGTGCATGCTTATCTCAAAGGATAAGTGTGTAGTGCGATTGACTCTTAGGAAGGGAAAATAATGACCTCCATTTTGCTGTGGTTTAATGATTTATTTATTTTCTTGATATACATATCAGTGTTGGATATATTAATTGCATACATGTTTTAAATATAAACTCATATAGTAAATTTTATCTTAGGATGTTGATACCTGCAAATGTATTAGCCTCTCTACTTGTGTTGACTGGTTCGAATTACCAAAAATGGTATGAGGCAGTGGAAATCCAACTCAGCATGTCGGATATGGACTTAGCTCTCAAAGAGGAAAAACCTGCTCCTATTACTCCTGAGAGTTCTCCCGCTAAGATTCTAAAAATGGAGATGTGGGAAGCTTCTAATAGAAAATCCATAATCCTGATGAAAAATTCCGTTTCTGAATCTCTTCGTGGTAGTATCCAGATGAAAGATACTGCCAAAGAATATATGAAAGAGATACAGATGAAATTTAAAGTGACAAATAAAATTCTCAAAATTAGTCTGATGGTAGCGTTAACTGGAGCAAAGTTTGATGCAAATGGCAGTATTCGAGAACACATACTGGAATTGGTTGCAAAAAGGGAAAGACTAAAGGGGCTAGGAACCTCTTTGGATGATGACTTTCTGGTTTATCTTGCCTTGACTTCTCTCCCAAATGAATATAGTCAGGTTCATGTATCTTACAATACTCAGAAAGACAATTAGAGTTTGGACGATCTAATTTCCTTTCGCTCTCAAGAAGAGGATATATTAAAAAAGAAGAAACCTGAGAGTGTAAATTTAGTTCAGCACAAACCTTTACTAAAAAGGGAAAGGAAAATGGAGGTGTAGGACCTCCGAAGAAGAAAAAGTTTTTCAAGAAGAGAAATGGAAAACCCTATGATAAAACATATGCCTCAAAAGGAAATGATGACAATAATGACTTGAATGGCGTGGAGTGCTTCTGGTGCAAAAAGAAGAGACACATGAAGAAAGATTGTCGAGGCAGACAGGTCTGGTTAAATAAGCAGAAAGAATCTGGTACTCATCTATCTCTAGTATATTTTGAGTCTTTTCTGGTTGATGCTCCTGTAGATTCCTAGTGGATTGACTCTGGATCATCCATTCATGTTACCCATTCCTTGTAGGGATTTCTAAACCGGAGAGCACAAGCAGGGATGAGGTTAGTGTGTTCGTAGGGAATGGTGTGAGAGTTGCAGTAGAGGCCATTGGAGTAGTTAGACTGCTTCTGACTTCAGAAATCTTTATAGATTTGGAAGACACTGTATATGTTCCCTCAATGAAGAAAAATTTGATTTCTGTGTCAAGACTAGTAAATTCTGGATACAGTTTGAGTTTTAATAAGAATGGTTTTGATTTATGTCTGAATTCTTCTATAGTTGGAAATGGAGTGGTAGTGAATGGTTTATATCAATTGAATTTAGCACCTTCTATGGTTTTGAATGTGTGTTCTAAACATCCTATGCTGGATGAGTCATCCTCTACTCTTTGGCACAGGCGCTTAAGACATATTTCAGTGGAGCGTATGAAAAGACTTATTATTGATGAAATTCTAAAACATTTTATAGTTTGATGATATGCCTGTCTATGTGGACTGTATCAAGGGAAAAATGACTAGAAACAGGAAAAAGAAGTCGGTTCGCAGCAATGACTTGTTGGAACTGATTCATACTGACATCAGTGGTCATTTTTCCTCTCCTTCCATTGGAGGTCATTGATATTTTATTACCTTTATTGATGATTATTCAAGATATGATTATGTCTACCTGTTGGCTGACAAATCTAGTTCACTGGATGTCTTTAAGATTTACAAAACAAAAGTGGAGAATTTTTTGTCAAAAAGGATAAAAGTTGTTAGATCAGATCGAGGAGGTGAATATTATGGTAAGCCAGGTGATTCTACTCAACACCTTGGTCCTTTTGCCAAGTTCTTACAAGAGCATGGCATTTGTCACACCCCAAATTCTGATCCAACCAGAATGGTGTGAGTGAACCGTCATTGAACCAACGGTTCACACCAGGATCTCGAATAGGCCGTGTCCACCCATACAAACCAATTACACATAACCACAATCATAATATAAACATACAGCGGAAGACTTTAAATAGAATGAACTGAGTATCTATTGATAATTTAAATAAATATTCCATTATTCAAATTCAAAGATAAAATAATAATCTTTTACATCTCTTAATAACAAACAAAAATAATTGAAATAAATAAATAAAACAAATCACAGAGTGTGTGGCGTCGCAGAATCACACTACCACCAACCCACATGCACCCATCATGGAATAGAGATAGAGCTAAGGTATACCCGCACCTCCCCCGATACTCTACCTATACCAAGTACCTAAGCCCCTTCGGCGGGGCTCGCAAACCGGGCTCGCAACTAACCAATCCTACATGTCAACAATGTATGCTCTATCCCGGCACAGCCGTCACGGCATAGAGATAGAGCTAGAGCGTGCAGGCCGGGCCGGAGACCTCCAAACCTCACCTCCCCCGATACCCTATCCGCAACTAACCCACTAGGATAGAAACAATCGCAGTGACCCTATCCCAACACAACTCCCTACGGCATGAGATAGAGCTAAAGCATCGTGACAAGGCAGCGTCGACTCGGAATCCTCGACCACCCAACGATGGTCGGGACAACATCAATATCGGAGACCAACGTACCACGATCTTCCCCGATACCCCACCCGTACCAAGCATGTTAAGACGAATACTACAAAAGGTGCCGGGGATGAGCGATCCCGGCCCATGCCCCACTCCACACACCAACGAAACAATCACATGCCTAACAATCACATCCTATGAATGCATGAACAATAATAATAACGAAGTAAAGGATGGCATATGAATATGCACAAACATCACATCATAGATATTCAATGATTAATAACGAGTTACTGTCCATTAATTATTAGGTTTAGGTCGATTCCCTTACGGCGCTCGTTCGATCACTTGCTCCACGTCACAAGATCCAAACGATATGTCACAAAGTCCTACATAATATTAGGGTTCCATTAGAATATATTATTTAGGGTTTCATGTTGGTCGGAACCCAACATGGTTACAAAATACCCTCCGAGCCGACCGGTGGCATGTACCGGTCGCGGCTGAGGAAAGACCGGCGACCGGTATGGTCAGCCGGTCCCCCACAAACAACCTCCCGAGAGGTAGCGGTCGCAACATACCGGTCGCACTATGTGCAACCGGTATAGTCGACCGGTATGTCTCAAGACCATACATGGGTTCTTCGACCGCGCGATCATCCTCCACAGATTTTTGGGGTTTCTCCTTCCATCCTAGTCTGGCTTTGAGTTAGAGCTATCCCTAACTCATTCAAGTCTCGTTTCGATAAATATCATCTCGAAACTCGAATCTGGGTTTGACGGCAACTTGGGTTTATTGGCCAATTAGGGTTTTAGATCAATACCTCTTTGCTGGTATTGATCCACCCACACATTATCATAGGGTAAGAAGATGGATCCAACACTTACCGTTGACGGGTGTAGCGAGGCTTCAAACGGTAATGGCGGCACCTCCTTCTTTCCTGCTCCTTCTCCTTTCCAAGCTCTTTCTCTTCTCTGGGTTTGTGAAAGACAATGGAAAGGATTTGAGGGGTTTAAGGGTGTATTTATAGGCTAGAAATGGGTTTAGTAACCCTACTAGGATTAGAAAACTTCTGGTTCGAAATCGGGAAAGTGGGACCCGCAGAGACAATTTCAAATTCCCGCACATAGCTGCTGCGGCCATACCCGGTCGACCGGTACCTCTCCGTACCATCGACCGGTATACCTAAATCAGGTATAATTGGTCAACCGGTCCGATTTCGACTGCTTGTTATCCGCTTGCCCGTCTGCCCGGTGTGATCGGAAGACCTGTCACGATACAAAACCCAAGGTTAGACCGGGTTTTCAGAGTGCGGGTCTTACAGCATTATTGCTCAATATTCCATGCTAGGAACCCCTCAACAAAATGGAGTTACCGAAACAAGGAATAGGACTCTAAAAGATATGATGAGAAGTATGATAAGTAACACCAATCTTCCAGATTTTCTGTGGGGGGAAGCTCTGAAAACTGCCACTTACATACTCAATAGGGTGCCAAGTAAATCTGTTCCCAAAGCACCTTTTGAGCTATGGATTGGTAGAAAATCGAGCTTGAATCATCTACATGTTTGGGGATGCAGAGCAGAAGCCATATTATATAATCCTCATGAAAAAGTTATGGATCCAAGGACAATCAGTTGCCATTTTGTTGGCTATCCTACTAGATCCAAGGGATTTAGATTTTACTGTCCCAATTCTACCAATCGGATAGTTGAGACTTCTCATGCCAAGTTCATTGAAGACTCCTGTGAATTAGTAGAACCAAAAAGCTTGGAATTTGATGAAGTCCTTGTATTTTTCCTAATTCAGTAATCCCCAACACTATTGTGCCTACAGTTATGCATCCCTTGGCCCACCAATGGCGGAGTAATTTACGGGGACTGAGGTACCTGATCTACCTACGGCACCAGTCTTGATTGCAGAACCTGAAGAGATGGTCAGGAGATCTACTAGACAACGAAAGAGTGCTATTTCTTCTGACTACATTCTATACTTGACTGAAGGAGAGTTTGACATTGGTCAAGCAATAGATCCCTCTAGTTTTGAGGATGCCATGAATAGCTCTAATGCACCAAAATGGTTAGAAGCTATGAAAGATGAATTGTCATCCATGGCTAACAACGGTGTTTGGACGCTTGTAGATTTACCTAATTCTTGTAAACCCATAGGCTCCAAATGGATTTTCAAGACTAAGTGTGACTCTAGGGGTAGAATTGAGCGCTACAAGGCCAGGCTAGTAGCTAAGGGATTCACACAGAGGGAGGGAGTTGACTTCAAGGAGACATTTCTCCAGTCTCCTCGAAGGATTCCTTCAGAGTTATTATGGCGCTTGTGGCTCATTATGATCTAGAATTACATCAGATGGATATCAAAACAGCCTTTTTGAATGGAGACTTGATTGAGAAAGTTTACATGCGCCAACCAGAAGGTTTTGAGGTACAAGGCAAGGAAGGAATGATTTGTAAGCTCAACAAATCCATTTATGGTCTCAAACAAGCTTCTAAACAATGGTAACTAAAGTTCCACCAGATTATATTCTCTTTTGGTTTTGTTGAGAGCGCTATTGATCAATACATTTATCACAAAATCTGTAAGACCCGCATGCAAATTTTGGGATAAAATTTCTTTTAAGGGTGGGGGAGTTGTAAGACCCGCACTCCATAAACCCGGTCTAAACCTTGATTTCATTTCGTAGCAGGTCTTTCGATCATCACCGGGCCAGACGGGACGAGCGGATGACAAACAGGTACGAAATTGGATCAAAGACGGTCAAATAAGTGTCATTTTATGTTGACCGGTCGATGGTACCGGTCTTGGTATCGGTCGACCGGTCAGCTTTGCGCAGCTGACTATGGCAATCCAGAATTGGATCTCTATGGGTCCCACTTTCCTAAACCCTAATACCTGGACCTTCCTAATCCTAATAGGGTTACTAAACCCTAATCCTAGCCTATATAAACACCTCTAAAACTCCTCAAATCCTTTCCATTATCTCTCACAAACCCTAGAGAGGAGAAGGAGGTTGGAGAAGGAGAAGGAGATAGGAAGAAGAAGGAAGTGCCGCCATTGCCGTTCAACGACGCTCACTTTACGCCAGTCGACGGTAAGTGTTTTAATCATTCTTCTTACTCTATGACTCTAGGATAGTTGTATGGGTGGATCAATACCATGCAAAGGAGGTATTGATCTAAAACCCCAATTGGACATTAAACCCTAATTTGCCGTCAAACCCTAGATTCGAGTTCTAGGATGATATTCATCGAAACTAGACTTGAATGAGTTGGAGATAACTCTAACTCAAAGCTTAGACTTAGAATGGATAGGAGAAACCCTGGAAATCCATGGAGAATTATCGACAGCAGTCAAAAAACCCAAAGTATGATCTTCCGGAGACATACCGGTCGACTATACCGGTTGCACCCTGTGTGACCGGTATGTTGCCACCGGTACCTTTCGGGGGGCTGCTCTGTGGGGACCGGCTGACTATACTGATCGTCAGTTTTCCCCACAGAGCTGCGACCGGTACATGCCACCGGTCAGCTCTGTGAGAGTATTTTTGTAACCTCGTTGGTTTTTCAACCAACGTGAGACCCTAAGAAGCTATTCTAATGAAACCCTAATAATATTGTAGGACTTTGTGATTTTCCGTTTAGATCTTGCGACGTGGAGCAAGCTATCAAACGAGCGTCAGGTAAGGGAATCTGACCTAAACCCTAATAATTAATGGACAGTAAATCGTTGTTAATAACCTAAACATATATGATGTGATGTTTGTGCATATTCACATGCCATCCTTTACTTTCAGTTATTATTATTGTTCATGCATTGATAGGATGTGATTGTTAGGCATGTGATTGTTTTCGTTGGTGTGTGGAGTGGGGCATGGAGCCTGGGATCATTCCTCACACTGGCACCTTTTGTAGTGTTCTATTTCAACATGCTTGGTATGGGTGGGCCATCAGGGGAAGGTAGTGGTACGGTGGTCTCCGATGTTAATGTTGGCCTGACCATGGTTATGTGGCACTGTGGTCTCCGATGCCGACGCTGGCTTGTCCACGATGCTTTAGCTCTATCTCTATGCCGTAGGGAGTTATGTTGGGATAGGGTCTACCTGCATATTGTTCTATCCTAGAGTGTTAGTTATGGATAGGATATCAGGGGGAGGTGAGGTATTGTGGTCTCTAGCCCGGCCTGCACACTCTAGCTCTATTTCTATGCCGTAGACGGCTGTGCTGGGATAGAGCCTACATTGATGACATATAGGATTGGTTAGTTGCGAGCCCAGTTTGCGAGCCCTGGCCAGTAGGGGCTTAGGTACTGGTTTGGGTAGAGTATCAAGGGAGCTGCGGGTATACCTTAGCTCTATCTCTATTCCATGATGGGTGCATGTGGGCCGGTGGTAGTGTGATCTGCTGTGCGGTGCCACACACTTGTGTATAGAGGTGAGGCGGCCACCAAACCTTTCTATAGCACTTAAACCAGACCACAGCATAAAATGATTTTTACTCATGCATAATATTGTGAAACTGTCTGATTGTCTTACTGAGCTAAGTTGTGAGCTCACCCTTTGTATATACATTGTTTTTAGATGTTGATGCAGGTTACACGGTGGATGATTTTGTGAACGCTCCGACGTATGGTGGTGTTGCTGCTTTGGGTGTACAGGCAGGAGAGGATGAGCATGACGCTTCATACGAGTGCCCTTTCTGCGTGTATCTTTGAATTGACTTTTTATTTATTTTCAGTTATTTTCAATTGGATTAAGTGAATGTAGGGATATTATATTTTATGTTTGGATTTGAATAATTAGATATTTTATTTAAATTTATCAATAGATTCTCAGTTCATTTTATTTAAAGACTTTCGCTGTATTTATTTCTGATTGTGGTTATGTGCAATGGTTTGTATGAGTGGACACGGTCTATTCGAGATCCTGGTGTGAACCGTTGGTTCAGTGACGGTTCACTCACACCATTCTGGTTGGTTTAGAATCAGGGTGTGACAAAATCATTGGGAGCAAGTTTATTTTTTTGGTGTTGTATTTAGATGACATTTTGCTTGCCAGTAGTGATTTGGGTTTGCTTGCAAAGACCAAGCGATTTCTGTCAGATAACTTTGAAATAAAAGATATGGGTGAGGGTTCTTTTGTGCTGGGTATTTAAATCAGTCGTGACAGAATGCGTAGACTATTGGGATTATCTCAAAGGGCCTATATTGATCGTGTACTCAAGAGATTCAATATGTCAAACTGTTCAGCTGGTGAGGCACCCATCAGCAAGGGAGACAAGTTAAACAAGACCCATTGCCCTAGGAATGAGATTGAAAGAAGGTCTATGACTGATAAGCCTTACGCATCTGCAGTAGAGAGCCTTATGTATGCACATGTTTACACTCGCCCTGATATCGCTTTTGCAGTGAGTGTTTTGGGACGTTTTCAGTCAAATGCAGGTTTGGCTCACTGGACAGCTGTGAAGATAGTCTTGCAATATTTACAGAGGACAAAAGATTATATGCTTACCTATGACAGTAATGATACCCTTGAGATTATGGGTTATTCTGATGCAGATTACAGTGGATGCCCTGATGACATGAAATCTACATCAGGATACATCTTCATAATGGCTGGAGGAGCTATTTCCTCGAAGAGTGTGAAGCAAACAATTTTAGCATCTTCTACTCTGGAGGCAGACGTCGTGGCATTGTTCGAAGCCACGAAGCAGGCAATCTGGCTGAGGAATTTCATTTCTGATTTGAAGACTGTGGAAATCATCTCTAGACCATTATTAGTATATTGTGATAATCAGTCAGCTATGTCTTTCTCTAAAAATAATCAGAAGACTGGTGCTTCAAAGCACATTGATATCAAGTATCTGTTGTAAAGAAAAAAGTTTAAGATAATCACATCATTGTAGAAAAGATCTCGATGGTAGATATGGTTGCTGATCCATTGACAAAAGCTCTACCTGTCACACCCCAATTCCGTACTATTCAGAATGGAGTGATGAACCGCTAATAAACCAACGTTCAATCAGGATCTCTTATAGGCTGTGTCCATTAAAAATAAAACCATACACATCCACAACCATAATTAGAATAATACACAATAGCGAAAGTCTTATAGTAAACGAACTGAGAAATCTAACTGTGATAACCATAATAAAATATCAAGTTATTGTTGTATCAAATGATACATAAATAAATAAAGTATCAATTACATTCCCTTAATAATTCAAACAAAAATCTAATCGAATACTCATGAGTTGTACTCGCATGAGGGATCAAGCGTATCCACTAAGTCTTCGGCTTCCATTGCAGCAACATGTGCGTACACCGGAGCACTCATATAATCTTTGACCGTAGTACCTGCATCATCAACTAAAAATATTCGACGTCGAGAGGGTGAGCACACATCATGATTCAGTGAACAAACAAAACAATGCAACAAACATATGCATGCAATCAATTCATATCTGTGGTCTGGTAAATAAGTTTGCAATGCGCTATAGAAAGGTTCGGTGGCCGCCTCGCCTCTATGCGTAGGGTGTGAAAGTCCGCCCAAAGGTTAACGTTTATTGTCGTCCTCATCCACCCTACCATGGAATAGAGATAGAGCTAAAGTGCTGAGGCCCGGCCTATGACACTTTCACTGATTCTCTACCCATACCAACACGTAAGCCCCTGCTGGCGAGGGCTTGCAAACTGGGCTCGCAACTAACCAATCCTAATGTCAAACAGTGCATCCATGGCCTCACCCCAACATCCCTCAATACATCCATAGAGATAGGGCTAAGGCCCCCCGACAGAGTCAGAGACTACACGGTCAGAGACCACCTCCCCTCATACACTACGACGTAATAGCTCTGCTAAGACAATGACGATATGACGATGTCAGTGGACAAGACTTGAGTTAGAGATAGAGCTAGAGTGCTGAGGCCCGGCCTGTGACAACCCCCCCTGATACTCGCTCGCATCAAGCACACCAACCACACACATACATTCACTTGCCTATTCCTATCACCATCATCATCATCATGTTATAAACAATAATTTAAATATGCATGAACAGCAATAATAGAAATATTGGATGACATGTTGAATGCACATAACAAACATACACGTATAGAATCAACCATAGCATTGGACTCAAGAAATAAAAATAGTTTATTATTAACCAATTAGTTTAGGTCTTGTTCCCTCACCTTTGCTTGATTGTAGATCCTCTCTCAAGCTTTAAGAATCAACTAAATATCAATATTATATCACTAGAAGACCTAATCAAGTCGATAGAATTTAATTAGAATTAATTTTGATTTAAAAAGCCTATTGTTAACTGGGGGTCGCAGGACGGGTCGCAGGTTGGGTAGCAGTTTTCTGCGACCCCCTGTAGTACGATCGATGCCAGGGTCGGATGTTCCATCGATCCTGGGTGCGACTACCCATAATCTGGACTTCTCGAACACTGGGGGTCGATGTTAGGGTCTGGTAGGGTCGATTGTCCATCGACCCCACGTGCGACCCCCCGTGGGTTTAGTCGAAATTTTCATCCTACAGTCTTTTCCTTCGTGTTTGGGTGCTATGGCTTGCTTCTATAAACCATTCCATACATGTTCTATGGTTTAGAACCATAGTTTATTCACCTACATGGTTTTAATGATCTCCTCCATGGTTTTCCATTGAAACCTAACCATGGATGGATGATTTGGGTTTCTCCTAGATCATACCCTCTTCACTATCTATTTTAAGTTCTTTAGAATTCCATGGAGATAGTATCCATACCTGAAAATTAGGCTTGTTTCTTTGAAGCCTTCTCTTTGATCTTCTTCTCCACTTCCCTTCTCTTCTCTTTCTCTTCTCCTTCTCTTTTCTTTCTCTCAATCCAATTAGGGTTCTTAAAGGAGTGAAGGAGGCTTAGGGACGCCCTATTTATAGAGTAGAAATTCCCAAAATAAGTTCCATTGAGATTAGAAAAGAATCCCATTGAAATTTGGAAAGTTCCTAATTCACAATTTCTATCGGCAGACTGGGGGTCGATGAGGGGGTCGGAGATCCCGTCGACCCCTGGTTCTAAATTGTCCGACCCCCGGTTAGAAACTCAGGGTCTGACTTTTTGTCTTGGGGGGGTCCGTCTTGGGGGGTCCGACCCTGCCTTGCTGGGTATGCGACCCTCCCCCTTATTTTTGTATTTTTGGGTCAGTTTAATACCTGGGATCGTTATCTCCTTCACGCACTTGATCCATTTGGCTCGACCATAATGGGTAGACCTGGTTCAAGGTGGTAAGACCGGGTTAGTTTGATACCTTCTGAGTCGAATAAATGAGGGTATTGCTTTCGCATAGCATTCTCTTCTTCCCATGTGATTTCTTCCATATCTCTACTTCTCCAGGTGACCTTAACATAATAGATATCACAGTTGCGTAGTGGTTGAACCTTTCGACTAGTGATTTCAGTCGGTGTTACTTCAAATGTCAAATCATCAATCAGATCAGGTAGTTCCACTGTCAGAACGTGCGTTGGATCCTTGACATACTTCTTCAATAAGGAAATATGAAATACGTCATGCACACTTGACATAGATGGTGGTAGTGCTAACTGGTAAGCCACTTTTCCACGTTTAGCTAGAATCTCATAAGGTCCGACATTTCTCGGACTTAATTTCCCTTTCTGTCCGAACCGTTTCAAACCTCGCATAGGAGATACTTTTAAGAATACTTTATCACCCACGACGAATTCAAGGTCGTGGCGTCAAGTATCTGCATATTGCGTCCTTGATAATGTCGACCACTCGACAAGTCTCTTCAATAAATTTCGGTCCAACAATACTACTTTCCCCAACTTCATTCCAAAACAAAGGAGTTCAACACTTCCTGCCATACAGTGCTTCATATGGTGACATCTGTATAGTAGCCTGATAGCTATTGTTATAAGCGAACTCAATCAGTGGTAACTTTTCATCCCATGATCCTTTAAAATCATTTACACATGCTTGAAGCATATCTTCTAGAATCTGAATTGTACGCTCTGACTGTCCATCTGTCTGTGGATGGAATGCGGTACTAAACTTCAATGTTGTACCCATAGCCTTTTGCAAACCTTCTCAAAACTTTGAGGTAAATCATGGATCTCTATCGGACACAATGCTTTAAGGTACACCGCATAATCGTACAATGTTATCCACATACAGCTTAGCTAACCTCTCTAGTGTATACTGAGGTTGTATAGGTATAAAGCGAGCTGTTTTAGTCAGGCGGTCTACAATCACCCAAACTGCGTCAACTACTCGAGGAGTTAATGGTAATCCTGTGACAAAGTCCATAGTGATGCAGTCTCATTTCCATGCTGGTTCCGGTAACGGCTGTAACAGTCCTGCCGGTCTTTGTCGTTCAACCTTTACTTTCTGACAATTTAGGCATTGAGACACGAACTTAGCTACATCTGCTTCCATTCTTCTCCACCAATATAGTTTCTTTAAATCATGATACATTTTTGTACCTCCAGGATGTATCGAATAGATGGTGGTATGGGCTTCTTTCATAAATCTGTGTCTAATGTCCAAGCTTTCTGTTTCAGGTACACATATTCTTCCTTTGTACTTCAGTACCTTTTCTTCGTCTAAGGTGAACTCAGGGATAGTCCTACCTTTTTTGATGTCCTCTTGTTCCGTTCTTAGGTGAGGATCTGATTTGGTAGCTGTCTTCACTTCATCAATTATATCCGGTATAATCTTCAATGCGGCGAACATATTTGAAAACCGATGAATAAACACTTGGTTGGCTGATCCATCCGGTGCATCTATCACAAACTGCTCATTACCGTGACTGAATACCTTCCTGGTAGTACACATTGCGACAGTTGTGCTAACCTCTCCCTGTAATTTTATCATTGCCATTCTACTCAATGCATTGGCTACTACATTAGCTTTCCCCGGATGATACTGGATATCACAGTCATAGTCTTTCAATAATTCCAGCCATCTTCTTTGTCTCATATTCAGCTCGTTCTGATTAAATAGATAAGTAAGAGTTCTATTATCTGATTTAATCTGAAACTTCTCCCCGTACAGGTAATGTCTCCATATCTTGACAGCATGTACTACTGCCGTTAGTTCCAAATCATGAGTGGGATAGTTCTTCTCATGTGTCTTCAATTGTCTTGAGGCATAAGCAATTACTTGTTCTCCTTGCATAAGTACGCATCCTAATCCCAGTCCTGACGCATCAGTGTACAAAATAAACGGTTGTCCTGGAATCAGAACGGTCAAGAT
Source organism: Protea cynaroides (assembly GCA_028583415.1). Lineage (NCBI taxonomy): Eukaryota > Viridiplantae > Streptophyta > Magnoliopsida > Proteales > Proteaceae > Protea > Protea cynaroides. Next base: position 97,899,363 of record CM053276.1, on the reverse strand, counting down.
TGGAGCTGATATCAATCTAGCCTTCAAGATTTGGAAACTCTTCTCGCATTTATCAGTCCAAAAAAACTTTTCGCCCTTCTTAGTCAAACTGGTAAGAGGTACGGCAATTCGGGAATAGTCTTCCACAAATCGTCGATAATACCCAGCTAGACCCAAGAACTTCTAATTTCTACAACGCTTTTTGGTGCTTCCCACTTCACGATAGTTTCTGTAAGACCCGTGTCAATCTAACCCGGTCTTATTGCTTTGAACCAGGTGTACCTATCATGGTCGAGTCAAATGGACCAAGGGCGTGAAGGAGATCGAGATCCCAGGTATCAAATCGACCCAAAAACACTTAATTTAAGGGGAGGGTCGCATACCCAGCCAAGTAGGGTCGGATCCTCCCTAAACAGAAAGTCAGACCCTCAGTTTTGAAGGGAGGGTCGGACTCATTAGAAACCTAGGGTCGACGGGATCATCGACCCTCCCATCGACCCTCAGTTGCCTCCGAAACTGAAATTAGGAAATTTCCTAATTTTTGATTTGGATTCTTTCCTAATCTCAAAGGGACTTATTTTAGGATGTTCCTACTCTATTTAAAGGACGTCCCTAAGCCTCTTTCACTCCTTTCACAACCCTAATTGAATTGAGAGAAAGAGAAGAGAAGGAAAAAGGAGAAGAAGAGAAGCAAGGAAGAGAATTTAGCCAAAAGAGAAGAGTTGTAGAGAAGGAGTATTCTTCTCAGGTATGGATACTAATTCCATGAGTTTCTACAGACTTTAGGATAGATATTGATGAGAGTGTGATCTCGGAGAAACCCAAACCATCAGCCCATGGTTAGGTTTTCATGGAAAACAATAGAAGAATGCGTGAAATCTATTTAGGTGGATGATTCATGGTTTCAGACCATGGAATGAATGTAGAATGAAATGTAGGAGCAAGCCATAGGATCCCAAGCGTGAAGAATGGACTAAAAGAGGGAAATTGACCAAAGTACACCGAGGGTCGCACCGAGGGTCGATGACCAACCGACCCTAGGTGATCCTAACTATCGACCCTCAGTGTTCGAAAAGTTCAGAGTTTGAGGAGGGTCGCACCCAGGGTCGATCGTGACTCCGACCCTACCTCTGACCCTCAGTTAACAGAATGGTTTTTAAATTCCGAATAAATTCTAATTAAATTTTATCGACTTTGTTAGGCCTTCTAGCAATATAATAACAATATAAATGTGATTCTAAAGCTTGGAAAAGTATCTATTAGCAAGCTAAGGTGAGAAAACAGAACTCTAAACTAATTGGTTAATAACAAACTATTTTCCATTTTCTTGAGTCCAATGCCATGCTTGTGAGAATATATTTGTAATGTGCATACAACATGTCATCCAATATTTCTATTACTTGTTCATGCATATTTACTTTATTGTTTATAACATGATGATGATGATGATGATAGGAATAGGCATGTGATTGTATGTGTGTGGTTGGTGTACTTGATGCGAGCGAGTATTAGGGGAGGTGTGATGAGAACGTCAATAAACGTTAACCTTTGGCGGGTCTCAGCACTTTAGCTCTATCTCTAACTCAAGTCTTGTGCATTAGCATCGTCGTATCACCATTACTTTAGCAGAACTATTGTGTCGTAGAGTATCAGGGGAGGTGGTCTCGGTCCTTGTAGTCTCTGACTCTACCGGGGGGCCTTAGCTCTATCTCTATGGACATTTTGAGGGATGCTGGGGTGAGGCCTTGGATACACTTTTGGCATTAGGATTGGTTAGTTGTGAGCCTAGTTTGCAGCCCTTGCCAACAGGGGCTTACGTGTTGGTATGGCACTATATAGCAATAAACGTTAACATTTGTTATATAATGTTCATGATTGGGTGCTTGTGAGTCAACGATAAACGTTACCTTCGGGCGGCGTCACACACTTGTGTATAGAGGCGGGGTGAATAAACGCGACCTTTGACTACCTAAACCTTTCTATTGCATATTGTAAACTTTAAACCAGACCAAAGATATGAATTGATTGCATGCATATGTAATGTTGCATTGTTTTTTTACTCACTGAGCCGTGATGTGTGCTCACCTCCTCGACGTCGAATATTTTTAGTTGATGATGCAGGTTATACCGTTGAAGATTATATGAATGCTCCAGCATACGGGAACGTAGCGACAATGGAAGTTGAAGCTGAAGTAGATACACATGACTCCTCTTGCGAGTGCAACTCATGTGTATTCGATTATATATTTTCTAGTTTTCTTTATTTGGATTTATTAAAGACTTGTATTTGATATTTACTTATGTCTCAGTTGATATAGAATAATTTGCTATTTAATTATTAATATCACAGTAGATTCTCAGTTCGTTTTACTATAAGACTTCCGCTATTGTGTATTTACTCTGATTATGATTATGGATGTATGGGAGTTTAGATAACACGAATATAGCCTACTCGAGATCCTAGTTGAACCGTTGGTTTGCTAGCTATTCATCACACCATTCTGAACAGTGCGGAATTGGGGTGTGACAGTTTTGATCTTGTTAGGATCCACCTTAATTCCTTCAGCGGATACAACATGGCCTAGAGATGCGACTTCCTTTAGCCAGAACTCACACTTTGAAAATTTGGCGTAGAGCTTCTCCTTCCGTAGTCGCTGCAGAGCGGCGTTTAGATTCTTAATATGAGTTTCCTCATCTTTGGAGTAGACCAATATATCATTGATGAATATAATAACTGACATATTCAACATATCGTGAAATACTTGATTCATAAGTTCCATAAAGGTTGCTGGTGCGTTTGTCAATCCGAAAGTCATGACCAAAAATTCATAATGTCCATATCTGGTCCTGAATGTTGTCTTGGGAATATCACCATCTTTAATCTTCAACTGATGGTAGCCTGACTGAAGATTGATCTTGGAGAACACTTTGGCACCTTGCAACTGATCGAACAGGTCATCGATCCGAGGCAATGGATAGCGATTCTTGATTATCAGTTTATTCAGTTCTCGGTAGTCTATACACAATCGAACACTACCGTCCTTCTTCCTTACGAATAATACTGGCGCTCCCCATGGTGATATGCTAGCGCGAATGTAGCCCTTGTCCAGCAGTTCTTGTAGTTGTACTTTCAATTCCTTCAGTTCTGTAGGAGCCATTCGATAAGGTGCTTTCGATACTGGTATGGCTCCAGGTATAAGATCTACAACAAACTCTGTAGCTCGGTCGGGTGGTAATCCTGGTAGTTCTTCAGGAAATATGTCTGGAAAGTCACGCACGACATCAATATCTTCCATTCGTGGTGCTTCCTTGGTAAGGTCGACCACAGATACTAAATACCCGACTGCTCCTTTCTTAAGGCACTTCTTAGCCTTTAGCGCAGAGAGTATGAACTTTCGTTTACGGGGAAGTTTGGTTCCCGAAAAACTGAACTCTGCTTCTTCTTTGTCTTTAAATGTCAGCTTCTTTTCGGAACATAATAGATTTGCAGAATGCCGAACTAACCAGTCCATTCCCAAGATGATGTCAAAGTCTGCCATCTTAAGTTGGATCAAGGTTGCATCCAAGGTCTTTTCATCAATAAGAACTGGACATGGTTCATAACCTTTTTCTAACTCCACTTCTAATCCCATAGGTGACCGTACAAGCAGTTTGTAGTCTAAGGATTTAATGGGTAAATTCAACTTCTTTCCAAATGACACAGATATAAAAGAATGAGTAGCTCCTGAGTCAAAGAGTACTCTGGCGGGTATATCATTTATAGGTACGATACCTGTGATTTATTTTAACTTAGTCTACATGCTCATACAATGTAATACAACTAAAAAATAATTTTAAGTCATACCTGTGACCACATCAGGCGATGCGGCAGCATCCTCAGATGTAACCACGTAAACTCGTCCTTGATGTAGCTGCTTCCTGGGCTTAGGACATTCCCTTGCCATATGTCCCACTTGGTTGCAGTTAAAACATTTCATCCCTTCGATGGTGGCTTTGGTTCTTTGTGGAGCTGCGGGGGTAGTCTTGGGCTGCAACGATTAAAGCCTTGAGTACGGAAGGGTTTGAATGTCTTGTAATTCCCTCCGTTATAAGAATTTCCAGCTGGCCTTTTTATACCTCTGTTTTGCATGAAATAACTCTCCTTCTGGCTCGATTCTACAACTCGAGCAATTTGTGCAGCTTCTGTCACACCCCAATTCTGATCCAACCAGAACGGTGTGAGTGAACCGTCATTGAACCAACGGTTCACACCAGGATCTCGAATAGGCCGTGTCCACCCATACAAACCAGTTACACATAATCACAATCAGACTATAAATATACAGCGGAAGACTTTAAATAGAATGAACTGAGTATCTATTGATAATTTAAATAAATATCCCATTATTCAAAATCAAACACATAATAATAATATCATTACATCCCTTTAATCCAATCAAAATAACTGAAATAAATAAATAAAATCCATCACGGTACACGCTGAGAAAGGGCACTCGCATGAAACATCATGCTCGTCCCTCCCCCCGCTTGTACATCCAAAGCAGCTACACCTCCATACGTCAGAGCGTTCACATAATCGTCCATAGTGTATCCTGCATCAACATCTAAAACAATGTATATACAAAGGGTGAGCTCACAACACAGCTCAGTAAGACAATCAGACAGTTTCACAATATTATGCATGAGTAACAATCATTTTATGTTGTGGTCTGATTTTAAGTTTGCAATGTGCTATAGAAAGGTTTGGTGGCCCCCGCACCTCTATACATGAGTGTGTGGCATCGCACAGTAATCACACTACCACCAACCCACATGCACCCATCATGGAATAGAGATAGAGCTAAGGTATACCCGCACCTCCCCGATACTCTACCCATACCAAGTACCTAAGCCCCCCTGCGGCCGGGGCTCGCAAACCCGGGCTCGCAACTAACCAATCCTATATGTCAACAATGTATGCTCTATCCCAACACAGCCGTCTATGGCATAGAGATAGAGCTAGAGCGTGCAGGCCGGGTCGGAGACCACCATACCTCACCTCCCCCTGATACCCTATCCGCAACTAACCCACTAGGATAGAAACAATACGCAGGTAGACCCTATCCCAACATAACTCCCTACGGCATAGAGATAGAGCTAAAGCATCGTGGACAAGCCAGCGTCGACTCGGAATCCTCAGTACCACACAACGATGGCCGGGACAACATCAATATTGGAGACCACCGTACCACGATCTTCCCCGATACCCCACCCGTACCAAGCATGTTAAGACAGAATACTACAAAAGGTGCCGTGTGAAGAGCGATCCCGGCCCATGCCCCACTCCACACACCAACGAAAACAATCACATGCCTAACAATCACATCCTATGAATGCATGAACAATAATAATAACTGAAAGTAAAGGATGGCATGTGAATATGCACAAACATCACATCATAGATATTCAATGATTAACAACGATTTACTGTCCATTAATTATTAGGTTTAGGTTAGATTCCCTTACCTGACCCTCGTTCAATAACTTGCTCCACGTCGCAAGGTCCAAACGATAAGTCACAAAGTCCTACATAATATTAGGGTTTCATTAGAATACATTGCTTAGGGTTTCATGTTGGTCGAAAACCAACAGAGATCACAAACTACCCTCACAGAGCTGACCGGTGGCATGTACTGGTCGCAGCTCTGTGGAAAATACTGGCGACCGGTATGGTCAGCCGGTCCCCCACAGACAACCTCCCGAGAGGTAGCGGTCGCAACATACCGCTCGCACTATGTGCAACCGGTATAGTCGACCGGTATGTCTCTGGAAGACCATACATGGGTTCTTCGACTGCCGTCGATCATCCTCCATGGATTTTCAGGGTTTCTCCTATCCATTCTAAGTCTAGACTTTGAGTTAGAGTTATCCCCAACTCATTCAAGTCTCGTTTCGATGAATATCATCTCGAAACTCAAATCTAGGGTTTGACGGCAACTTAGGGTTTATTGGCCAATTTAGGGTTTTAGATCAATACCTACTTTGCATGGTATTGATCCACCCACACAACTATCATAGGGTAAGAAGAGGGATTCAAACACTTACCGTTGACAGGCGTAGCGTGAGCTTCGTCAAACGGTAATGGCGGCACCTCCTTCTTCTTCCTAGCTCTTTCTCCTTTCCAAGCTCTTTCTCTTCTCTAGGGTTTGTGAGAGACAATGGAAAGGATTTGAGGGGGTTTAAGGGTGTATTTATAGGCTAGAAATAGGGTTTAGTAACCCTACTAGGATTAGGAAACTTCTAGGATTCGAAATCAGGAAAGCGGGACCCGTAGAGACCAATTTCCAAATTCCCGCACATAGCTGTGCAGGCCATACCGGTCGACCGGTACCATCAACCGGTATCTAAAATCAGGCATAATTGGTCGACTTTGGTCCGATTTTGTACCTGTTTGTTATCCGCTTGCCCCGTCTGGCTCGGTGATGATCGAAAGACCTGTCACGATACAAAACCAAGGTTAAACCGGGTTTTCAGAGTGCAGGTCTTACAGCTTCATTATAGATTTTCTTTTCATGTCCTAGAAGATGCTCGCGGATGCTTCCCCTAAGTCCCATGATGAACCTTCGGGTCTTTGTGTTTTCTTCTTGCATACTGGTGGGTGCAAAGAAGAACAACTCTTCATAACGTTGTTGATATGCATCCACAGTCATCTGCCCCTGATATAAACTCAAGAACTCTCTTTCCATAGAATCTCTGAAACTTCTAGGAAAGTACTTCTCAAAGAACGCCTCCTTATAAATATCCCAAGTCAGTTGGGCGTGCTTTGTTAATAAATATGTCCTGGTAGACCTCCACCAATGGTGTGCATCTCCTTTCAGCATAAAGGTGGCACACAACACTTTTTCTTCTTCATTTAATGTCATCATCATAAAATTTCTTTCCATTTCGTCAACCCAGTGTGCCGGCCATAAAGGATCTGCTGGCTTGCCATTAAATTCTTTGGGTTTCAGTTTCAGAAAACACTCCACCAGTCTGGAGAGGTCTAGTTGTTGCGGGACATACGCCCCATACATAGGTGGTTGGTATTGATATCCACCTTGAGCTACCTCAGGATTTTGTACTTGAGCATGCATGATGGCGTCTGAGATGCGTGGGGTACTATGTTACTTCCCCCTGGAGTTGTGCTTGCCTGTCCTGCTGGCATTGGAGGTGTCTATGCTGCTGGAAGAATTATGCCTATGGCAGCCTGTATAGTAGCTTGTGCCTGTTGCATTTGCTGCAGCTGTTGGGCCAAGTTCGTTACAACTGTGGCCAAGTCTGTAGGTGGAGCTGGCAGATTTGTAGGATTTGTCTGCCCATTCATGACGGACGGTTCCGTGTTCATATTCCCCTGTGCTTCCGGGTGTGTCTGGCTATTTTTCCCCCCAGGTGGTGGTGGTGGGATAGAGTTACGGCTCTGTCTGGTTACTCTGCGTCCAGCCATTAACTAATCTGATAGTGGGATTGCCTGAAAATCATTGAACACGTGAGACAATTATTAAATACTTCATTCCCATATTTTAAAACCACTAACAAATACAAATTTCAAAATTTTCAGATCATTCTGTCGAAAATGCTGTATTTTCACTGTAGGGTCGATGGTGGGGGTCGATGGGTGTCCGACCCTCAGTATGCGACCCTGAGAAATCACCAATTCTTCCCGAGAGCCGGGGGTCGATGGGGGGGTCAGAGGATGTCCGACCCAGGGTGCGACCCCTGGTTCTCTGTCAGATTCTCGAGAGCCGAGGGTCGATGCGGGGGTTGATGGGTGGGTCGATGGTTTTAGTCGAATTTTCCGACGCCCGGACTAAAAATCAGATTTTTAAGTTCCGATCAAAGTCCATTTCCCATTCTTTCTTTTCCGCTTCGACTCGCCTCGTCCCTCTGAGTTGCTACAGTGACAACTCCGATCCGCTGGTGGTTTGCTCTCCTTGTTTCGTCGTCTACACCTCCGCTACAGGTAAATCTCCTACGTTTTCATGTTTTTAGGTTTCCATACCAAGATTTTTACTCGTATATCTCATTTTTTTCAAATTAAACTTTTTCCAACCGTAAAAATTTGATTTTTATTGGGGCTTTTGTTGTTGGTGACTCGAGGAACGAAAGCCCTAAAAAATATTTGAGTTTCCTCGGTTGGTTATCGAGAAACTCGAATTTTACTCTTTTTGCCCTAATTTTGTCGTGATTTCGAATTTCTTGAAATTTCTTCCAATTCAATCTTATTAGCTAAAATTTCCGACTGTATGAGTCTCACAGGATAGTTTAGGATCTATGTAATTCCTCCTGCCCACGTGTATGGGTGAAAAGTGAGGCTTTTGACCAATTTACGTCGTTATAATGTCGAAATTTTTGGATTTTTCATCTTTACTAACCCAATATCTGATTCTCTTTGTTATTTGCAGATACTATGGCTCGTACCAAGGTACCTAGTGTTCGCGACCGTCTTCGCTTCCATTCCCATGAAACCTAGACGCAGTATGTCCACTACGCTCGCATGAAAGTAGAGGGAGGCCGCAAAGTGGACTTGGCTAGCTTGGCCTTGTTCGACGTAGAGAGGGCTTTTGGCGATATGGGATTGCTCCCTGTCATCACCTATGACGCCTATACCTATCCTGACTTGGTACGCCAGTTCTATTGTAATCTCCAAGTGGTGGGGGATTACAACGATGTTGAGAGGGCTGGTGAGCTTAGGATCACTAGCTTTGTCAAGGGAGTTGAGATTTCCTTTGACTATCGGCAGCTAGTGAACTTGTTGGGTATCTCCTATGATGGCTTCTTCGTTCTGTGCCCCGGGAGAGCCCCAGTTCTTTTCATTACAGATGAGGGCTGAGATAGACCGTCAGCTCATCAGACCTGATCGCTGGGAGATGAAAGCGAGTTATCTGCGTTCAGATCCATGGGTGTACTGCAAAATTATTCAGCATAGCCTGATACCGCAGAGTGGACATTACGAGGGCATCTCCCAGTTGACCCAGTATCTGTTGTACTGCATATGCACTAGGCAGCTCGTCTGCCTTCCCTATATCATCATGCGGATGATGATCAGTGCCACGTTGCCCAGTCATACGGACAACCTTCCTTATGGACGCATGATCACTACATTGCTTACCCGCCTGGGGGTTGATTTGTTGGATGGGAAGATTCAGGAGAAACCCTTCTCATCGCCTCTGGATTGCGAGGCCATCTGCAAGATGGGCATGCGGGATGCCCAGGTCAGCGATGAGGAGAGGAACGCAATGGTGCGCCCTCGCACTCGAGTGGAGATGGCTGACGCTGAGGTAGCAGCAGCAGCCGCTGGAGCAGGGGTTCATGGGGATGATGACGATCGGCTATACATGGATGTAGATGCCATACCTCCTCCATCACCTACTCATACTACAGGAGCTGGTCCGTCTTCTTCAGTTGTTCCTTCGTATGCTCCTTCTGATGGCATGATGGGGATATTGCACGAGATACGAGAGACTTAGCGCATGTCTGACTTGAGGATGGGAGAGCTTCTAGAGGCTCAACGCTTGTCCGATCAGTGGGTGGGAGAGCTTTTGGTTGCTCAGCGCATGTCAGATCAACGGGTGGGAGAGCTTAGGGATGCTCAGCGAGTGACTGACTAGTGGGGGACTGATCTCACAGCTAGTCTTCAGACGACTCAGACTCAGATAGCTTGGTTGACTAGAGTCTACGCTGAGGACTATGATAGAGACCGTGAGGCACCGCCTCCCCCATCACCTCCAGCTTCTTGATGTATTTCTTTTATCTTTCTTTTGTACTTCAGAGTAACTGTCCGGGCTGTGGACTGTACTCTACTTTAATCATATGTCACACCCCAATTCAGACTGAACCAGAAGTGTGAGTGAACCGGTACTAAACCACGGTTCACACCAGGATCTCGAAAGACCGTGTCAACCAATCATCCCTGAGCAAACTAACACAATCCAGAGTAATACAAGCAGCAGAAATAATTTATAATAATGAGCTGAACTAAATGATAAATTAAAATAATTAATCCAATTATTCCATCATCCATCAAAATTTAAATAATATTTAATTACAAGCTTAACAGAAAATAAAAGAATAAACCAATCATAAAGGAAAGACACAGAAGGAGCACTCGCATAACGCATCATGCTCGTCCTCCACACTCTGTGTCTCCAGGGCAGCCATCGTACTGTAGGCTGGGGCGGTCACAAAGTCCTCCACTGTATACCCTGCATCCAAATCTGAAAAGAGATATATATATCGGGGTGAGCTACAACACAGCTCAGTAAAGCACAAGACCAATGCAACATCCACATGCATGAGATAAAATTATAGATTGGGCAGGCATAACTTGCAAGGTGCTATGGTAAGGATTGGCGGCCACCGCACCTCCATGCACGAGAGTGTGGGCACACCCAACAGTCAGACTCCTACCACACTACTGCTGCTGCCCCACATCACTCACTCCGGTATGGAGATAGGACTCGAGTCTGGTGGGCAGGCGTAACCACAATCCCACGTCCTCCCCCTGATACCCCATACCGCACCAATACCTAAACCCCTATTGGCAAGGGCATGCAAGTGGGTTTCGTTTCTAACCAGTCCTAGATGTCATACATGTAGGCTCCACCCTAGTACAGCTGTCTATGACATAGGGATAGAGCTAGAGAGTGCAGGCCAGGCTGGAGACCACAATACCTCACCTCTCCCTGATACCCTACCCGCAACAAGCATACCAAAATGGAACTATACGCAAGTAGGCCCTATCCCAACATCACTCCCTATGGCATAGGGATAGAGCTAAAGCGTCATGGCCAGGTCAACGTCGACGTCGGAGACCACCATGCCACATCACTGTGGCCAGATCAACATCAACATCAGAGACCACCTACCATATCCTCCCCCTGATACCCCACCCATACCAAGCATGCTAAGATAAGGTGCTACTGAAAGGTATCGGGGTGAGGAATGATCCCAGGCCCCTGGGCCTTCCCATTCCACACCCTAACTAAAACAATCACATGTCTAACATCCATCACACCTAGCATATGAAATGCATGAACAGATAAATCAAATAGAATTTACACTACATGACATGTGATATGCACAATCCATCAAACAAAGCATATAAATTGATACAGAATATAAAGAGCTCTCTAAGGTTTATTATTAATTCTTTAATTTAAGTTTCGGGCCTTGTCCCTTACCTGACGCATGGTATTAATCCCTTTCGGCGTCAGAAATTTCACATACAAGTCCTACACAATCATATTTACATGTTAATTCCCATTTATTAGAGTTTTAGAAGCCAAAACCAGGCTTTCCCAAACAAACAGAGCTCGGAACACATACCGGTCTCGCACATACCGGTCGCAGGATAGTGCAACCGGTATGGTGAGACTGGTATACATACCGGATGCACACATACCGGTCTCACTCAGATCTGACTGAGTGTGACCGGTATGGTGCCAGCGGTATGCATACCGGATGCACACATACCGGTCTCACTCAGATCTGGCTGAGTGCGACCGGTATGGTGCCAGCGGTATACACCGCGGCCCATACCGCTGGACTCGCCCAAGGGTATACCCTACGGCGTGATTCCGAGAGTGAGGTCTCCACGGGTAGCTCCCTAAGGTCTCACCTATCCTCTGCTAGGGTCCGATCCTTGTAAAGTCCTACGGATCGCGGCTAGAACGCCGCATAGCGACCCAGATCCGAAAAGAGACAAGAAAAGGCATCTAGGGCATAAATCATCCGATCCACCCTACGGGTAGGTCCCAAGGGTCTCCCTTATCAATTGCTAAGGTCCATTCTCCGAAGGGTCCTACGGATCTTGGCTAGAATGCCAAAAACCAACCAGATTAGAAAGAAAGGCGAAAGGAATCTAAGCATTTTTTTCCATCTGATCTCACGCCGCTTCGCGGCTCCGATCCGATAATCAACACTACAGGAAAGATAGAGCACCTTACCGGTACCGGTTGTCAGTTGGCGGCGTGTTCCCCCACCGGTGGCTCCTTCCTGGGCGGCGTCTTCCTCCTTGAACCTCCTCAACTCCTTCTCCGAACGGATGGGTTTACAAAGAGGTTCACGGAGTGTCTCCCCCTCTATTAATAGAGGGAGGCCGTCCAAGGCACGCTCCCCCCTCATATGGAAACTTAAAGTTTCCATTTTTGAGAGAAACACAAGCTGGAGACGGACTCCAGTCGCTCCGAACTATACCGGTATCGCACATACCGGTCGCATGATAGTGCAACCGGTATGGTAAGACCGGTATGCCATACCGCTGGCCCATACCGGTCGTAGGATAGTGCGACCGGTATGGTGCGACCGGTATGCACTTAACCGTTTTTACACCTTTTTCATACCTGAATTTGACTGGTTCTTCACCCGGCTTCTTACGTGGTCCCTTGCCCGACTTCGCTTTCCGGTCCGGTTATGATTGGGGCACCTGTCATCGCATAAAGCCATGGTTAGACTGGGTTTTAGAGCACGGTTCTTACAACTCTACCACCCTTAAAAGAAATTTCGTCCCCGAAATTTGCATGTAGGTCTTACATCATATATATATATATATATAAACGTTTGTTCTTCCTTTGGTTGTATATAACTTTGTTTCTCATTTAATAGATGCATTATTCTCTTTCAGTTTTGTCTCAAACAACACAGATGCTTATGGTGGGTTATTATTACTTCTTTTAAATTTTTATCCTATCTCAGTTCATGAACTTTTGTGGAAGTATATTGGTTTCACAGACAGGGCCAGAGATGCTCTGATACCAAGTTGTCACACCCCAATTCTGTACTATTTAGAATGGTGTGATGAACCGCTAATAAACCAATGGTTCAACCAAGATCTCTAATAGGATGTGTCCATTAAAAATAAAATCATACACACCCACAACCATAATAAGAATAATACACAATAGCGGATGTGAAACCTACATGCAAATTTTGGGGACGAAATTTCTTTTAAGGGTGGTAGAGTTGTAAGAACCGTACTTTGAAAACCCGGTCTAATCCATGGTTATATATGATGACAGGTCTCCCAATCATAACCGGACCAGAAGGCGAAGCCGGGTGACGAGCCACTCAAATTTCAGGTAAGGGAACTGTGAAAAATGCCTAAGTCTCATACCAGTTTGACTATACCGGTTGCGGTCAGTGCAACCGGTATGTGCAACTGGTATGGTATACCGATCGGACTATACCAATTGCGGGCACTCCAACCGGTATGTGTGACCGGTATGCTTATTTTATGCGGGAGACGGACTCCAGCGGGCCTTTCTCTTCGAATGAAAACTAGGAAAGTTTCCAACTGAGGGAAACCTTCCCATGAACGGCCTCCCTCTATTAATAGAGAAGGAGACACTCCATTGATTTGGATATGAACCTGTAACTATTTTAGATTTGGATTGGCTTGATACGGCATTATAGTCAAAATCAGAAGGCCATTAAAATGCTTGGACCTTAGTATGGAATAGGAGAAACCCTAGAGACCTAACCGTTAGCCGACGAGGAAGGGAGATCCGAGAACTTGCTCTCGGATCCAAACCGCAGGGTATACCTGTAAGACCCGTATCAAACTAATCCGGTCTTACCACCTTGAACCAGGTTTACCCATCATGGTCGAGTCAAATGGACCAAGGGCGTGAAGGAGATCGTGATCCCAGGTATCAAATCGATCCAAAAACATTTAAATTAGGGGGATGGTCGCATACCCAGCAAGGGAGGGTCGGACCCCCCAAGACAGAAAGTCAGACCCCCTGTTTTACAGAGGGGGTCAGACACTTTAGGAACCAGGGGGTCGACAGGATCATCAACCCCCTCATCGACCCCCAGTTGCCGCCAGAAACTGAAATTAGGAAAGTTTCCAAATTTCGATTGGATTCCTTCCAAATCTCAATGGGACTTATTTTAGGAGTTTCTACTCTATAAATAAGACATCCCTAAGCCTCTTTCAATCCTTTTACAACCCTAATTGAATTGAGAGAAAGAGAAGAGAAGGAAGAGAAGAAGAAGAGAAGCAAGGAAGAGAAGAAAGCAAAAAGGAGAAGAGTTGCAGAGAAGGAGTATTCTTCTCAGGTATGGATACTAATTCCATGAGTTTCTACAGACCTTAGGTTAGATAATGAAGAGAGTATGATCTCGGAGAATCCCAAACCATCAACCCATGGTTAGGTTTTCAAGGAAAACCATGGGGAAGTCATGAAAGCCATTTAGGTGAATGAATCATGGTTCTAGGCCGTAGAATATGTGTAATATGGACTGTAGTAGCAAGCCATAGGACCCCAAACACGAAGAATGGACTGAAAGTAGAAAAATCAACAAAACCCACAGGGGGTCGCACAGGGGGTCGATGGCCAATCGACCCTACCAGACCCTGAGCATCGACCCCCAGTGTTCGGGAAGTCCATAATAGGGGGGGTCGCACCAGGGGTCGATCATGACTCCGACCCTATCTCCGACCCCCAGTTAAAAACATGGTTTTTAAATTCGAGATTAATTCTAATTAAATTCTATCGACTTTGTTAGGTCTTCTAGCAATATAATAACATTATAAAGGTGATTCTAAAGCTTGGAAGAGTAGCTATTAACAAGCTAAGGCGAGGAAACAGAACTCTAAACTAATTGGTTAATAACAAACTATTTTCTCTTTTCTTGAGTCCAATGCCATGCTTGATTCTATGCGAATATGTTTGTAATGTGTATACAACATGTCATCCAATATTTCTATTATTTGTTGATGCATATTTACCTTATTGTTTATAACAAGATGATGATGATGATGATAGGAATAGGCATGTGAATGTATGTGTGTGGTTGGTGTACTTGATGCGAGCGAGTATCAGGGGAGGTGTGATGGGAATGTCAATAAACGTTAACCTTTGGCAGGTCTCAGCACTTTAGCTCTATCTCTAACTCAAGCCTTGTGCATTAGCATCGTCGTATCGCCCTTACTTTAGCAGAACTATTACGTCGTAGAGTATCAGTGGAGGTGGTCTCGGTCCTTGTAGTCTCTGACTCTACCGGGGGGCCTTAGCACTATCTCTATGGACGTTCTGAGGGATACTGGGGTGAGGCCTTGGATAGACTGTTTGGCATTAGGATTGGTTAGTTGCGAGCCCAGTTTGCAGCCCTCGTCAACAGGGGCTTACGTGTTGGTATGGCACTGTACAGCAATAAACGTTAACCTTTGTTGTACAATGTTCATGAATTGGGTGCTTGTGAGTCTACGATAAACGTTTCCTTCGGGTGGCGTCACACACTTGTGTATAGAGGCGGGGTCAATAAACGTTAACCTTTGACTACCTAAACCTTTTTATTGCATATTGCAAACTATAAACCAGACCAAAGATATGAATTGATTGCATGCATATGTACTGTTGCATTGTTTTGTTTGCTCACTGAGCCTGATGTGTGCTCACCCCCTCGACGTCTAATATTTTTATTTGATGATGCAGGTACTACCGTCGAAGATTATGTCAATGCTCCAGTGTACGGGCACGTGGCGGCGATGGAAGTTGAAGATGAAGTTGATACACATGACTCCTCTTGCAAGTGCAACTCATGTGTATTCGATTAGATTTTTAGTTTTCTTTATTTGGATTTATTAAAGACATGTATTTGATATTTATTTATGTCTTAGTTGATATAGAATAATTTGCTATTTAAATATTAATATCATAGTAGATTCTCAGTTCATTTTACTATAAAACTTCCACTATTGTATATTTACTCTGATTATGAATGTGGATGTGTGGGGTTTAGATAAAACGGATATAGCCTACTCGAGATCCTGGTTGAACCGTTGGTTTGTTAGCGGTTCATCACACCATTCTGAATAGACGGAATTGGGGTGTGACAACTTGGTATCAGAGCCTCTCAGGCCTTGTTCGCTGAACTAGCACACATTCATGACAAATTGTGAACTGAGATAGGATAAAAGTAAAAATAGTAATACTAACACATTATAAGCACAAGTGATGTCTGAGACAAAGTTAAAAGAGAATAACGCATCTATTAAAGGAAGAACAAATTTAAATACAATGTGAAAGAAACAAACATATATACATAGCTAAAGCAGAGTACAGTCCACAACCCGGACAGTTACTCTGTCGTACAAGAAAAAGAAAAAGGTACAATCATGAAGCTGGAGGTGAAGGGGGAGGCGTTGACTCACGATCTCTGTCATAATCCTCAGTGTAGACTCTAGTCAACCAGGCTATCTGAGTCTGGGTCATCTGCAGACTAGCTGTAAGATCGGCTACCCGCTGATCAGTCCGGTGCTGAGCCTCCATGAGCTCTCCATCCTCATGGCTGATGTCCGCTGGGAGTCTAGTAGCTCATCCACTCTCACCCGCTGAGCGTCTAGTAACTCTCCCATCCTCATGTCTGATGTATGCTGGGCGTCTATGAGCTCATCCACTCTTACACGCTGAACGTCTAGTAACTCCTCCATCCTCAGATCAGATCTACACTGAGCCTCTCTGATCTCATGCAACATCTCCATCATATCAGAAGGGGGGTGTGAAGGACCAGCTGCATGAGAAGGACCAGCCGCATATGAAGTACCAGCTCCAGCCGCATGCGTAGGTGAAGGCGGCGGTATCTAGTCTACATCCATGTACATGAGGTCATCATCATCAGCAGGCTCCGCATGAACTCCAGTAGCGGCGGCAGCTGCCTCAGCATCAGCTATCTCTACACGAGTGCGAGGGCGCACCATCGCGTTCCTCTCCTCATCACTGACCTGAGCATCCTGCATGCCCATCTTGCAAATAGCCTCACAATCTAGAGGCGATGAGAAGGACTTCTCCTGAATCTTCTCATCCAATAAATCAACCCCAGGCGGGTAAGCAGAACAGTGATCATACGCCTGTACGGAAGGTTGCCAGTGTGACTGGGCAACGTAGCAGTGACCATAGTGCGCATGATGATATACGGCAGATAGACGGGCTGTCTAGTGCAAATACTATACAGCAGGTACTGGGTCAGCTGGGAAACCCTCTCGTAATGGCCACTCTACGGAATCAGATTATACTGGATAATCTTGCAAAATACCCGTGGAGCTGGATGCATATAGCATGCCCTCATCTGCCAGCGATCAGGTCGTAGGAGCTGATTATCAATCTCAGCCCTCATCTCTGTGGAGACGAACTGGTGCTCTCCAGGAGCACAGTAAACCATGGGGCCATCATAGGAAATGCCCAGTAGGTCGGCCAGCTGTCGATAATCAAATAAAATGTTCATCCCTTTGACATAGCTTGTGATGCACAGCTCATGACCCCTCTCGACATCATTGTAATCCCCCACCACCTGGAGGTTACAATAGAACTGGCATACCAAGTCTGAACAGGTGCACGCGTCGTATGTGATGACAGGGAGCCACCCCATGTCACCAAAGGCCCTCTCCACGTTGAACAAGGCTAACTCAGCCAAGTTCACATTACGACCACCCTCTACTTTCTTGCAAGCGAAGTGGGCATACTGTGCCTCGGCTTCGTTGGAACGGAAGCGAAGAGGATCACGAGCTCTAGGTACTTTGGTACAAATCATGATGTCTGCAAATAAGAAAGAAATGAGATAAGGTGTTATTAGGATAAAAATCTAAAATTTTGACATTATAATGACGTAAGTTGGCCAAAAGCCTCACTTGTCACCCATACACGTGGGCAGGAGGACTTACGTAGGTTCCAACATATCCTACAACACTCACACAGTAGGAAATTCTAACTAATGAAGTCCAATTTGAAGAAATTGCGAGAAATCAAAAATTTCGACAAATTAGGGAAAAAAGAGCAAAAATCCAAGTTTCTCGACAACCAACCGATGAAACTCAAAAATTTTTGAGGGCTTTCGTTCCTCGAGACACCAGTAACAAAAGCCCCCAATAAAAATCAAATTTTTACGGTTGAAAAAAGTTTAACTTGAAAAATACAAGTTAAATGGACAAAAATCTAGAAATGGAAACCTAAAAACAGGTAAAAATTGAGAAAGCATACCTGTAGAGATGATGTGGATGTCGAAACACGGATCCAAACTGACCAATATAGCGGAGTGGCACTGTAGCAACTCAGAGGTGGGAGACGAGTCGAAACGGGGAAGAAATGATGGGAAATGAACCCATAATTGGATCTTAAAGGTCTGATTTTTGGTCTGGGGGTCGGATAATTCGACCAGGATCATCGACCCCCATATCGACCCCCGGATCGACCCCCAGCTCTTGGGAATCTGACAAAAAACTAGGGGTCGGATCAGGGGGTCGGACATCCATCGACTCCCACATCGACCCCCAGCTCTCGGGAACTTGACAGTGAACCAGGGGTCGCACAGGGGGTCGGATACCCATCGACCCCCACATCGACCCCCAGCTCTCGGGAAGAACAGGTTACTCCCAAGGTCGGATACTGAGGGTCGGACATACCATCGACCCCCACCATCGACCCTGCATAGAAAAGATAGTATTTTTCATAAAATGAGCTGAAAATTGTGAAATTTTACATCGGTTAGCGTGCCTACATGAAGTATAAATGATTGTCTCACCTATTTTGATGATTTTCAGGCACCACCAATCTCAGAAGAAAATATGTCTGGGCGTAGAGTAACCATACAGAGCCGAAATGCAGTTCCACCACCACCACCTGTGGAGGAGACTAGTCAGGAAAATATATATGCACCAGGAAACCTCGGTCAGGCAAATCCTACAAACCCGCCACCTCCACCACCGAGTTAGCAACCGTGGTAATGAACCTAGCCCGGAGCAATGCAGATGCAACACGCACAGCTCAAATGCAAGTGGCAATGGGGATTATGTTCCAGGCCGTACATGCTACACTCACGCGGACGGGACAAGGCGGTGCGGCACCGTTGGGTAACCACCCGGCACCTCAAACACCTCAACCAC